>JAUTXW010002853.1:0-600000 GCA_030620095.1 Kuschelorhynchus macadamiae | reverse complement strand
GTATTGAAAGAAATAAAGTAGTAAGGAACGTATTTACGCCACCCAATATAAGATGTTATCAACTCGATTTTGTTAAATTTCTGGTTACTTTAAAGATAAACAGTATCAAATCCTGCAATACTTCTAAATAGCAGTCCTATAGAGAGAATGTTTAATGTTCAGAGTCTGTTACACTGCTACTCTAAGTTACTAAAAACTTTTGATTCAAAGTGTTTGTAACTTTTAAAATAAACCTGTAGATGAGTATCAAAATATCTTAAACAACGGCGTAAGGAAAAAAAACTGAAATTAATCAGTTTGATCCACTATTTACAAAATCTTTCACGTATTTTAGTACTATAAGAATCCCACCTCGGCCATACATTTCCCCAGCATTAGTCAACCTCTCCCAGATGATGCTTTACTAGTGTTAGTAATAGTACAGTCAATTAGTCATTTTGAGATAAAACAAAATTAGAGTGGGGTTGAATTTCAAATATGTTGCTTTTGGTGGTCAGAAAGGTGAAATAAATCATTTCAGCTGAACGAATTTACCCCCAAGACGGTGCACCACCCCGTAAAATTGTAATAGTAGACTACTTTCTTCAAAATAATTATCAAGTGTGGTGAGGAGATATGGAAGAAGCAACTAATCCGAGAACACCCCAGATCTAGCACCCATGGAGTTATTTGAAAGAGACACTTTATAGAGAAAGAAATAAAAAATGTACAATAAAGGTGTCGAGCTTAAAATGCTGAGCATTTCATTATTAGATCTGAAAACTGAATCAGATCTCGTGGAGTAAAGATCGCTGAAGATGCCTCGTGCAATAGAAGCCGAAACGTCCGATAGTAATTCCAATTTGACACGGTCTAATCCCAAGAACGATGATTTCTTAATTGATTAAAGGCGTGAAAGCTTTCGTTCTATGTTAGTCCTGATAAGATTGTTAAAAAATAAGCAAAACTCATTCATCAGAAGAAACAAAGTGTAAGAACAAAAATTATAAAGCTCGAAATTATCAAGATTTTTTTTGACTTCTGGGCTCCAGACGCTTAGGTGTTCCAGCGAGGACTGAACAGGGACCTATTTTCGACCTTCCTTGTATTTTGGAAAAATTCAAAATAGCCAATCGATGTATTTTTTCTTGTAGAATCCAAAAATGTGCATCAGGTGTTTTTTAAATGGAATGTATCATTTTTTATACGATTTTTGGAAAGAGTGATTTTTTTTTATGTCCGTTCTGATTAAAAGATTTGATTTTGCGATAGCTGTTTATATTACATTTTAATGTTTTACAAACTAAAATTTTAGCTTCACCTGTTTAAAATATACGATAGGTTGGTATAGGTGATCAAGATAAAATGACGTTTGAATGCTTTGTCAATAAAAATTGACATTATTTTAATTATTGTCGAGGTCTTCACCTAAAAAATATATATTTGACTCTGATCGAAATGAAATACTCTTTGGACGAGAGACTACAGATTGTTATGCTATTTTACAAGTGCCAAGAAAATGCAAGAGAAGCAAGAAGAAGATTTATTGCAAATTTTCATAGAAATATATCCATCAATACAAATCTAAGGATAAAAAACCTATTTGAGGAAAATAAAACTTTACATGATAGAAAAAGAAATTCAATAAAAAATAATTATTAAATAATAAAATAAAACTACTAATAACATAACTTTTCAATGTGATCGCCGTTTTTCTCGAAACAACATCGATAACCCCTTTGTAGCCTTTCTAAACTTGCTGTTACAATATGATTTTCCTGGCTAAGGCGCTTTATTTCATCCATCGACAATTTTTCCCATGATCTCTTGAATATTTTCGTTTCGTTGTCTGTATACGACGTTCTTCAAATGGCCCCAAAGAAATCTATCCAAAACTGAGAGGCCGGGGCTATTGGGCGGCCAAGCATATGTTTCATTTCGCCCTATCCATTCGTTATGGCGCCGATTTAAAAATTGAACCACATCATGCACGGCATGAGGAGGCGCCCCATCATGTTGCCAAATTAAATTCTGATATTCTGCCAATGGTAAGTCTTCCAAAAAATTTTCAATTTCGTTTTCTAAAAACTCATAATATCTGTGCCCATTTAACCCTTTCGCGTCGATTGGGTTAAATATGTCCCAGAGAAAAAAAGGTTTTGAAAAGGCGACTTTTTTTTATCTGGAAATTTAAATATTTTTCCGAATATTTTAACTTTGTTAGGCCCTATAAAGCCCATAATACTTCAAATTTAATTCTATTTATAAGAATACAAAACTTACAACGTGGGTTATATATATCCCAGTAGTATTAAAATATGGGCTATATAGGTCCCAGTAGTAAAACAAAGGCATATCTACGAAAAACTAAAACTGTATTGTTTTTAACACAAATGAGAATATAAGGCTTATTTAGGAATGGTAACATGAAAAACAGTCCTTGCACAGGGGCACGTCACATGCGGAACATATTATTACTGTACGTTTTTCTCTATTTTGTTGAGCACATCTTCGGCATCTCCTTCTAGTTTTTGAAACAATTGGGAGATGATCTCCCACATTGATGAGGTTTGCTGATGAGATCGTTGTTCTTCCAAATGATCTTTTGCGCGTTACAGCTGCATTCTCTCGTCCAGCTCCAATTAATTGTTCTGCTAAATCGACCATGTATGTCAAAAATGGAACGTCTCGGTTTCGAACTTCCTTGAAAATTATCCACGCATTTACTGCGGTGGTTAACAACAGCTTGTAGTATACCTTTTTCCACCATTTCAATGATTTCCGGTCGATGTCATATAGTCCAGTTAGTTGATCAGATAGATCCACACCACCCATGTAAGTGTTGTAAGTGCGTATTGCTTCCGGGCATGGTACCTTTTTTTTAGTTCCATCCTTGGCAGTCCTCTCAGTTTCAACTATTTGGTCTGTATGGCAGTTACTAAGCAACGTCACTTCTTTTGTGTCCATCCAAAGAAAAGCTATAGTTCCCTGGTCGCAGCACAGTGTTTGCATTTCTCCTCGATTCATTTTTCTTTTCTCAAATTTGGGCATATTTTTACGGTTAGAAATGCACGTACCGACTTGGGGTAAAGGTAAAGAATTCATCAACTCGACAGATGTAAAAAACCGATCATAGCAGATAAGTACATCCTTTTCTCTCAGAGTTTCAGTTAATTTTTTCACCACCCGTTCACCTAATGTACCTTCTACAGGGCCTGCTTGTTTTCCTGAATATATATTAAAATCGTATACATAACCTGTTTTAGAATCGCATCGCTCCCATATTTTAATGCCTCGTTTAATCGGTTTTAATGGCAAATATTGCTTGAGAGACGAACGACCTTTAAATTTTGTCATCGACTCATCAATGGACTGAAATTTACTTTCAGTTCTAGCTTTAGGGAAAGTATATTTTAGGCAGGAAACTAACTCGTCAACATAATAAGTTTTACTGGCATCAGTTGGCTTTTTAGGCTGGTTGAAGTACAACTTACTAGATAAAAGTCGAAATCTATCTCTTGATATTGCTTGTTTTATTGCTTCATTTCCCAAAGACTTATGAGAAGCTCAATAATGTTGAATTTGAGGTAATTTATTATAAGCCATTATAAGAAAACATCCAGTAACAATCATAATTTCATATGAATCTGTTTCTTTTTGTTTTTTCTTTTTAACCTCTTCCAAAATTTTTAAACGCTCATTGGTACACTGCGCGATATATATGAATAATGAAGGTGGCATTAGTTGTAGAAATACATCTAGCTCTGTTGATTCTCGATGAACGTTAGCCAGCAGGGTACAATTAGCTTCCTCTGGAATTTTGAAGCGAGGATTGAAATCAACAACTTCTTTCCATATCACAATATTGTTTGCTGAAGGGGCGGGGGTATCTGGTTGAACAAGTTCGTCATCCGAACTGTCAGAGCTGCTAGAAAATTCATTTTCACCATTATGAAAAGACGTCGAAGCTTCAGTATGGTCCGAAAAAGTCGGCTCAATTTTTTTAGATTTTTTAGACTTTTTTTTTAGAACTTTTTTACACTTTGAAATAGTCTCTCCAACGTTAGAAGTATTCTGACCCACTGTCTTGGAATGGGTCTTCTTCGGAAGATACATCAGATAAACCTTCTTCCACGAGAGCCTCTAACTCTTTTTGGGTTAAAAATCGCCGCCTAAAAATATGTGTCGGTAAAACACTAGTGGGACAATAACATACCAAAAAAAGAATTCGGCTGGGACACATATGTCCCGACGCAACTTTTGTTTATAAAAAGCCAAAAAAATAGAATTATATTATGATAAAACTGGGCCAAGGTATTTATAAAACTTACCTGGTCATGGTGCAAACACTATATTCAATTATTTTAACGTAATTCTGGAAAAATGGCTTATATTCTGCAGTAAACAACAACACGTGGCAGTCTTAATTACTCTAAATACAAACTAACCTATAAATATCGGCAACCCGTAATACAAAAATTGCTCCTAAAGCATTAGAAAGCGTGTGGGACAACTTAGTATTCAAATATGATTCGACCAGCTCCCATCCGAATTTTTTGAATTTGCTCTGGGACATATATAACCCAACAGTAATTTGAAATAAAAAATTTTAAAAATAAAGTCGACGCGAAAGGGTTAAAGTCCCGTTAACAAATATTGGTCCCAAAATTTTATTGTTTTTTTATCCCACACCAAACATGAATAGAATTCCTCCCTTGAAATTTAATAGTCTGGAACTTTTTTGGATTTTCAACGGCCCAGTGGTGACTATTATGTCTGTTGAATACTCCCGAAGTTGTGAAAGTAGCTTCGTCGGTCCACACAATATTTTTGAATAAATCAGGGTCTTCGTTTTCTTGCCGAATTACCATTTGAGAAACAAATTGGAAGCGAAGTTCTTTTTGTGCCGGTGTTAGGTGCTGAAGTGGAAGGATACGAAAAGGCCTAAATTTATGAATTTTCAGAGTCCTGTGAACAGTCCCTCGGGTAACTTTTCTGCGCCTTACACCGCCACCGTACTGAACTTCCCGAACTGCATCCGAAATAGATTTGGTTGAATTAACTTGAAAATAATTTATAATGGCCTGGTCTCGATTTCTTCTTCTTTGTATATTTCTTTTTCTATCATGTAAAGTTTTATTTTCCTCAAATAGGTTTTTTATCCTTAGAATTGTATTGATGGATATATTTCTATGAAAATTTGCAACAAATCTTCTTCTTGCTTCTCTTGCATTTTCTTGGCACTTGTAAAATAGCATAACAATCTGTAGTCTCTCGTCCAAAGAGTATTTCATTTCGATCAGAGTCAAATATATATTTCTTAGGTGAAGACTTCGACAATAATTAAAATAATGTCAATTTTTATTGACAAAGCATTCAAACATCATTTTACCTTGATCACCTATACCAACCTATCGTATATTTTAAACAGGTGAAACTAAAATTTTAGTTTGTAAAACATTAAAATGTAATATAAACAGCTATCGCAAAATCAAATCTTTTAATCAGAACGGACATAAAAAAAATCACTCATCAAACGATACATTCGGTTTAAAAAACACCTGATGCATAGCGTAACTCTTTTGTTTCTGGTTCAAATATTTTTTCGATGATATTTTTGGATTCCACAAGAAAAAATACATCGATTGGCTATTTTGAATTTTTCCAAGATACAAGGAAGGTCGAAAATAGGTCCCTGTTCAGTCCTCGCTGGAACACTCTGTACAATCAAACTCAAGTGAAAAAACTGTAGCGTCTTTTCCTCCACACACATAAATCAGTTCCAAAGTTTTTTCAAGATGTTGGTGAAAGAAGAGGGATGACAACACACCAACTTGAGACTTTGACCATTCTGATTACCAAAAACAAATTATTAAAATTTCAGCCCAACTCCATTTTTTTTTATATCCCCCCTATCTCTAGGATAGATTGACCGCAGTGTAATTGACCGCGCAGGTGCCGTTATTATACCTAGACAACGTGGAGGGGCTGCCACCGCCGAGGCTCTCGATGTCGTCGAGTCCCCGGTGAATGGAGATGGCGTCCATCGTGCAACGGTCCCTGCTCGCCAGATATTCCGCAGTCTCCAAGTCTCTCCGGGTGGGTTTCCTCCACAGTTTGAGCAGCAGACTCGAGGCGACCACCGACACCGAGCTCATCGCCATGGCCGCGCTGGCCATCCAGGGGGCCAGCATGAAACCGACCATGCTGAAGGCGCCGGCCGCAAGTGGTATACCTAGATTTAAGAAAAAAAAATGTGCTGATGCGTTCAGTTTATATGAATTTAAATAAAATCTTTATTGACTTTCTTTGTCACGTGCAATTAATTGAAATATTCTCGTATACCGGGAATAAGAACTTTCCAGTCATAATAATCTAGCCCTGAAGATAACACTAATCAGTGTCGAAATGTAGGCATTTGATTTGAATGTTTTAATAAATTGTCCAAAAAAGGTTTGTATTGCAAATACGTTAAAAGTATTTGAAGTAAAAAACTTATTTAAAATATTAACTTTTAGTTTTGACTAAAAATTGAAATACCTTAGAGCTTTGGAAATATTTTAGCAGTATTTGAAATATTTTTGATATTACTTCAATTTATGAACATCAACAAATACGTTTTTGGTAATATTATTTATTAAATACTTATATAAATTATAAATATTATTTAAATTTAGGAAATTTAAATTTAGCTTATTAAACACATACCTAACAAATTGTACATGCTGGCGAACACAAAATTGAGCCGTATCCTGTTCACCGTCTTCCTACTGAGTTGCAAACATGCCACCACGTCCAAGAGATCGTTGCGCATGAGAACGACGTGTGCCGCCTCCACGGCGACGTCAGTTCCCGCTGCGATCGCCATGCCGACGTCGGCCTGCGCCAGCGCAGGTGAGTCGTTAATACCGTCGCCCACCATCGCCACGCGTACGCCTCTGTTTTGGTACCTAAAGGTCAATGCAAGAAAAAAAGATTAGATTCACGTATCATTTTTTGAATGAACTGTGTTTAATTGCATTTCTTATTATTAGTATATATTAACACTTTTTATTTAATTTTAATTTTCGCTTTTTTTCTGTCATTTTGTTATCCAATAAAATATTGTACTACGTAGTAGGTTAGTATTGTGTACACTGTGTATAAATAACTATTGTGTATAAATAACTATTGTGTATAAATAAATATAAAACATTTTGTTCGGCCATATTGGATTTTTACAAAAATGTTTCCATTCGATCCCCATATGACACTTAATTTTGTATCATAATCTAAAGCCAGTTGGATAAGTAAGTATTCTAAAATTCCTCTTTTACGAGGGAAGTAAAATTATAGAATTTCCCATATTTTGCTATAAAATTTAAATACATATTTTGACGGGTTTTTACTAAACGACGACGCGTTGTTCAAGTTCAATCGCCACATTTTGTATTTGGCTGAACATCGGTTCGTTTGACCAATGAGGTTTCTGCCGGCGACCCACATCTGTGACACTGCAGATATCATATTATTTATATGCAGCAGCAAAATCGAGAACTGCCACCAAAATTAGTCATAATTGGAAGCCGAAAAGACTATAGTGACCAAGAATTAAAAGACGAACTTATAGCTACACAGCATTTGGATAATGATGATAAATTACATATTTTAGGAAGAAAAAAATCTAATTACTCGAAAAAATTTATAATATATTTAGAAACAAGTGGCAGAACATTTCAAAAGTTGGTAAACAAGAAAATTTCTTTGGGATGGGACTACTGCAAAAAAAATATTTGGACTGACTATTCAATGCTGCGAATATGGATACAAGCTAAAAGTATGTACAAAAAAACAAATACGCGCGTTCTGCTCTGGAAGCCATTCTTATTGGATTTGTAAAGAAAAAAATCCAAAATGTAATAACTGCAAAATATCAAATGGTAAATATGGAACAAATTTTAGTTACGAACATGAAGCAAACAGTAACCAATGCAAAATCCACTTATTCAGGGAATCAAAAGAAAAAGAAAAAATAAATTATCTTCTTCAATAAAAGTATGAAAGTATTATATATAAGTGCACGATCAATGAAAAATAAAATGGATGATATTGAAATATTAATCAATGCACAAAAGGCAGATGTAGTTGTTATATCAGAAACTTGGATAAAGAAATATGAAGAAAAGCATTACAATTTTAGAAATTACAATTCAGTTTTTGCATCAAGAGAAAAGAGGGCATTTTTGAATTCGTACCTGGTGGTGGAGTAGCCATGTTTTTAGCGAAAAGTTAAAATTTGATGTATTAGAGAAGACAGAACAATTATATTCATATATATTTCTTTGAAACTAAGTATATTGAATATTATTATTTGTGGTTTTTACAACCCTCCAGTTGTAAAAAATGACATATTCTTAGAATACTTGGAAGAAAATCTTCCTACATTTTAATGATATTTCGTGCAGTGTTTGTTTATGTGGAGATATGAACATTAACATTCTTCAAAAAAATAACATTACACCTAACTTTTTGAGATATTTTCAACAAATAATTTCAAATTATGTAACGTGAATAACCCAACACGTGAAGTGGGTAAAACTAACAGTTTAATAGATCACATTATAACTAATCTGGAAGATAATCAAACAAACAAACAAAAGTATGCTTTATTGCCGCAGAAAAATTTTACAATTTTATGGACAAAGCAAAATATACCTAGAATAAGACATATCAAAACATTAATCGAAAAGAATTTCGATAGGTCAATGCTTTTTAAAAATGTAAATTATCAATTTACCAAATCGTAAAACACACGTTAGAATATAACATAACATTGCCGCAAAACAGTTAATGAATCCTAATAACCTTATAAAAGTAAACAAACACACATGTACGAGGTGAATAATTTCGATGACATTGAAATCAAAATTGCAACTATGCGACCTTAAACTCTATGTTATTATAGTTATACAAATAATTGTGATGCTAAACAGAAGGTATAATGAACTAGTGTAGAATGTAGTATACAAAAAAGAATTAAATTTTGTTTTTAATCCAATACCTAACAAAAATAATTAAGTTTTAAGTGAATGTTCGACAGTTCTTTTCTCTATATGATGATGGCGAGCCGGTGGCCGAGAGCGTAAAGCTTTAGGTTTACACCGGAGTTGGTGTCGCAGGTCCTGGGTTCGAGTCCTAGGTGGGTGCACGACTTTTCAAGTCTGCAGCTAATATTAGTGGTTAAAAATCCATCAGGGAAGAGTGTAAAATGAATTTCACTTTCCACGCAACCAAACTACCACGGGGGGAACCGGATGTTCCCGTGGTAGTTTGGGGGATAAATTCACACTCCCCGCCATCACATACCCTCTCAGGTGGAGGGGATGGCCGAGGTTCGGACTCCTCGATATCAATTTACTGTAGGGCACACGTTAGAATATAACTGACATTTCCCAAACGTTAATTCCTTCCCCCATCCTTGAAGGGTGATTCTGGTCCCCCTTGCCGCGCACCCTTCCATTCCCCCTATTATGTTACGTCTGAACAAAAAAGTGTATCACTAGGATTAGGCGCCAAATGACCTATAGACGTCGACGCGCCTTTATACTAAATTCTCTCTCTCTCTCTATATGATGATTTTCAAAATTCTATGCTACGAGTTAGGACACGACTCACAAAAGATTTAAGTAAACAAGCGAATTTAGTGACAATTTAAAGAGACTTACTCACTGAAAAAAAAAACATTAACGCTGTAAAATGGTCTCTCAATGAGGTATGCTTTGGTGTTTTTTCGAAATTGTGCAAGCAGAGGGATAGATTTTAAATGTACTGGCAGATTGTTGTAAAGTTTTATGGCGTTGTAAATAATTGATTTTTTTATTAATTTTGAGGAAGGAATGGGAAGATATATATCATGCCTAAAGTTTCTCGTAGGGTATACATGTTGTGGCCTTTCTGGGAGGGTGTTTATATGTTTTCTCAGCAAACATACCGTTTCCAAAATAAATAATGCAGGAAGTGTTGATATTTCATGTTTTTTGAAATAGTATTGGCAGTGAGCTCTATTATTTAGACCAAACAAATAACGAATGGCTCTCTTTTGAAGCATAAAAATACTACGAAATTGAACGGTGGTACAACAGCCCCAAAAGGGAAGGCCATAGCGGAGGTGGGATTCAAATAAAGAGAAATAAGTAAGTCTGGCAGAAGTAACGTCTAGTTCTTTTGAAACTGATCGAATGGCGAAGCAGGCGGTAGAAAGTTTTTCAGTTAAGGTGTCAATATGATTAGACCATTTTAGGTTGTTATTTATATTTAAACCCAGGAATTTAACCGACTCTACGTATTCAATATGGCTGTTATGAACTTGAAGTCGTTGTAAAGTTCCCTTATAAGATAACGCCACCGTTTTATCGACATTAAAACAAAGCATATTGGAATCGGACCAAGCCTTAATTATAACCAAGTCTTTGGAGATACTAGAGTGTAAAGACGTCTCAAAATCACTCCAAGTTATGCTTGTGTCGTCAGCAAAAAGGGAAATTCTTCCATTAATTTTAAGGTTCGTGATATCATTAATGTATAACAAAAAAAGAATAGGTCTCAAGACTGAACCTTGAGGGACTCCACTTGTAATCAACTTACAATCAGAATCGGAACCATTAGCCCTTACAAGTTGTTGCCTTTTCCCAAGATAAGATTTGAACCAATTTAAAGAAGTACCACGAATTCCATAAAAAATTAGTTTGTTTATCAGAATTTCATGACTAACACAATCAAAGGCTTTGGCATAGTCACAAAAAACTGAGGCAGTTGGGTGGTTGTTATTGAGAGATAAGTAGACGCCTCTAAGCAACGTGAACATGGCGTCGCTGGTGCACTTGTTGGGTAGAAATCCGAACTGCTCCGGGGATATTATCTGATGTTTCAGGAGAAATGGCATAAGACGGTTCTTCGGTAGCCTTTCGATGATTTTTGATAGCACTGGTAGTAGTGCAATTGGGCGATAATTGCAAGAGTTAGTTTTTTCGCCGCCTTTATGAAGTGGAATAATTATAGCTGTTTTAAGACAATCAGGGAATACACCTTTTATAAAGGACTCATTTATTAATGTTGTAAGGGCCTCTATGACTGGGAGTGGCAAGTTCAGGAATATTCTAATTGATAGGCCATCAGTGCTACACGAAGATTTACTTTTGATATTATTTATTACCTTCAATAGTTCAGTGTTGCTAACGGGACTTAAGAAAAAGCTATCAGCTATATTTTTTGAAGGAGGGAGAAACGAAAGAGGGTCCAAACTTGGCGAGATACTAGAGGTAACATTTTTGCTTATATTAATAAAATAATCATTTAGATCATTAGCCCCTGGCAAGATCTGAGTCACAGGGTTTGATTTGTTTCTGAGGTTATTGATGATGGACCAGGTTTCTTTTGAAACGTTATTTGAGTTTGTTAGACGTTTTCGGTAGTGTAATTTTTTTGCTGACATAATAAGAGTAGTGTAGATCCTCCTATAGTTAGAGATATAGTCGAGAATAAGAAAGGAGTCGGTGAATTTTTTTATATATGAGAGCGAGCGCATATTTTTAGCAGAAATTCGTATTCCTTTCGTGGTCCACGGTTTATGCCGCTTAGGTTTGATATTCTTAAGCGGGAAGGCCTTGTTAAAAGCACTTAAAGTTTTATTTAAAAAAGTTCTGAAGTTTGTGTTGACATCAGATTCAAAATTCCAATCGGTATTAAAGCAAATATTATGAAATACTGAGAAATTTGCGGCCGAGAAAATTCTGCTCCGATGGCGAGATCTTGGTAAGGGCCCAATAGGTAAATTAAATCTGGAAATTACCGCCTCGTGATCGGAAAGACCTGAGTTATAGACCTGTGAATGCACCTCTGATGGAGAAAAATCAGACGCCATGTAATCGATGATAGAAGAAGAGTTTTTTGAAATTAGATATTTTTGGATGGCACAAATACTAGCATAGGTAGACTGTCTAGCAAACTTACCAGGCTATTTAAAAATGATTGTACATCAGAGTTTGGTGATCTATAAATACAAATTACATAAAGATCAAGGTTTTGATTATATACCATAGAGAATTCAAAAGAGCTATCCGCTAACAAATGATCATATTTAGATACCGACATGAAATCTCCATTTAGGGATAGAATCAGTGTTCCCCCATGAGCTGAGTTTTTTCTGTCATATCTAGCTATTGTGGTATACCTCTCAATATAAAAGGGTTCGTTTAGATTCAGCCAGTGCTCAGTAATTGCAACAAGTTGGGGGAACTCCAATTTTTCCAGAAATAGGTACAACTCGTCAGTTTTATTTCTGAGAGAAGCAATATTAATTAGAACCATATTAAGACTAGTAACAACAGGAAGTTTTGAGGAATCTAGTTCCTCAGGACACGTCGTGTTTTCTAAAAATTTTTTTTGGGAGAATTGCTGGTAAAATATTTTTTATGGCATTCTCTGGTCCTCTGAAGATGGATCGTTCTCTCCGAAGATATGTAGGATCCATAGGCTGCGAGACCCGCTTCCACTTCTGCTGCGTTAAATCCGTAAGCAGCATGAAAATCGAAATATATCTTATGTAGGGTTCTATAATCTATAGGAATGCCTTCAGAAGCCAAAAACAGCCTGGTGCTTGTATTTGTAAACCCTACAAAGTGAATTGGCGCAGGTTGGTCGTGCAGGAAAGCGAGATATAACTTGAAGGCCTTTAAAATGGCAGGTTCTCTTAGTCTAGACATGAGGAAACGGGTATCAGAACTTTTTTCGGTTCGCGTAAGCTTCACTGTTGGGGGAGACATTGGATCAAAAATAGGTTCTTGGTCAGTAGGAGCTTTCTTGGAAAGACTATAGCAGTTGTCGCTCAACAAGACATCTGCTTTGCAGGCAGCAATGGCCTCTTTGTCAGAAGATATTATAGTGCCCTTTTGAGAAATTGGAGAGGAGACAACCAGTGAACTGACGGAGCTCGAGTTGGTAGGCAGTTTTTTCGGTGTGGAGGGAGGTGGGAGGTTCGGTGTAGATTTTTCTGTAAGTTCGGATACAGCTGACCGTTTTATTACTACGCCATGTGGCCATAGATTGCTGTCTAAAAGCTTTTCAGCTGACTTTTTTGACTGAGTTCCAATTTTAAAATCAATATTTGAGATATGATTGATTAGGTGGTAGCATCGAATAAACTCTGTAGTCCCAAGCTTTTCCTTAACGTAGTGAACTATGTTGTTAGGCGTAAACCCTGCAGGAAGATTTCTTACGACTACATAGCGCCACCGTTGTGTATTATTACAAGCCAGCTTGCTGGAGCCTTCAGTAGTACTGGGAATATCCGTAGGTGTTACCTCAGTTTGTGTAGAGGCGGTGGAGCTGGTAGTTTCCATAGTTGGTGTAGGCAAGGGTATGGTGGTAGGGTATGTATTTTTGATATGCTTACACTTATGTTGGCTTTCATATTTGGAGTATAACTCCTTTACCAAGTCAGTTACACAAGTTAGGTTGCTCTTAATGTTAGCAATACCTGCTTTTAATTCAATTGAAGAGGAGTCCTGTACTTGGATTTTTATCACTTCTTCGGCATTGTTGAAGAGGATTTGGGAAATATTGAAAATATTCTGTTCCATATCCCTTAGAGACTTTAATAACATATCTGGTTTGTAAGCGGAAAACTCCCTCGAGAGATTATGGATATCGTCAATTTTTTTCTCCATGAGATCCCACCTGGATTCACTCTTCACTAAAATGTCATACATTTCAGAAATTGTCGGTACACTACTTGACAATTGAGATACACGGTTTGCGACTGAATCAAAAAGTTCATGTGGAATCATATTTTGAGATACCTTTGTGATTTTATCGTTGAGATATTTCAAACTAGGGGAGTCGCACAGGGCGCAGAAAAATCGGAGGTGGGTTGATTTTTGTAATATCAAGATTTTTGTGGTAGCCTTATCAAGGCCCGTGCAATTCATGCAAAAAGATCGTTTACACTCGCCACTACAACGAAGTTTATTGTATTTGTCTTTCTCTGAAAACTCTTTACGGCAATTGTCACACTTGTATTCAGCCATATTTAGAAAATGAATAATTCGAAACAAAAATACACAGCGAAAACAAAACAGAACAAACACACGTACTGCGAAGCAGCTCGACTGCGAGGAACGCAAAACAAAGCACACCCGAACGGTACCGCATCAAAAGAGCTATCCGCTAACAAATGATCATATTTAGATACCGACATGAAATCTCCATTTAGAGATAGAATCAGTGTTCCCCCATGAGCTGAGTTTTTTCTGTCATATCTAGCTATTGTGGTATACCTCTCAATATAAAAGGGTTCGTTTAGATTCAGCCAGTGCTCAGTAATTGCAACAAGTTGGGGGAACTCCAATTTTTCCAGAAATAGGTACAACTCGTCAGTTTTATTTCTTAGAGAAGCAATATTAATTAGAACCATATTAAGACTAGTAACAACAGGAAGTTTTGAGGAATCTAGTTCTTCAGGACACGTCGTGTTTTCTAAAAATTTTTTTTGGGAGAATTGCTGGTAAAATATTTTTTATGGCATTCTCTGGTCCTCTGAAGATGGATCGTTCTCTCCGAAGATATGTAGGATCCATAGGCTGCGAGACCCGCTTCCACTTCTGCTGCGTTAAATCCGTAAGCAGCATGAAAATCGAAATATATCTTATGTAGGGTTCTATAATCTATAGGAATGCCTTCAGAAGCCAAAAACAGCCTGGTGCTTGTATTTGTAAACCCTACAAAGTGAATTGGCGCAGGTTGGTCGTGCAGGAAAGCGAGATATAACTTGAAGGCCTTTAAAATGGCAGGTTCTCTTAGTCTAGACATGAGGAAACGGTTATCAGAACTTATTTCGGTTCGCGTAAGCTTCAATATATATTTAAAGTTAATTCCCAGTCCAGTGATCATGTTATTCAAGTTATTGACATTGCTCTAGAACAAGAAAAAATTCTAGTAAATTGGAACATATAAATATATATAAATTTGAGGTAGAACAATTGAAGACTAAGTTAAGAAATTTAGACACGATTAAAAATTCAATAAAAAATGCAGATGATTTGTACGATAATTTGGAAAATGTTTTTAAATCCTGTTCTCATAGTAATCTTAAGAACAAGAAAAAATACAAAACCTTGGTTTACTCCAGAATTAGAAAAACTCTTAAAGACTCGTAACAAATATTATACCGAATACAATAAATATGTAAAGAAAATGATTAGGTCAATGAAACAAACATTTTTTTAAAGAACAATTTAATTCCTTTGACCAGAAAAGTATATGGAAAAATATTAACTATCTATTAACAAACACCCACAGGAAACAAGCAAAACAAAATAATATTGAATATCTTTTAAATGACGGAAAAAAAAATAACAGAAGAAAATGGGATTTGTGAAGAAATTAATAACCATTTTATCAAAATTGGACAAAATTTATGTAAAAATTTAAAAAACTACGAATTAAAAGCAGAGCCAATGTAAGAAAATTGTATGTTTATGGATAAAGCAAGCATAACTAATGTGGCTATAGAAGAAATTAGTGATAACCTGAATACAAGAAAATCTACTGGAAATGATAATATTTCTATAAAAATTATTAAAACAGTCAAAATTCAACTAACCCCAATTTTAAAACATATAATTCATTTATCTTTTAAAACAGGTATTGTTCCTAGAAAAATGAAAATATCTAGAGTTTCGCCAATATATAAAGGAGGAAATAATATTAATCCAAATAATTATAGACCGATATCTGTGTTACCAGTTATATCAAAAATTCTAGAAAAAGTAATGAACAATAAATTATCAAATTATTTAGAAATTAAAAATTTACTATTCACTGGTCAATATGGGTTTTGAAAGTCTACGGATACTGAGACTGCAGTTATTGATATTATTACTGATATTCTGTTGTATCTTATCCTTAGACTTACGCAAAGCTTTCGACACAATTAATCATAATATTTTATTAAAAAAATTATAGAATATTGGAATTCGAGGAAATATCTATTATTGGTTTCAAAGTTACTTAAATAGTAGGCAGCAATATGTCCAAATTGGAAATAATATTAGTTCTAGGAAAGAAATATCATGTGGTGTACCTCAGGGTTCAATATTAGGACCTATTTTATTTTTAATATACATAAATTCAATTTCAAAATTAAAACTTAATGGAACTATAAAACTATTTGCGGATGATACAACTATTTTTTATTTTGGAAACAATTATTCAGAAATTAGATACTACATTGCAAAGGATTTAACAATTATATACAATTAGTTACAAACTCATAAACTAACTTTAAATTTTGAAAAAATCTTCTTTTATGTTTATAAGCAAATATCATATAAGTAATCAAATGGAACCAATTAAATTCAACCAACAACATATTAATTAAGGTAAACCGGGGCAAATGCGAAAATGGGGTAAATGTAATAGTAGTCTATAATACCTTCCTCTAACCAAAACTTATCGCTCCGTATCGTTATTCATCAATATTTACCTCCCACCGAATGTCTTAGTAAATTTGGGCCCTCGCCGCTCGCCTCAGTTTGATCAGTATTATTGACCGATGTTGTGCTGCTGTCAAGGTCAAAAGTTTAATTTGCCACCTGTCTATATAAAAATCGTTTAAATCTGCATTATTAGGGTAGGTAATTTATATATTTGACTATTTTGCTACAGAAGGGTTATATTTGTATAGAATATTTTTAAATTATACCATAAAAAATACCTCGCATATTTTTATGGTAGGGGGCAATTGAAATGTATGACTAAAATACTTTTGCCCCATATAACACATTTGCCCCATTATTTTTTATTTTCTTTACAGATGGTGCGTTCCTACAAGAAAAAGCTCCCAAATCCCTCATATTTGGAAGAAGACGTAAAAGTGGCCGTGCGGGAATATATGGCTGCACACAAAACCTATAATATACCTTATTCGACAATATACAGCCGTGCGAAAGGTCTTCGTGGTGTAAAAAAGCAAACTAGGGGTCGACTGACTGTCTTCACTCAAGAACAGAAGAAACAATTGGCTACAGCACTAAAAACTATGGAGAAGTGGGGATTTGGCTTGTCAAAAAAAGAGGTGTTGCAGCAAGTTGCTAATTATGTGAGGGAAAACAAAATAAAGACTCCTTTTAAGGATAGCGTTCCGGGAACTGATTGGTTTTTAAATTTCAAGAAGAGAAATAATTTAAGTTTAAAAGTTCAACAATCTGTGGAATATGCGCGCAAGAAAGCCACTGATCCATTTGTAATTTATGGCTACTTTTCGCTATTAAAGTCAACTTTAACAGAATTAAATCTTGAAAATCAACCCGGACAGATCTGGAATCTTGACGAAAGTAGTTTCAGTATAGACCCAAGTAAAACAAAGGTCGTATGACAGCGAGGAAAACCTTGCGCTCGCATAATCAGTACCCCAGGCCGTGAAAATACAACGGTTTGTCTACTAACAAGTGCTGATGGACAAAAGGCACCCCCCTTGATAATATTTAAAGGGTCTTACGTATGGGATCAATGGCAGGCACCTGATTCAATTTTTCCAGGACTATCTTATGCGTCAAGTAAGAATGGTTGGATGGACAGTGAAATATTTTTAAATTACTTTAAAAATACGGTTACTCCTGCGTTGGGTCAGAAAAGACCAGTACTTTTGTTATATGACGGTCACTCCTCACATGTCTCATCATCCGTAATTGAACGAGCAGCTCAAGAAAACATTACAATTTTAAAGTTACCGCCTCACACTACTCATTTATTGCAACCGCTTGATATTGCAGTTTTTCGTTCGGTGAAAGCTAGGTGGAACGAAAAATTAGTAAAGTGGCAGCGCCATATTATATATAGGTAGGAAGCTACCAAAAAGTATGTTTTCTAAATTTATAGCTGAAGTGTGGAACGAAACGAATCCCAGTATTAATGTAAATGTGTTTAGGAAGGCCGGAATTTCACCTTTCAATGACAAAGTCGTACCAAGAGAGAAGTTCGACGCTGATGCATTAAAACGGTGGGAATCACAAAACATTCAAATCCCTAATCCGCAAAACGTTCAAGCAAAAAATGTAACAGTCATCCCTAACAGTGAGCTTAGTTCGAGCTTGATATCAAATAGCTTTTCCGCTGATAATGAGCCTGGTCCGACTACAATGTTAAGTAATATTTCCGATGATAATGAGCCTGGTCCTAGTAGATTATCAAGTAACGTTGCCATTGACAGTAACTCTACGTCTCAATTGGAAAGTGTTTCTTTTGAAAAGCTATTACTACAATGTGTCAAACAAAATCAAGTTTCACCCAAAGTACCAAAACGAAGAGTGGCAGCTGGTGCTGAAGTGATTACTGCACGAGAGAAGTCAAAAGAAAAAGAAACCTTAAAACGTAAAGTGAAATCTGCACATTCTCATCAAAAGAGGGCATCTACCTCCTCGAGTGAATCTGATGATGAGCTTCCCATTATTTATGAAGAATCAGATAATGACGGGGATTTTTTAGAAGAACTGATAGAACAGTCAGAAGAAAATCAGAACTCCTTTGAAGACACAATTCTAGAGAAAGATAAATGGGTCCTTGTTCAATTCCCAACAAAAAAGAAAATTGTACATTTTGTTGGTAAACTCCTGGAGAAAAATAAAGAAAGGGAAGAATGGCTGATTAATTTTCTTAGACTAAAAAGAAATAAATTCGTTTGGCCCAATATTGAAGACAAATCTTTGGTAGACACGGCAGTTATTTTACGCATTCTTCCACAGCCTACAGAAGATAGAAGAGGGTCCGGATTCACATTTAACGTTAAATTTGCTGGAATGAATATTTGTTAATATTTTAAAATTTTAGTTTAGAAATTTCTGTTTTTACTTGTTTACGACGTAATGTAATGTTTGGAGTTAAGACTATTTGATTCTCACTTATTATGTTAATATATTTTATTATTTTTTACAAGTTATTTTACGTCTTAAACAACGACTTGTTTTTCAATTTTTTTTTAATATTATGCAGTTCTGTTATTTTTTTAGATAAATCAATAAACTAAATAGCAAATTTTATAGGAAAAAACATATTTTTCACAATTGCCCCAGACGTTTTTCTATGCCATTTTAATAGCACGATACCACTGTTTATTACATTTGCCCCCAGGCCCTGGGGCAAATGTAAGATACTGTGGACATTTTAAAAAATATGTAACATTATTTTTATACTTAATTCAATATCGGGTTTAGTAAATGAATCCCATATCTCAGGAAGCGGTAAACTTAATATGGTATCAACTGTTTTATTAAAATAAGAAAATAAATACATATTTTATGATTTAATTTGAACTATTCAAATTTTATAATCGTTTTGCCCCAGGCTACCTTATAGTAAATGCATTCAATTTTTGGGACTATACATGGATGAAAATTTAAGTTGGAGGAATCATATAGAATACCAATATACCATTAAAATTTATGAAAAATATTTATTTTGCATTAATATATTCAAAATTGCAATATTTGATTTCACTTTGGGGATCTGCTAATTTAAAAACATTGAAGCCTTTATGTTGTTTACGAAATAAAATTATTAAATGTATACATAAACTTCCTTTCCTAGAACCAACAATAAATTTATATACAAAATTTGGCTATTTAGATACTAACCATATTTATAAGTTAAAAACATGCATTTTCATCCATTTAATACTTACAAAAGATAAATTAACCAATGTAGATTTAGAAAAATGGCATACTATACATAATCATGACACACGACAAACAGATTTATTAAATACAACTGATATTCGAAGATTTCGAAGTATATTAATATATAATCAATTACCAACACATTTACGCAGAATAAAAACTTTAATAAAATTTAAAAAGGAAGTTAAAAAACATTTTTTATCGAAACGTGATTTATAGAAAAAATAATTTTGACTGTGTTAATATTATTTACTTTGTTATAATATTATTATTGTTAGAATTCCCTGTAATGAACTTATACAATTGGTTGGGAACTTTGAAAATAAATAAATAAAAATAAAATTGATTCTCACGTTCTCTTAAATCTTGAAGTTTGTCCCGAATGAATGCCCAAAAGTCTGTTGGCTCTTTAAAACTCCAGAACTGATTTTATTGAAAGCCACAGCACACAGGCTACTTGCTCTCAACTGTAAGCTATCTAGCTTGTCGGAAAAGCATTTGACTTCCTCTGCAGAGGTTGTGTGTTCTATCCCTGTCGGGCAATGTGTTTTTTTTTATCAAGAACTACAATTTCATATCTAATTTTGATTCGCTCTGGTTAGATTTTTTTTGGATTGATGTAAAACAGTGTAATTTTTTTATTTAAAACAACGAAATATACTTCGTTTTATTGTACCTTTGGACTCTGGCCACCTTATGAGAGGGCAGCACCTCCGCGTACACCTTGGCGATGCCGACCTGCCTCGCGATGCTAGCCGCGGTCTGTCTGTTGTCGCCCGTCAGCAAGATGACTTCGAGTCCCATCTTTTTCAAGGTGTAGACCGCCAAGTGGGCCTCAGGTTTTACCATGTCCGCGACGCTGATCATCGCCACGATGGTTCCTGTAAAGGTCATTGACTATAAAGCACGGATATAAAATGTAGGTTTAAAAACACTAAGGTCCAGTAGTCTAATCCTTCATTAAATGGAAACATCAGCTGATTAAATTAAGGATTGTTCTGAATATATCAAAAGCATTAACATTCAATATCAAAGTACAATTCAGGATGAAAGTGAAAATGACAACGAATATTTTAAAAAGTAATCTAGAGCCAAAAATTCCTTTATAACAGAGGGTTAACCTTCAAGGGCCTTCAGTCTTGATTTATATATCTTATTTTTAATGTCCACGATTGCAATTTTTAAATTTTTCTTTTGAAGGGAAATTGGGACTGGTAGAAAATTGACTATAGTTTCCGAGATCGATTTAGCTCTGATCTAGGAAAATAATCATAAGAACCATTTTTGTCCAACTAACTTTGGCTAGTTCTAGAACTGTCAAGAGTCTACAAATTAAAAAAAATGACCTGCCTACTGTTTTTTCCGAGGCTTGACCCTGCAGACACTGGACTAGTTGTAGTTATATCCATTTTAAAATGAATTACTTTTTGACAAGGTGGCAACTTTAGACTCTCAGAGTGCTCCACGAATTACGAGTAGTCATTTTGAGCGTTAGTTAAACTAAATTACTGTATAGTGTGTAGAGTAGTCAAGCATACTTAGTAGGCTCCCAAATAAACAGCAAATTGTAGTGAAAAAAAGTTGTAGTTAATTAATGAAAATTATATCAGGAGAAGAGTGATTGACAACTTCATTTATAGCCATCATAGAACTATAGTAAGTACTTGGATACTGAAGGAAAGCGCTGAAAACTCCCTTTTAAATGTCATAGGCAAATAATAAGCTGAGCGGGCAGGTACCGCATGCATGAAGGTACAGGGTGTTCCAGCGAGGACTGAACAGGGACCAGGACAGGGACCTATTTTCGACCTTCCTTGTATTTCAATTCAAAATAGCCAATCGATGTATTTTTTCTTGTAGAATCCAAAAATATCATCGAAAAAATATTTGAACCAGAAACAAAAGAGTTACGCTATGCATCAGGTGTTTTTTAAATGGAATGTATCGTTTTTTATACGATTTTTGAAAAGAGTGATTTTTTTTATGTCCGTTCTGATTAAAAGATTTGATTTTGGGATAGCTGTTTATATTACATTTTAATGTTTTACAAACTAAAATTTTAGCTTCACCTGTTTAAAATATACGATAGGTTGGTATAGGTGATCAAGGTAAAATGACGTTTGAATGCTTTGTCAATAAAAATTGACATTATTTTAATTATTGTCGAAGTCTTCACCTAAAAAATATATATTTGACTCTGATCGAAATGAAATACTCTTTGGACGAGAGACTACAGATTGTTATGCTATTTTACAAGTGCCAAGAAAATGCAAGAGAAGCAAGAAGAAGATTTATTGCAAATTTTCATAGAAATATATCCATCAATACAATTCTAAGGATAAAAAACCTATTTGAGGAAAATAAAACTTTACATGATAGAAAAAGAAATATACAAAGAAGAAGAAATGGAGACCAGGCCATTATAAATTATTTTCAAGTTAATCCAACCAAATCTATTTCGGATGCAGTTCGGGAAGTTCAGTACGGTGGCGGTGTAAGGCGCAGAAAAGTTACCCGAGGGACTGTTCACAGGACTCTGAAAATTCATAAATTTAGGCCTTTTCGTATCCTTCCACTTCAGCACCTAACACCGGCACAAAAAGAACTTCGCTTCCAATTTGTTTCTCAAATGGTAATTCGGCAAGAAAACGAAGACCCTGATTTATTCAAAAATATTGTGTGGACCGACGAAGCTACTTTCACAACATCGGGAGTATTCAACAGACATAATAGTCACCACTGGGCCGTTGAAAATCCAAAAAAGTTCCAGACTATTCAATTTCAAGGGAGGAATTCTATTCATGTTTGGTGTGGGATAAAAAACAATAAAATTTTGGGACCAATATTTTTTAACGGGACTTTAAATGGGCACAGATATTATGAGTTTTTAGAAAACGAAATTGAAAATTTTTTGGAAGACTTACCATTGGCAGAATATCAGAATTTAATTTGGCAACATGATGGGGCGCCTCCTCATGCCGTGCATGATGTGGTTCAATTTTTAAATCGGCGCCATAACGAATGGATAGGGCGAAATGGAACATATGCTTGGCCGCCCAATAGCCCCGACCTCTCAGTTTTGGATACATTTCTTTGGGGCCATTTGAAGAACGTCGTATACAGACAACGAAACGAAAATATTCAAGAGATCATGGGAAAAATTGTCGATAAAATAAACCGCCTTAACCAGGAAAATCATATTGTAACAGCAAGTTTAGAAAGGCTACAAAGGGGTTATCAATGTTGTTGCGAGAAAAACGGCGGTCACATTGAAAACTTATGTTATTAGTAGTTTTATTTTATTATTTAATAATTATTTTTTATTGAATTTCTTTTTCTATCATGTAAAGTTTTATTTTCCTCAAATAGCTTTTTTATCCTTAGAATTGTATTGATGGATATCTTGCATTTTCTTGGCACTTGTAAAATAGCATAACAATCTGTAGTCTCTCATCCAAAGAGTATTTCATTTCGATCAGAGTCAAATATATATTTTTTAGGTGAAGACTTCGACAATAATTAAAATAATGTCAATTTTTATTGACAAAGCATTCAAACGTCATTTTACCTTGATCACCTATACCAACCTATCGTATATTTTAAACAGATGAAGCTAAAATTTTAGTTTGTAAAACATTAAAATGTAATATAAACAGCTATCGCAAAATCAAATCTTTTAATCAGAACGGACATAAAAAAATCACTCTTTTCAAAAAACGATACATTCCATTTAAAAAACACCTGATGCATAGCGTAACTCTTTTGTTTCTGGTTCAAATATTTTTTCGATGACATTTTTGGATTCTACAAGAAAAAATACATCGATTGGCTATTCTGAATTTTTCCAAAATACAAGGAAGTTCGAATATAGGTCCCTGTTCAGTCCTCGCTGGAACACCCTGTACATTGTTGGAGACAATACATACTTTTGCGGAAGAAACAAAATCATATGTTACAAAAACTGTAAAGGCACAAAAACTCTTCGCAGCACTTGAAAAACAATCAAAAAGAATTGCATAATTGGAACAAAGGTGTTTGAATTTAGAAAGAAAATGTTTGGAAGTAGAAAGGAAGTTGCGAAAAAATAAGATATGTTTTTGCGACCGGATATACCAACAGTAACTCGATAAAGTTTGTTCATGGACTGAAAATCGATATAAGGCAAACTGATGCAAGCACATAACAATAAAAATAGAGTATTTACTAAGTTCCAAGAAAGACCCAATACTGAGGAACGCAGCTCTACTTAAGGGCTCCAAAATATTTATTACATAGGTCTTAATAGAACACTGTAGAGTGTAGCGCAACAAAAACTATACAGGAAAAATAATCGACAAAAATACATTGCTGACAAACGACGAAGTATATACAGTGGACCAATTAAAATAAATGAATATGGCTAAAGAAGCTCAATCGGTAGAAAACGACAGTAGCAATGGCAATATCTAAGACGCATTACCTAAATCAAACAGTGCTCCATCAACTCTCTCACACAGTAGAGAACCTGACTTGTTCGATCTTGTAAAGGATACTGCGCAAATATTCGGCTACAGTCATAATCCTACTGGCACTAGTAATAACACAGCTAAACCAAACATTATAGGCGAAGATCAAAAAGAAACAGAACCCCTTGACTAAATTAAAAAAAAAAACAAAAACGACTATAACACCCAAGGAAGTAAGAAATAATTGTTGTATTTTCCACCGGAGAATAAAATCAAATCAATAGAATGGTTTTACTGTAGGAAAATTTATACTTTATTGGGTATATTGCTGAATGTATGCAGGTGTCTACTCGAACAGTATCACCGTCCTGCAGAGACCGTATTATTGTTTTAGAAATATTTATAATTAACAGCAAAAGTTATGGTACGAGCGGGGTTCGAACCCGCACCTCTGGATCACTAATCCATTGCTCTAACCAATTGCGCTATCGTACCACTGATAAGCAATTCGTTAGAACTTGTACATATTCAAGCTCACTAGTATCTTAACCATTGTTGATTCTGCTAAATATTCTGGAAGAATTATATTGTTTTCTTTGGATGCTTATTGTGTCTGTATGGTCTCTTTTCTGTATACTTATAGGAACATTTTCAGGGGGCTCTATTTCAATAATTACTCTTATAATTGTATTGCTCTAACTGAAACTTGGGAATAAATTTGGATCTGTTGCAAATAAATACAGGGCTACAATTTACAATGAAGGGGATTTAAATAAGTCTGATGGGGTGGTTAAAGAACATATAAAGTGTCAAAACAATGTTGTATTCCTGGGCCAAATTAAAGCTATTAGAACAGACATTTTCTTGGAAACTCAAAGTATTGAAATTACTTCTTTATACAGAACCCCCTCTCAAAATTCACAAAAGTTTAATCAATATCCTCATAAACAGATTATCTTGCAAGACATAAATACAAATATCTTAGACAGTAATAATGACCTTGTCAGTGATATTTTTTTCAGATAGAAAATAAATATTTGTCGATGATAAATAAAGAAACTAGAGTTGACCGAGAAAGTTCTTTTTGGTCTAGATCACATATTATTATAAATCAAGAAGCTCGAAATACTCCTTCCTTCCACTCATCCTTCAAACACTTATTACTGGCCATTATCCGGTTATTCTGGAATGTTGTACAGAAACAAAGTCAAATAATCATTATTTTTATTAAAAATACACAAAACGCTTTTTAGATCATTCTAAATCCACAGAAAATTAAGTGATACAAATTTGTTTTGATATACAGGTTGTTAAGTTCCATGCTCAACTTGTATTAAGATCATTTTGATAAAAAAAAATTTTTTGAAAATTTTAGGTGTTTGCAAAAATGTAGGAGTGTTATTTGACGCCCTGTTGGTACTATTTTTTATACGCATAAGCATTGCATCCTTGTGCACTATTTAAGGCCAGTAATTTAGTTTTGTGCTCAATAATGGAAAGTTCTTAACTCTTCAAAGTAGTAATTTACAGAAAAAAATGTTGTATTTGTAATCATTTCCTTTTTCGTCCTTTATAGTTTAAATTAACATGTATCAAAAGTAATTCAGACATCAAGTACTAACTAGTAAATAACGAAATATAACAGAGAAAATAAACAAATTATTGATTCTCACCATTTATTGCGCAAAGGACAGCCGATCTCCCTTCCTCCTCTTCGGCTATCATTTTGCGATCCACCTCGGGCAGAAGCGTTAGGCCGTTCCTTCGCATCCATTCTCTGTTCCCTTAAAAGAGAAAAAAATCACATTCATTTGTGCAATAATAGCTTAATATTCTAAAACCCTTTACAGGACGATCTAATTCTTATATCAAAAACTCCAAATGTCACAGAAGCTTAACGTATGTAACAAAATAAATTGTTTATAATCTAAAATCAGTGATAATGATAATGCAAATAATTTTCGATGTGCCAGTCGCGACTAATACAAATAAGTTCTCATTTTTAACATTTGTTAATCGGTCGCGCGGCTCTTATTTTCGCTAATCAAATAAAATATAGGCAAGGTTAGAAGCACTGATCATTAAAGAATGTTGGAATATAAATAAGATGGTTATCCTATTTTATAAGAAATTGGTTCAACGTTAAAGAAACGCGTCCCCGGTCGTCAAGGGTCAGCAAGAACCAACGAAAACCGAAATCCAGACCTGACCCCCTGTGACTTTTATTTATGAGGATATATTGAAAGTCAAGTGTACCGCAACTGTCCTGCCACTCTAGAAGTTCTAAACAATAATATTTGGTAAGCAATCAAAGCCAATTTTTGTTAATCAACTGCTTTTTTCAAATTTTATTTCAAAAAGTTTACAACTCTTTGGACTACCCTGTATTTACTTTAAGACAAAGCTTTCTAATAAAACAGTCTTGCTATCAGTGGCGGCTCGTGGTGAAAAAGCAAGTGAAGTGCAAATGAAGCAAGAAATTATCGCAATAATTTTTTTATATGTAGAGGGGGTAGAATATTTTTTTTCGACTTACCTAAATTTTGTATACTAAATCAATTCTCCTATCCTTCATAGAAGCAAATTTATTTATAACATCCTCATAAAATGGATGAGTTGCCCTAATCTCCTCTAGAAATTAAATTGAAATGTTGCCAAGAGAAGTAAGTCTTTTTTTGAGATATTGTATTTCTTAAATAAGTTTTTACAGGTTTGGGGCAAGAAAAACTTCTTTCCACTGAAGCACTTGTCGACGGTATCGTCAAAATAAGGGAAAACAATTTATATGCTTCGGTAAAAATATATTTATTTTTATTAATTTTTTTCACTTACTCTTGCAGCGATATATTCCAATTACTCTCATTGTCAAAAATAAGACTAAACTCATTTATAAGTCGTTGACTTTTTGAAAATATTTCCCCATATAACCGTAACAAATTATCAAACGGGCAAGTCGAAAAATTTAAACTATATTCTGAAAATTTAGCAGAATCTGCTAGTTTTTCACATTCTTGAAATCTTAGTATCATTTCCATTAAAATATGGTCCAATATTTCATAAAAAAGGATTCTATACTTAGCCCTAATTTCTTCAGGTGAAAGCTTAGCAAGCTCACGTTTGTAATGATTTATTTCTGTAACAGAATTTGCTTTATCAAACATGGTATTAATATTTTTACAGAGTGCCTCACGACAGCGTTTTATATTGGATATGCAAAAATGAATGTCAAGCGATTTTTTTTGAAGAACGTCAAATAGTATGTCCGTGATTGAGAAAATGTCATCATTAAACACTATTGCCAGAACTGTGAATTCAAAATCGTTCATCTCACCTAAAAATCCTTTCGCAAACCGGATTGATTTTTCATCAGATTTGTCGCAGTTTGTAATAAATTCAAAGACGTCTTTTAATTTATTCCAGTCTTGAACATTCACATTTACTAACTTCGAATCTGAAATTGTAACGACACCATAAATAAATATAACACAAAGCAGTCAAGTTAACTGCAAAGCAACTCACTCAGCTCAGCACTCACATGGCGCTGGGCTCGTCGTCATTGGATACGCGTTGTCATGACAACATAGTAGGAAAGTCGTAAACTAAACAGCACCTCCATCAAAGTCAAAGCGGTTTGCGCCACTGTTATAGTTGTTTTAACAAAAGTTCGATTGAAAGTTTTAAAAAGACATGCCTCCAACGGTCAAATAAAATATTTATTCGAGATGTACAGTTTATTTTTTACCAATTAGGTGAATAAATGAGTGTAAAAATTAAAATTTTAAGAGATATATAATAAATATAGTTAGATGTTTGCTTGTTTATTTTTCCTGGTGAAATAGCACTTCACCTACTTCACCTGAATAGCCGCCACTTCTTGCATTGACAAATTTAATGACAAACAAGTCCGAATTTTACCCAGTAAATTATAATAATTTAAAAAGTTATCTGGAACTATAAAAAAAACTCCATGAAGTTGGTTTTCAACCTAAAAATAATAAATTAACAGATTAACATAATTTGTGTTTTAAGCCAATAATTGACCAACATACCATATATAATTTGTTTAAAGATTACATATTATTGTTATTGTTATTCATAGAAGCAATTTCAAAAAGGTGATGATTTTTAAAGCACTTTTCTCTTTTCGGCTTTTTTTCGCCATGGTATTTTTTGATATAGAATGCTGATAACTTTTATATAGAAGATATAATTATTTTATTTATCTTTCAATTTTTATATAAAATAGAGCTCTAGGCGACCTCGATGAAATTTAATATTATTTAAAAGACGAGGGCGCGTCTTCTCTTCCCAGCCAATAAGAGACTTTTAAAAGGGACAGTTCTTGTGAAATTAGTGTATCGACCTTTTTTCTGATTTCTAAAACAAAAGTTAGTCTTTATCAAAGTTCTAGTTGTTATGGTCGGTTTTATTTTTTATTTTGTAGTGGTTTATGGGATATTTACATATACAGTGGGTTGTTAAAGTCGAGGATTTAGCAAGGAAATTTTATCCTATTCTTAGCGTTTATTTGGGGGAGTAAAATTTACATATTAACGGGGTTTTTGTACATTTATAATTTAATTAATTTTTTTTTGTTTTATAATTGGTGTCTTTAAGTAAATTCCGTCTTTTACTAGATTTTAATATAAATTTAATATTTTCTTTGTTATTAATTTTAAGCATTAATTTTTTTTATTTTTGTTAATAGATACACCTTTCAGTTGTTTTAAAAAAACAAATATTTTATTTAAATAAATGAATCCTAAACCACCTGTTTTGTTAGAATACCTATATTCAAAAAGATACAAAGATTGTTGCAGTTTGCTTGTAAATTATAATCTACGAAGAAATATACAGGGTGCCTTTGATTTTATTTATTAAATGTTAGTTAATTTTAGGCGTATTGCGTTTCCAATCTCGGTTTCGCTTTCGTGTTCTATGTTCCTGAAAATAACTGTCAACCAGTGGCGGCTATTCAGGTGAAGTACTACTTCACCAGAAAAAATAAACAACATCCAACTATATTTATTATATATCTCTTAAAATTTTAATTTTTACACTCATTTATTCACCTAATTGGTAAAAAATAAACTGTACAGGGTGACCCACATAAGACGACCCACTACCTTATCTCATAATCTGTACGAGATAGGGAAAAAAGTTTTATACAAAAGTTTCTTGGGTTTATCTAAATTTTTTAAATATTGTATTTTTATATATACAGGGTGTGTCATTTTGCGTTGACAGATGTCAACTTTGTTATTTTAAATGGAACACCCTGTATATTATTATGGATTTGAATAGCTCTCTTAGAGACGATTTCAACGATGTATTATAAGATGGGTCTACGAGGCACCGTTTCGGAGATATTTACGATCATCTTCAATTTTTGACATACTTTCAACTTGTTGTATCTCTGATATTTATCAACTTTTTTGTTTCATTTTTGTGCAGGAAAAAACATAATTTTATGCTTTATTGGACGTGTAGGTAAAAATATTGAAATTGAAAAAAAATATTACAGTGTTGTCACGTTTTGCGTACCATGAGTTTTCTCAAGATTTTTAAATGCAACCCCCTATATTTTATAACGGATTTAAATAGAGCATCGAAAGACGATTTCAACGATATATTATAACATAGGTTTACAAGTCACGGTTCCCGAGTTTTGGGGATTTTCTTCAGGAATCAATTTTAATATTAAACAATTTTACTAAACATAACATAAACTATTAAACATGACATAACAAGAACAAAGACAAAAAAATAAACATTACTTAAATTAAATTTTCTATATAACCACCTTCCTGTGCTATACATGTTGTATAAATAATGTCTAATTTTTTTATTGCCCTACGAACTGCTCCACTCTCATTGATCAAATGGATCTCTTCCATTATTCTCCCCCTCAAATCGTCTACGTTATTAACTTTATTCTTATACACTTTGTCTTTAATATACCCCCATAAAAAAAAATCTAGTGGAGTTAAATCGGGACTCCGAGCTGGCCAGGGTATTGACCCAAATCTGCCAATCCACATTGGAAATCTTTCATTTAACCATTCAATTACAGGTCTTACGGTATGTTACGGCGCACTGTCTTGTTGAAATACATGACCATCTTTAATTTCATCCGGTAATTCATTAATAAGAGGTTGTATTTCATTTTGCAACAAACTGTGGTATCTCTGTCCGTTAAGAGTCCTATCATAAAAAACCGGCCCAATCACTCGGTCCTTTATTATTCCGCACCAAATATATACACTTTGATGTCCCTGCTTTCTGATGGCTTTGATTTTATGTTGATTTTGCCTTGACCAGTAGTGGCAGTTCTTTCGGTTAAATATTCCCGCGGTGTTGAAAATTGCTTCGTCAGTGAAAAGAATTTTGTCAAAAACCGGTTGATCAAAGTGGCGGTCCATCATATCCATGTAAAAAGTAGCTCTGTTGTCAAAATCAGCTATGGATAGCTCTTGTACCAGAGTGAATTTGAGAGGATGGTAATCGTTGATATTAAGTGTTCTCTGAATACTTGCTCGGCTAATATGCGGTATGTCCCGTGCGGCATCCCTTTGGGAATTTTCATTGCTTTCCTCAAAATATAAAAGAACATCAAGTTGATTTTCTTCTGTAAGAACTGTCCTAGGCCGGTTTCTTTTATTATCACAACGCCATTTTCCAGATCTCGTGTAATTCTTACGAAGATTTTCTTAGTTGGAATTCTGCTATTTGGATACAGTCTTCTATACTCCCTTAACGCTAGTGCGGGACTCTTATTGTTTCTAATGAAGCACTCATATAAATTTAAACGTTGTTGAATAGTGTAGTTCGACATAATTATTTCTTAAATTTACTAATTTAATCAAGAAATGCAACCAAGCTGTCAAATTTCATGCAAATAATATTTCGTTTGTTTCCATGGTTTTGAAACACAGCCTACTTAAAATTGTTGATAGGGTTGTGGAAAGGTTGGTAAATAATTGTGAGAGAAAAAACACGAAGCCAATACTTAGCTTGATGACGTTTATTACTCGACTTATTTTCAGACGCTCTATATAAAAACGAAACAACAAAAATGATTAGTAAGCAAAGACATTTTGCGGCACCATTATCGACACAGTCGCCTTGGCCGTCTGTTTCGGTAATCGCTAATCATAACATTGATAAGGCTTATTTAGTATATGGGAAGGAAACATAAAGAACTATTTTTAAATAGATTCAAACTATTTTAACAAAAATACACATTATGTATTTAACTGATTTTTAGAGAGTTTTACGTTTGATCTGGAAAACGGCGTGGTAATAATTATTCAAAGCAATTAGAAAATCTAATTTAGATATAATAATATATAATATTAATTTTGTTGTCTTTGTTCATGTCATGTCACGTTTAATAGTTTATATTATGTTTTAGTAAAAATTGTTTAATATTAAAATTGATTCCTGAAGAAAATCCCCAAAACTCGGGAACCGTGACTTGTAAACCTATGTTATAATATATCGTTGAAATCGTCTTTCGATGCTCTATTTAAATCCGTTATAAAATATAGGGGGTTGCATTTAAAAATCTTGAGAAAACTGATGGTACGCAAAACGTGACAACACTGTAACATTTTTTTTTTCAATTTCAATATTTTTACCTACACGTCCAATAAAGCATAAAATTTTGTTTTTTCCTGCACAAAAATGAAACAAAAAAGTTGATAAATACCAGAGATACAACAAGTTGAAAGTATGTCAAAAATTGAAGATGATCGTAAATATCTCCGAAACCGTGCCTCGTAGACCCATCTTATAATACATCGTTGAAATGGTCTCTAAGAGAGCTATTCAATTCCATAATAATATACAGGGTGTTCCATTTAAAATAACAAAGTTGACATCTGTCAACGCAAAATGACACACCCTATATATATAAAAATATAATATTTAAAAAATCTAGATAAACCTAAGAAACTTTTGTATAAAACTTTTTTCCCTATCTCGTACAGATTCTGAGATAAGGTAGTGGGTCATCTTATGTGGGCCACCCTGTACATCTCGAATAAATATTTTATTTGACCGTTGGAGGCATTCCTTTTTAAAACTTTCAATCGAACTTTTGTTAAAACAACTATAACAGTGGCGCAAACCGCTTGGACTTTGCTGGAGGTGCTATGCTTAGTTTACGACTTTCCTACTACGTTATCATGATAACGCGTATCCAATGACGTCGACGCCAGGGCCATACAACGCCCTCGGTGAATTGCAGGTACAGTATACTACACCCACGTGTCCTTTAGTATGCGGTGGTTGTTTACTTTTATTTTCGCGGATTTCGCTGCAACCGGTGAGTTCCTTTGCAGTTAACTTGACTGTTTTGTGTTATATTTATTACAACTTCAAATTTGAAGTTAGTTAATGCGATTATTCAAGCCTGAAATAAATTAAAAGACGTCTTTGAATGTATTAAAAACTGTGACAAATCTGATGAAAAACCAATCCGCCTTGCGAAAGGATTTTTAGGTGAGATGAACGATTTTGAATTCACGTTTCAGGCATTAGTGTTTAATGACATTTTCTCAATCACGGACGTACTATCTGACGTACATAAAAAAAAATCGCTTGACATTCATTTGTGCATGTCCAATATAAAACGCTGTCGTGAGGCGGTCTGTAAAAAAAGAAATAAACATTTTTTTTAATACCATGTTTGATAAAGCAAATTTTATTACAGAAATAAATCATTACAAACGTGAGCTTGCTAAGCTTTTACCTGAAGGAATTAGGGCTAAGTATAGAACCCTTTTTTATGAAATATTGGATCATATTTTAATGGAAATGACACTAAGATTTCAAGACTGTGAAAAACTTACATTTTCGTGTTTGGCAGGTTCTGTTAAATTTTCCATAGTTTAATTTTTCCGACTGGCCCGTTTGAAAATTTGTTACATTTATATGGGGAATATGTTTTCAAAAAGTCAACGACTTAAAAATGAGGTTGGTCTTATTTTAGCCAATGAGGGTAATTGGAATATATCGCTGTAAGAGCAAGTGAAAAAAATTAATAGAAATAAATATATTTTTTTCTACGACTGCTATGAAAACTGCTGTGTGAAATTTTTCCACACAGTCTTGCTTAGGTTTGACCTCAATGATGGATGACTAATGTCACTAAAGCTTGAATCAAGTAGGTCGTGGTTTTCGATTGCCTGGTTACAGTGGCGGCGCGTGGTTAAATAACTTGGGGGTGCACAACCTTAGAATAGAACATGAGTGCCGTTGGTAAATCGGCGGAAGCGAAACGTTTTTTGGGTGCCACGCCCAAAAGCGCAATAATTGTTTTTATATTTTACAAACACGTTTTGTATTGAAAATGAAGTCTTCTATCCTTTTTTGAGACAAATTCTTCAATAACCAATTCATTAAAATTTGGAATTTCTTGAATCATTTGTTTCCCAACAGATAACACTGCGAGAGCAGTTAGTCTATTCTGGCCCATTGTACTTCTAAGAAAAGTTTTTATGCGATTCAATGTGGAAAAACAACGTTCCGCTTCTGCGGTTGTCATTGGCATTGTAACAATCGCCTGTAACACTGAAAATGTTTCTGAGAAATGTATTTGCAAATTATTTTCAATTAAAAATTTAAGCAAGTGGGCTGCTCCGGAAACTTCTCTAAAATCTGCTCTTCTGTATATTATTTCTAATTCTGTCTTTAATTTATTTTTATTTAAAAATGGAAAGTTTTGAATTGCTGAATCTAAATGTAGTAAAGGAAAATTTGCTGAATATGTTTCAAAATTTTCCACCGAAAATAAGTGAGCTATTTCCAAATGGCCTGTGAACGAAAACCTTCTTTTTATTTCTGCAATTATGGTGTCACACACTTCTTTAGCTTGCACAGTCGTGGAAACATAAGAATTTCTCTCATCCGTCTTCCTTCTTTTTCTGTTATCTCTCTCCTTTTGAATATTTTTTTCGAACTCAGTAATACATCGTTTTACAGTAACGGAATCAGTAGCCCTTTTTTGAAACACTGTCAACCAAAAAACAAATTTAGAGTCATTCAATAATCTGAAAATAGCACCCGCCTTTCTAATGGTATCAGATTGTTTGGATGTGGATTGTATTTTTTCCATACACTCTAAAAGTGCTTCTCTGTTTTCGTATACAGTGTTAACTGTTCTAATTTTAAAATTCCATCTTGTAGCAGATGCTCTAGGAACCCTATTTCCAATCACTTCATCTAATATTGCAACTCTTTGTGGAGAATTCGAAAAAAAATTGGTAAGGTCACTCAAATCGGAAAAAAATATGCGTACATTTTTATTTATGCTTATTGCCTGCGACATTATTAAATTTATTTGATGAGCATAACAATGGATATAATGCGCATCAAATCAATTGTTCAGAATTTTTTAAAACATAATTAAGAACCTCCTCTATGCAGCCAGCTAAGGCAACAGCATCATGTTCATTTGGTTTTACAAATGTCCAAAATCGTTCAACGGGGGTGCCGTTTGCTAAAGTATAACGGTAAACTATAACCATTTGAAAAATATTCGAAATGTCACTTGTTTCGTCACTCATAACAGACAAAAAATTTGCAGCGGCAATTTCTTTTTTTATATGTGCCTGACTCACGGAAAGCATACATTCTAATAAATCATTTTGAATGTCTTTTGACGTGCCTTTAAACACGGTAGCTTGCTGCAAATGATCCCTCAGTGCTAAATCCAATTCGGCAGAAAAATTTATGAGGCCTCTAAATATACCAGGGTTTAATGAATCTTGTTGTTCATCGTGTCCACGGAGAGCAAGCTCAAATGCGCCACAAAATTTAATACAATTTATAATTTTAGATAAGACATACCTATTATTCTTTACTTCGTCATTATGTTTTTGAATGCTTAATCGGTATTCACTATTTAATTGTTGCCGAATATCTTGTTTACCTAATAAATTAAATCCTAATTTAGCAGATAGATGTGACTTTGAATTTTGATGCTTTTTAATTTTTTCGGATAAATGTACTAAATCTTTAACCCGGGATTTTGTCCATTCTGATGCCTCACCGCTTTCAAATAATAAACACGGAAAACAGTAAAGACTATTACTAATACTACACCCGCACGACCACTCGGTTTTTTCGTAAGTTTCTATTTTAAAAGTTTGTTTATAATCACGACTTTTGCATTTAGTTGCACTCGTAATTAACAAATTTGGTTTTGGACGACCGACACTTTTAATTTTTATTTTTTCGTTTAAAGATAACGAGGAAAATTTAATTGTCTTTAAATATTGCACGCTAATGCAATCAAGGTTTGATAATTCCGTCATTCTTGCAATCGCGAAATGAAAACAACCTTATCGTACCGCAAAGCGCTAATTCTAATGTGCACTGCTTTCAGGTGCTCGGGAGCTATCGGACGTCGCCTGATTGTCGCGGGGAACAAGGAGTGCGGGGGGCAGGTTTCTACCAATTAGATTTAATATTCGGGCGAGCAGTGAACGAAGTCGCTGCGGCAGGTTGGATGGATCCGATGAAAGGCCCGCTTCGATATTTAATACGTACGCATAGGCGTCCAGGTCCAGCGTCAAAGTCTACAGAAATATTTATTCTGCAAAGTTTGGTTTTGTTTAGTGCTTATTATTGATGATTCATGACATTGCCGCTAGTTAATCGCATATTTTAATGTCTGGTCTTTGGGTCATGTTCTTTGACGGCATGGTTTTTAAATTATTATTTTATGATAATATTGTTTAAAGAAAATTAACATTTAAATATGTTTGTTTAAAAAATTTGGGAGTGCACGTGCACATGTGCACTTATTGAGGAGTCGCCACTGCCTGGTTACTTTCATTTTAATTTCAATCTGTCAAAAATATTTTATTTTTTTGCCAAAATCACCTTTTGTTGTGTAAAAATGGAGAGTGAAAGTGAATTTGAATGTACGCCACCAGAAATAAAGGAAAAAGCTACAAGCGTCTCGCTAAACCTTTTGCCGGAAACTGCCAGATACAAATATGAGACCGCGTACATGAAATTTCAGCAGTGGAAAGCAAGAAGCAATGTAAAGTCATGTTCGGAAAATGTGATGCTAGTATATTTTGAAGAACTCTCGCAGAAATACAAAGCATCCACATTGTGGTCGATATTCTCTATGCTTAAAGCTACCTTAAAAGTAAAGCGCAATATTAATATTTCCGATTATATGAAACTACAGTCGTTCCTAAAACGAAAATCAGAAAAATATACACCAAAGAAGTCCAAAATTCTAACGGAGGAGGATTTTTCAAAATTTTAAAATTCAGCACCGGATGAGCAATACTTGTTAATAAAAGTAGGTACTAAAAGCAAATTTTATGGCATATATTTTTTTAATCGTGAACATTTCAAAAATGTATTAAATATTATACGTTTAGACTTTCAGGCCGCAGTTGCTATCGGTCTAGCAGGAGCTTGAAGACTTGACGAATTGCATAAATTATCAGTCAATGACATCAAAGATTTAAATTCGGCTATGCTGATCAAATTAACAAACACAAAAAATAAAATACCTAGATCATTTACTCTGATTGGAAACTTCTACAATATATGTTAAAAGTTTGCCAATCTCAGACCCAGTAATATATCGGAAAACAGATTTTTCTTGAATTATCAAAATGGAAAATCTAGACAAGCTGTAGGCATCAATAAATTTGGAAGCATTGCTACATGAAATAGCCAATTTTTTGAAACTGCCCAACCCGAGCGAATATACAGGCCATTGCGTTCATCGGCAACAATACTCGTTAATGCTGGTGAGGATTTACTAACTCTTAAACGCCATGGGGGATGGCGTTCTAGTGCAGTGGCTGAAGGATACATAGACGATTCAATTGGGAATAAATTAAAAATTGCAAACAAAATTGCAGAAAATCTGTAGACCAAACTTCGACGTCCTGGTCCTCACATGAATTGCAAGAATCTGAAACTTCCCCGCTGGAACCGGTTCCTTCATGTTCACGAAACATAATTCTATCAATAAACAAGATATGCCAGCACACAGTTTCCAAAACTGTACAAATGTAACCATAAATTATAACTTCAAATAGAGCTACTTTACTTTATATTTTGCGCTATTAACGTTAGATAATTTGTTAGATTTTGTTGTGATTGAATAAACTAATACTTAATTGTTTAAATCTAGCCTAATCGTGAATTGTATAGTTGGCGCATTACCTTTCTGGAATGACGTCACGCTGGTTTCAAATAACGTATTTCTTATATTATTTATATTTCAGGGATGATTCCTAACCTAAACGTATGCAGTGATGTAGATAGGAGGGGTGCGTTCAGCACTGGCTAAAGCGAATTTAAAATTGGCATTTTCTGTACAGAAAGCGCTGCAACTTGTCGAAAATGGCTGGCAAAAAATTAACAATCTCATTGCCATAAAAAAAACCCTCATTTTGCACACTTAATACAAAAATAACTATTATAACTTCAAAAACTAAATTTATTTTGCAAATAAGACTTTACTAATATAAATTCTTTCATCTTAGTCTTATTCTTTGTTTGCAATGTAATAAATTGACGCCTGTTACCCATTTTCATCAAAATTATTTTAATTCTCAATTACAGACAATACTGAAAAAATATTAAGAAAAGGGGAATAATGAACGATGAATCCTTTACCTCCAGAATGTTTCAAAAACAAAAAGAGGTAAAAACAAAAATCACAGATTACTTAAAGAACAAAATAAGATATATGATCTATTGCGTGTATGCTAAAAATGAATATGTTACAATGCAGACTTTGCTTTAAAAACTAAAAGAGAGAAATTAATGTATAACTAACTAACTTTAAAAATAAAAACTACTCCCCTTCACTGTCTTCAGAATCAGAACTAAATTCTTCATCGTCACTGCTGTCTTCGTCGGTACTAATTACAAGTGGCGCAATGTCTGAAGCATCACATATCTGTATTGTCTTCCAAGCTTCTTGGATTACCCTTTCTGTGTGGCTGACATAATTTTTCCAATGCTCTGAAGATACTTCATTTATCGCTTTTTCCCACATGGCCAAAACTTCCGACGGTGTCCCCTTCAGACTAGCAATGTATTGGTCGTATTTCCTCTTACACTCAGACCATACCATTTCAATAGCATTAAATTGACAATGGTATGGAGGAAGTCTTAGTATTTTGTGGCCCAAAGGTTTCACATATTCGTCAAGGTAGAATGTTTTTTCAATGTTACAATTTTTTTCTACAATGTTCCATATTTCATCCTTCATGGCCCTCTCTGGAAAGTCAATGTTCTTTTCTTTTAACCATCCAATCAATCTCTGCTTTGTCCATGATTTTCTTGGAATATCCTCTAAAAGGCCGGAATGATAGCTTGCGTTGTCCATCACTATCAAACTTTTTGGAGGAAGATTTGGTACCAGCTGATTTTTAAACCAATTTTCAAAATTTTGCTTGTTCATATTGTCATGATAATCTCCGCTTTTTAGGCCACTTTTAAATATTAAACTGGCCCCCTTAATAAATCCTTCCTTTGATCCAGCGTGAACTACAATATATCGATGACCTTCACTAGCTTTTTTAGAACTTGTAGACATAGTGTTATCCTGCCAGCTGTTTCTAAACGAACCTTTACTAAAAATCCAAGTCTCATCAATAAATACGGTGGTATAAGCATCTTGTCCTAGATTTTGATTTTTGACATATTCCCTCAAGAAATTGATTCTCTTGTGGACGATGTGGGGCAAATCCATCAGGTATTTTCTATTATTTGATTTCTTCCACTTAAAACCAATACTTTTTACGTATTTTCTTAGCGAGGTGATGGAAAAATTAAAATATTCATTTATCTCTTTTAGTTTTTTAAGCAAAGTCTGCATTGTAACATATTCATTTTTCGCATACATGCAGTAGATCGTATCTCTTATTTTGTTCTTTAAGTAATCTGTAATTTTTGTTTTTACCTCTTTTTGCTTTTGAGACATTCTGGAGGTAAAGGATTCATCGCTCGTTATTCCTCTTTTCTTAATATTTATGATTGTTGTATGGCTAAGTTTTGTTGCATTTGAAGCTCGTTCAATTATATTATCAGTTTGCGGAAGGATTCCATTTTTAGCTTGCTCTTTTTCCAATTGAAAAAAAGCCAAGATATTCAAAACTATTAGCTGTGATTGCTGATTATATCTTCGCGGTATCTTGCAAAAGTTTAAAAAGAATCACAACAAATCAATGTCAATTTTGACGAATATATTCTGAAAGACACATAACCAAAACCGGCATTGACTGTTGTAAAGAAACGACAATGAGTTTTTTCAAAATGTTTTTGTCACTGTCAGTTAACATAAATCAAACAAAAATAACCAAAAATGACGTCATTCCAGAAAGGTAATGCGCCAACTATACTTTTGTTGTTAAAATTAACCTCTTGCCATTTTCGCTTATAATCTCCCTAGTGCTTCAATTATTTCCAGAAATTTTTCGAGTACAGATTTTTCGAAAATTATTCCGAGTCGAACTGAGGGATAATTTTCAAAGGAAAATTGTGTACGGGAAAATATCGGATTATTAATTCAAGCGCGTGGGAGATTGGGTAAGAAAATTTCACACGAATTCAAACTAAAATTTAAATAGGTAATACAAATGTCTACAAAGAATAAAGTTCGGCACGTATTAATTTGTAGTGTCAGTTGTTATTCTCATTCTAATTATGTATTTTCCTTGGATCTTTGTAAAATAAAACATTTCATAACGCTTTAGAAACATGTTGAGTTAATGATCTTGAATGAATTTGTGCTACTAAAGTAATAGGAAATTTCACTTTTATATGAAATTTGATGTAACATGTGAGGTACGTAAAATCATATCTCGTTTCTATCCTTTATCAAATTAAACTTAAAAAATATATATATTCCTTGGATTTTAGTAAAATAAAACATTCCATATTGGAATAGAAGCATGTTAAATTAGTGATTTTAAATTAATTTGTGTTACTAAAATAGTATGAAATTGTATTTTCATATGAAATTTGATGAAAAGGACGTAAAAGAATATCGTTTTTATCCTTTATCAAATTAGTCTTAAAAATATACACTCATGGACAAAATTATCGAATATTTTTAATTTTTCATTCTTTAAAAAAAAACTGATGAATCAAGTTATTTAAATGCTACCATTTGCAAGAAACTGTTTATTTTAAAATATTTTAGTGAACAATGTTAAGTTTTTACCAGAAGAAGATCGTGAAAAAAATTAATGCTAAACGTTATAAAAATTAAGGATATTTACATCTTATTTAAATAATAATTGGAAGGCAATTACAAGTTTTTTGATTAAAATTAAAGCACAGTTAGTAACGAGTATTCCCGCCTCGAGATCTAATTACTGCTTCCATTCTTCTCGGCATGCTGCTAAGGAGGTTCTGGATATATTCTTGAGGAATTGCATTCCACTCTTCTTGTGCAGCAATCCGAAGCTGGTCTATTGTATTTGGAACGGGATTTCTTCGTCGTATGCGGCGTTTAAGATAGTCCCATGCATGTTCTATTGGATTTAAGTCGGGGCTATATGGTGGCCAATCTAATCTTTGAATGTGGACCGCATCAAGGTAATTAGTCACTATATCAGCTGCATGCGGTCGAGCATTATCGTGCATTAATATGAATTCTTCATATCCAATATGGCCGACATAAGGCAAAACATGTTCTTGAAGAATGCTTTCAATATACAAGTCACTTGTCATTCGTCCAATCACTTCCACAAGTTCGGTGCGTCCCTCCCAAGAAATACCGCCCCAGAACATTATACCGCCACCGCCAAAACTAACGGTCTCTACGAGATTGCAGGGAGCAAACCGTTCTCCAACTCTTCTGTAGACGTGGTTTCGACCATCGGGCTTCCATAATTGTATTCTGGTCTCATCCGTAAAGAGAACATTCTTCCATATTTCGTTATCCCACTGAATATGCCTTCTAGCAAATTCTAATCGTTGAACTTTGTGATTTTGGAGAAGACGTGGAACTTTGGCGGGCCGTCTTGGCTTCAAACCTGCTTCTTTTAATCTTCGCCTAACTGTTTTTGAACTTACATTAACTTACCTTTTTAAAATATTCGATACTGTAGATTGACCTCTCCTTAGACGTCGTGCGATATCCTTCTGTTTATATCCTTCGTTATATAGAGTTACAATTTGCACCGCTTCAACTTCAGTGCAGTGTCTAACTGGTGGCATACTGATGTTTTTTAGCAACAAACAGAAACACTTTTTGCTATTACTTAGTTAATTAACCTACAGTAACTTAAGTTCAAGCTTAATTCACAAAATATGTTATTATTTGTTTTTGATAAAATGCACAAAAGAAAATGACATGCGCCATTAATGTTTAACGTCAAAATATGTTAAAACAAGCGAGTAATCAGCCTACTAGATCCTAATATTCAGCTCATGTACGTTTACGGCGATTATTTTTAAAATTTATTTTAAAAAAATAATGATTACAAAAAATATTCGATAATTTTGTCCATGAGTTTATATATTGTTTGGATTTTAGTAAAATAAAACATTCCATATCGGATTAGAAACAAGTTAAATTAGTGATCCTAAATAAATTTTTGTTACAAAAATAATAGGAAATTTAATTTTCATATCAAATTTGATGTGACGTACGTAGAAGAATGTTGTTTTTATCCGTTATAAAATTAATCTGAAAAATAATATAAATTCCTTAAATTTTAGTAAAATAAAACATTCCATATCGTGTTAGAAACAAGTTAAATTAGTGATTTTAAATAAATTTGTGTTACTAAAATGATAGGAAATTTCATTTTAATATGTAATTTGATGTGACGTTGGTAAAAGCATGTCGTTTCTATATCCTTTATCAAATTATTCTTAAAAAAATATATATTCCTTGGATTTTCGTAAAATAAAACATTCCATATCGGATTAAAAATATGTTAAATTAGTTATCTTAAACACATTTGTCTTACTAAAATAATAGGAAATTGGATTTTCATATAAATTTCCTTGGATTTTAGTAAAATAAAACATTCTTTATCGGATTACAAAAATGTTGAATTAGTGATCTTGAATAAATTTGTGTTACTAAATTAATAGGACGTTTTATTTTCATATGAAATTTGCTTTATCAAATTAATATTAAAAATGTATTAAGCTTGGATTTTAGTAAAATAAAACATTCCATGTCGAATTAGAAACATGTTGAACTAGTGATCTTGAATAACTTTATGTTACTGAAGTAATAGGAAATTTTATTTTCTTTCAACTTTTAGTAAAATAAAACGTTTCATGTTAAATTAGAAAAATGCTGAATTTATAACTGATCTTGAATAAATTTGAGTTACTAAATAAATAACAAATTTTATGACAGTATATACTCCCTATAACCGCCACGAAGTTGTTACAATTTTAGGAAATGTAGTTTTGATACATTTTTGACATAAAAAATTGCAAAAAATATGTTATTGTTTTTCAAATATAAAACAGGTTTGGCGCCGTGCAGGAAATATTTTTAAAATTTCATGAAAAATAATTCGCCTCAACTGAAATTTGAACCCAGGACTTACCGGGACAACGTATTAACCAACCGAGCTAACGAGTCCTGTTTCATTTTTACCTTATCGGGGAACATATGCATCATCAATTTCAAAGTGTTGAGTGTGAATTTGAATTTCTCAATGTTCTCGAATAAATCCAACACAGAATTGAAAAAGAACAGCAGATATATTACTAATTATATTTTTAATTAATTATGTAATATTTCATGGTATTCTTGATACACATCTTCTCGTCGCATAGGTGAATAGATAGGACTCGGCACTTCGCTAGTACTGATCATAAAATTTCGATGTTTGAGAACGTATAAATAGTATTTTGACACTACTTTATTTCTTTTTGTATTCCCCAAACGGTTCAACGATGGTTGGTTATCAAGAAGGGTTTCTCGTATCTTCCTAAACAGGTTCTCCTCCAATGGTTCTATACCAGCTTCCTTTACTAAATATTTTAAAAGTGGCAATTTACGGTGTTGTTTCTCTATTTCTTCGACACTTTCGGAAAATTTACAACAGCAGTACTTATTAATTTTTTCCATTTTAAATATAAGAATCGAAGAAATTGTCCATATTTCTCAAAGAGACCTAGTTTTAATAACAAACATAGAAAAAGACTCCAAGTCTCGGTTTCATTAAAATATAATTTTACAATTCACAACAAACATGACACGTGTTTCGCCCTTTCGAGCATCATCAGACCTACTAACAGAGAGAACCTTAGTAAATAATCACACTCACAAATCCTAAAACAATAACTTACAAATAGAATAAAACACACTAAAGCACAACAAAACAAACAACTACTTATACATATTTGATGGACATTAAAATGAGGTTAAGTCTCACGTGAATAAACAAAATAAAATATTAAAAAAGTATTAAAAAAGATTCATGTCTCTAGATGGGATCGAACCCAGACCACCCGAGTGAGACACCGAAGCAACCACCCACAGACCACTGGACTAGTCGAATAAAAGAACCAAAAACTCTCACTCTATGAATTAGTGAATGAAATGAAGGTTGCCTACAATTATTATTACATTAAATTGTTAAATATTAGGGTTGGTTCAAAATTAAAAACATCGTTAACGCAAGTGAGAATGGGACTTTTTATAGCTTTGGTTATTTCCATTTTTTCTAGGAGGTCAAGCTTTTTCCCCTTCGGACATTCATGTAAAACATCAACGTCAGAAATGGAAAATTCATGACCTGACTCCAACAAATGATTGGCAAAAGCCGAAACAGTCTCAGTTGCATCCGTATTTCCGAATTTGTTGACAAGGCTTAAATATTCTCTCACCCTTGTGGAAATTTTTCGACCTGTTTGTCCCACATAGGTCGTGCAACATTCGCTACAATTTAGTGCATAAACCCCAGATCTGGACAATTTACCGGTTGTGTCCTTTGTCCTTACTAAATGCCTCTTGAGAGTATTTACTGTTTTGAATGAAATATTGACATTTTTAATACACTCTGCCAAGAAAGTATCGCATCACTACAATTTCTTAACATTAAAAAGAAACTAATTTTTTTTTTCGGTAGATATCCATTTTTTAGAAATATTTCAATCTATTTTTGTGAAAAAATGTAATAAAGAACATAAAACAACTTCTAATTTTTAGATTTTTGAACTAAATGTAAATTAAGGAAAATTCGAAATTTAACATTACGAAAGAAAAAACCATTTAACATAACAAAATATCATTTTAGAATCTTGTATTGCCTCCTCTGGCTCTTATAACATCCCGACAACGTTCTGGCATGCTCCCAATCAAGGCCTCCAAATACCCGTGGTCCAGATTCTCCCATTCTGCAGTTAAGAGTTGTTGGAGATGTTGGAGATCGGTTGCAGGGATGTTTCCAGCTCTAACCCTTCTGTACAGATAGTCCCAAACATGTTCAATTGGGTTTAAGTCTGGACTGCACGCGGGCCAGTCCAAAACTCTGATATTTACCTCCTGAAGGTATTCAGTAACTATCCTAGCTACATGGGGACGTGCATTATCATGCATTAGGATAGCATTGTCACCGATAAATGGCATATAAGGGACAACATGTGGCTCCAAAATGTCTCTTATATACCTATCAGCAGTGATGGAACCCCCGTCAAGCAGTACCAATTCTGTGTGACCCCTCAAAGATATTCCTCCCCAAAGCATAATGGACCCTCCACCGAAATTGGTTGAAGGTCTTATGTTAAATTGGGCGTAGCGCTCCCCATCTCGTCTATACACAGGTATTCGGCGATCTGATGTGTATAAGCAAAATCTTGACTCATCTGTAAAGAGTACGTTGCCCCAGTCATCAATGTTCCACTCAACATGTTCCCTTGCAAATTCTAATCGTGCTACACGGTGGTCCCTGGTGAGACGAGGGGCAGTGGCAGCCACTCTAGCTCTTATTCCAGACTGTCTTAAGATTTCTCTAACAGTTTCCGAAGATACCCGCACATTTCGAGTTGCAACTAACTCTTGCTGGAGTTGTGTTGCAGTAACATGTCTTCGACGTAGCGCTTGGAGAGTCAAAAATCGACGGTCCACTGGCGTAATTGCTTGCGGCCGGCCTGGTACTGGTCGTCTCTCATACCCTCCTGTTTCATGGTACCTAGCAACAACTCGAGATACTGTCGACTGGTTGACTCCAACTAAGGCAGCGACATATCGCTGACTCCGCCCATCCTCAACTAAAGAAATAATTCTAACCACTAGATCTCTTGGCAAATTTAAGTTTACGTTCGCACGACCTTCCATATTCAATAGGATTCTCAAAATTCACTTAGACAAAATAAATAGCGTAGTTTTGAACGAAACAAAATATCGACTTACAAGACACTAAATGCAATGAATGTAGATAAAGATCCTTTTTTGAACACAAAGCGTACCTTTTTTACTTGCGTTAATGGAATTTTAATCTTTTAGATCAAGAAATACCAGTCGATGTTTGAAGATAAAATATTTCCGTTTTTTCGAAAAGTGTATTTTTAAAAAATTTTGCCAATTGGAGAGAAATACTATTTGTCTCATCGCTAAGTTTTGAATTTATGACAGTATACGATTCCGTTTTTTCGAGTGATGCGATACTTTCTTGGCGGAGTGTATTTTTAAAAAATTTTGCCAATTGGAGAGAAATACTTCCGAAAAAAGTAATGCACTTGAAAAAATGTGTCTCATCGCTAAGTTTTGAATTTATGACAGTATACGATATTTTGTACTTGTTTATAAATTTATAATATAATTTGGTGATGGACTCCAAGGGAAAACCGTTATTCATAGCAATCTGCATTATAATATCACGCTCCTTAGTAAACGCTTCCCTTGACAATGGTAAATTACACAACCGATAGAGAAAGGAGTTGAACGCTGCAAATTTATGTGTGTAAGGAGAGTTTGAAGCATACCGAATAACATTATCCGTGGACGATGTTTTCCGGTAAAGCTCAAACTCTATCCTACCGTGTTTCCGAGATAGTAAAAGGTCAAGAAAGGGTAGCTTTCCTTCATCTACCATTTCCAATGTAAACTCAATTTTAGGATGCAAGGAGTTAACGAATTGTAAAAACTCTTCCAACTGATTTCTGTCGCCATTCCACACAATGCAAATATCATCTACGTATCTTTTATATGCTGTTAGAAAGGAGGCAAAATAACTATTATTCATTATCCTGTTTTCCAAATTGTTCATGAAAACCTCACTCAGAAATGGCGACAAACAAGAACCCATAGCCAGCCCAGACCTTTGCCTATATAACCCTAATATTTAACAATTTAATGTAATAATAATTGTAGGCAACCTTCATTTCATTCACTAATTCATAGAGTGAGAGTTTTTGGTTCTTTTCTTCGACTAGTCCAGTGGTCTGTGGGTGGTTGCTTCGGTGTCTCACACTCGGGTGGTCTGGGTTCGATCCCGTCTAGAGACATGAATCTTTTTTAATACTTTTTTAATATTTTATTTTGTTTATTCACGTGAGACTTAACCTCATTTTAATGTCCATCAAATATGTATAAGCAGTTGTTTGTTTTGTTGTGCTTTAGTGTGTTTTATTCTATTTGTAAGTTATTGTTTTAGGATTTGTGAGTGTGATTATTTACTAAGGTTCTCTCTGTTGTTTGTAGGTCTGATGATGCTCGAAAGGGCGAAACACGTGTCATGTTTGTTGTGAATTGTAAAATTATAATTTAATGAGACCGAGACTTGGAGTCTTTTTCTATGTTTGTTATTAAATATAAGAAATTGTGTAAACCTTCTGCAACAATTATTGGTTTGACAGCTTGCTTATGGGAAATATTAGCTGCCATAGTCTTCTAAGATTTGTGAATAGAATTTCGGTTCAAGCTCATATTATTCGTCATTTCATTTTGACATAAGCCTGTGAAAAGTTTTCACACCGGTGCACACTGGGGCAGAATCGACAATTTATATACATTAAGTCATAAAAATGAAATCTTCCTAATTCAGCTAAAATTAATATATTTTTGTAGGCAATAAACTGCTGAATACCAACACGACTTAGTAGGCGCTGAACCGATAAGCATTGCTTGAAAACCGCATATTTGTTTATATAAGTAAATCTGTTTTGGTTTTCTTGTGCCGGCCGATCTAATCATTTATTTTTATAATTAATTTTGCGCTAAGTTGTTAGTATTTACTCTTAAAGTGACATTGTTATCATTATTATTGGTAAGTAAGTTATTATATTTTCATGGTTTATGAAATATATTACGTCATTATTCGAAAGAAAAAAAAGTTACAATCATGTACGTTAAAATTTCGCATCCACTTAATACAATGTGGAAATCACAAAGAGCTTTAATTATGAATTTGGGCACACCCGTCTGATTTTATCAGCTATAATTTTTCTTCCATTCAAACAATTTAATATTATAATCTAAATTTTTGCCCGTTTTTGTCCCATTGCAAATTATTTTAAATTTAACAAACCTATGAACAGTTAAAAATGCATCATAAATTGTGTAATCGAGATTTCTTTCCGCCTGCCATTTTTTTATTTTTTATCCGATAGAAACGAATTTTGGTAAGGATCTAGGATTAGTCAATTGCCATTTTTTAAAATATTTGACATTTTTGTATAACTTCCGCTTTGACAGGAAGTGGCTTCAATTTTTTTTTTTTAAATGGGACACCTTATATAATATAATTTTACATTTTTGGATTACACCTCTTTCTACATAATATTGCATTAAAAAATTAAGTTAATCCGCCATTTTGAAATTTTGACAGCTATTGATTTTTATCTTTTTTTGAAATTATTGTGATTTTTTATTTGCTTATTGATCTTATGTGTTTATATTCATTTGATTCGTATTAAAATGGCGCGTTTAGATATAGTAAAAAAATAGTATACTTATATTTAAATTTTGCGAGAAATTTCGAAATAAGTGATTTTGTCAACTTTGAGTTGCTCTGTATAAAGAAAATAACATAATGGCAGCCGGAAAGAAATCTCGATTACACCCGGTATTGTTTATAAAGGAAATTGGAAAAATTTTGGAGCAAATTTTATGAGTTATTTTGAAAATAAGTTTCAATTTACTCAAAAAATATAAAGTAACCGTCATAAATAATCCATTTTGATTCCACCTGCTAGCAGCCAGTTCGTATTGTATTTCTAATGGAAACTAGTGGCTAGCCGGTGGGGTCAAAATGAACTATCTCTGGCCTTTGGCGGCAACCATACTACTAGTGACCACTACTCTTTATTCTAGATTATCCGATAATCATGACTACGACTATAAACATTAGTAGCCGTGCCATGGTCGATATCATGAACAATTCTGGCACGCGGAATTTAAAAATTCAGTTTGATTTTCTAAAAAAAGAAATCGATACAAGAACAGGTGTAGACGATGCCGATGCACATAATAATCAAATATTTAGTCGTTTTAAGTCTGAATATAAGTCCCGATGGGAAGCATCTCACCGTATGGAATTAAGATTTCTATAAAATAACAAAGTCTGGCTGGAGTCAATCTTAAATTTCTCTTGTGCTTTTAAACAACGCCAACGTAGTGGTCGCCCGAAACTGCCATTTGACGACAGTTCAGAAAGAATGAAAAGGCAAAAAACCAAAGATTTGAGAAATTCGGTTCCGCTACCGCAATTAGCTTACGCCACACAAATGGCAATGCGAGCCTCAGGGCAAACAGAGGCCGCCAAACTAGTAAAAGAAATTGTATCTGATTCAGCTACTTGCGCTAAATACACCGATGCATATAGGGAATCATTGAAAACTACTCCTTTATCAATAGAAGATGCTCTAGCTCTTATAGTAGAAGCAGGTTTATCTCGTCATCAGTATGAGTTGGTGAGATCAAAAGCTCCAAACATTTTTCCATCCTATAAAAACGTACAGGCCTCAAAGAAGGAATGTTATCCAATACCTGAATCAATGACTATTACTGAAACTTCTGCACATGTTGACTTACAAGCTGCACTTAATCTTACTACAAAACGTTTAATTGCCTCCCAGGGTGACGTAATTGGCACTTTAAGCTGCGACGAAAAGAAAAATCTTAATTTATATTCTAAATGGGGCTTTGATGGTAGTAGTGGCCATAGTTCGTACAAACAGGCATTCTGTGGTTTAGAAGCTGATGATGCATCGGTATTTATAACAAGTTTTGTTCCCCTTCGTTTGGTGACTGGTTCGAAGGTAGTATGGTAGAATCCAAGGCCAGGATCTACGAGATACTGTCGACCGTTAAAACTTGAATTTATCAAAGAATCTACAGCTGTATCATTGGGAGAAAAAGAAAGGATAGATGCCCAGATTCAACGACTTACTTTAAGTGAAATGCAGGTGGGTGAAGATATTGTCAAGGTTAAGCATAACATGATATTTTCCATGATTGACGGAAAAATTTGCAATGCCATAACAGAAACGACCTCTACACAAAAATGTTACATATGTGGAGCTACATCAAAAGAGTTTAACGACATCGATAAACTTCTTAAGAGAAAAGTAAAACCAGAAAATCTGGAGTTTGAAATTTCGGTTCTACATGGCTGGATAAGGTTTTTCGAATGTCTTCTTCATTTGGCATATAAAATTCCCAATCAGAAATGGCAAGCAAGAGGCTCGGATAAAGATATTGTAGCACAAACGAAAAAACATATTCAGGTTCAGTTTAAAGAACGACTTGGCTTGATCGTTGACAAGCCAAAACCAGGATTTGGCAATACCAATGATGGTAACACGGCCAGGCGGTTTTTTCAAAATTGTACAATTTCTGCTGAAATAACCAAAGTGGACTTAAAACTTATTGAACAACTCCATGTAATACTAATTGTGGCATCAAGTGGTCATGAAATTGATGTAGCAAAATTTAGACAGTATGCACTCGATACTGCTAACTATTTTATTCTAAAGTATACATGGTATAACATGCCACCCACATTACATAAGTTTCTTATCCATGGCCCAGAAATGATCGAAAGTGCCTTGTTGCCAATAGGACAACTAACAGAAGAGGCACAAGAAGCCCGAAACAAAGATTTTAAGAAATTACGCGAACACCATTCTCGAAAACCTAGTCGGGCAGCATCCAATGAAGATGTTTTCAATTTTTTGCTTTTATCCTCAGACCCTCTCATAACAAGAGAAACCTTCCTAAAAAGAAGCTTGCTCTTCTTCCAAAAGAGGCCGTGGAACTTTTACTACCTCCTTCAGTGCAACTAGCTCATTTCGAAGAAGATCAATTATATGTTTTAGATGAAGAATATTGATGTTTTCATTATTATTAATATAGAGTTATTAAAAAAAACCGGAATTTTGTTTTTATGTTGTAATTTTTTTATTTTCAGTTATGGACCGATTTTAATCTTGGTTGAGAGAGGATTGATCAAGACAGATCGTTAATCTCATGTCATTGCCATTTGCTCAAAAAACAAAATGGCTAACACATCTAAACTTGGTCAAACTTTGAAACATACTGGAACTTCTTTGAATAGGAACAAGATGTCGAACATACAAATATGCCAAAAAATGTCCAAGTTCTGACAGATTTAAAAAGTTCCAGTTAGTTTCAAAGTTTGACTGAGTTTATATCCGCCATTTTGTTTTTTGAACAGATGTCAAAACATGAGATTTTCAATATGTCTTGATGATTCCTCTTTCAACCAAGACTAAAACCAATAAAATCGGTTCATTAATAAAAAAGTTACAACACAAACACAAAATTCCGTTTTTTTATCCACCCTATACATTTTAATCTTGTTTATTTTAAGATAAGTTATTGACATAAATTAATTGTTTTCATGTTTTTGATTTTTTTTCAGAAGTAACCCGGAATAAAACAAAAAAAAAAGCTAAACTTTCACACAATCCGAGTGAAACGTTTTTGTCGGCTCACCCTGTATAATAGACCCTGTATTATAGTCATATTTCTAAAAAATCCGATTTTTTCGATAAAACTCATTTTAAAATGAGTTCATTCTCCTCAAAACATATGGGCAAATATTTTCGACATATTTATTGAACCCTGCCCCACTGTGCGGTGTTTGAAAAAATTTCTCACAGTTTTGTCAAAGTTGAAAGAATAAAAATAATCAAAATTGTATTTTTATTTTCTGCAGTCGTAGAAAAAGTATCGTGTGCAACACGTTTGAAAATGACTCTATGCACACTCGTGTGCAAAGAGTCAGTTTCTAAACTTGTTGCACAATATACTATCATCGAAGCATATAATTTGTTTTCCCTTATTTTGACAATGCCATCGACAAATGCTTCAGTGGAAAGAAGTTTTTCTTTTTTCAAATGTGTAAAACTTTATTTAAGAAATACAATATCTAAAAAAAAACTTACTTCTCTAGGCAATATTTCAATTCAAAAGGAATTTCTGGAGAGATTAGGGCAACTCATCATTTTATGAGGATGTTAGAAATAAATTTGCTGCCATGAAGGATAGACTTGGTTTAGTATACAAAATTTAGGTAAGTCGTCAAAAAATATTCTACCTCCTCCAGATAAAAAAATTCCGGAAAAAAAATTATTGCGATATATTCTTGTTTCACTTGCACTTCACTTACTTTTTTCACCCGCGAGCCGCCACTGGTTTCAACAGTGTTACCAGAACAACCGATGAATTTTGTTGGTTGTCGGGTAACCAATGTCTCAACTGTCAAGGTATTCGACGGGTGTTCCGGTTTCAAAGGGTTTTTCAGAAACCACTGTCAGACTTCTGTCAATTGGACTGGTTAACCAGAGTAATGCTAACCGGGTTGCTCGCTACTTAAGTAAATAAATAAATTTAAATGCTAAAAATTACAATGCTCGATTAAACTTTATAACCCTGTCGCTCCAATATTTGAGAAACTCCCGTATGTGTCTGTGAGCACAGATCGGATATAATATTTGAATTCTGTTCACAGGAGCTTATTTAGGATCTTGATCTCTTGCAATCGCAGGCGAAATATTATTTATAATAGAAAAAAAATGCATATAAAACATGTTCTTTATAAATTTTTTATTTTTAATTCTAATCAAGATTAGATATCCCTTACCAACAATAACGTTGTACTCTCCGAGTCCGCAGTCCTCCGGCGCGTCCCCCATACCTATCAGATGTCCCAGACGCATGTTGGGCGACTGGTACACCTCCACCTCGACCCCGCTCACCTTGAAGGTGCCGGAACTGCCGGCAGACACCAGCGAAGAGAAACTGCTCAATTCGGCGCTGTTTTTGGCGTTCTTGATGGAAGACGAAAGGTCGGACACGACGCACCTGAGTCCGCATCCCGGTACAGCCTGAAAAGGGAAAAAGTGAATGTGTGATAAATTTTAATACGAAATTCAAGAAGTCAAATGACTCAATTTTTGCTATAAGTAAATATTTACAAGTTTTGGTTAGCAAAAAAGCGACTGCTTAGAACTAGTATATATAGAAAAAGAAAGCCCAAAACATATTAAAATAAGCTACGATTAGCAGTTATTTGATGGAGTAAAATTACTGAGTATGAGATATACAAAAATATATAGGGTGTATGACAATTTTGTGTCTCATATAAGTATACCAAATTTCAAAAAGTTATCTCAAAAAACAAAAAAGTTATACGGATATATCGTTTTTGTATTTACTATTTTTTTTTGCTAATATATAAATCGTTAAAACACTAGTTAGCTTGATGAGAAATTTGTGACAGGCCACTCAGTTTCAAGCACCCAGTATAACAATACCTGAAAATTACTACTGCTACCGTTAATATCACAGCCCAGCACTTCTCTGACGTATTTCAGGATAGCCGCAGCTATGGGGTGTTCGGAATTGGCCTCTGCGCATGCGACCGCTGACAGAATTAATGCGGGACTGTAACTATCACCTGTAGAAAAAAAAAATTAATTCACTCTGATAATCATTATTTTCAGGAATAAAGTCAGTAATCAAGCACGATTAACTAAATCAAAGATTTATGCTTTTGTGGTTGTTTCGATGACTTTGAAGTCATCTAGAGGAAACTAACTAATAATACGGAGTGAAAGAAAAATAACTATTTTCAGCAGCTACCATATATTCTAAGTTTAATAACAATAATTTTTGTTGGAATTATCATAAATTTGGTCTCAGCACGCATTCGCAATTTTGCTTATGACAGGAGATTTCTTGAGGTTCGAGTTAAAAAATAGCTGTAGTAAGCAGAGCCAAAACGGAACTGCTAATCAGCAGTTATTGGAATTCTACTTTCGTAGGTTAAATTATGTAAAAACTAAATATTTTTAAGGCCTCGCGCGGGGGGGAGGGGGTCGCGACCCCCCCCCTAGACTACATGTCTGGTCTTTTGTATATTTTATATATATATATATATATGTATATATATATATGTATATATATGTATATATATATATATATATATATATGTATATATATGTATATATATATATATATATATATATATATATATATATATATAATGTGTTTTCATTCCGGGTGTACATCCGTTTACTACTGTCGTTCTGAAAAGAACAGTTTTGCTGACGTTTCGCCAAAATCACATTTGGCATTTTCGAAGCTTTCTTTCTCGCGTCCGAATAGAGAATGAGAGACCTCGGACTCTCACTCAACACTTGGGTTAGCACCCCCCGTGTTGTGGACCCCTTGCGCTTTCGATTCAACAAACGAAGCCTCGGAAAACGCCCCCAGTGTTGGGACTGCACTTGGGGGAAGACCAGCCCAGCCCCTAGCAGCAGAGCGTGAAGCGAGTAGCACCTCTCTGCGAAATGAAACCACAAGGCCTGGTAACCCTACTCAAGACACCCAGGATCATAGCTTGGACCCACCAACAGAAGATCGGCGACGATCTTCTCCAGGAAGTCCCGCTAACATCCGAAGAAGGGGGAGGCAACATTGGACACGAGAGATGAATATTAATCTCATGAATGCTACAGAGCCCAGTTACTGGAACGATGGAGGGAAGCTTATCCCGCGTCGACACATACAGCACAACATTTAGCCGCCCAGATCAGCAACATTAAATCACGAAAACTACTATCGCAGGATGAACTGGAAGTGATGAAGTTGAATGCTGTCAGGGACCCGAATAGAATGAGACCAGTGATAATCCGCAGATCACTTCAGGCCGGCCACAACCCTATTCAGGCAGTAATTGGCAGCCCCCAACAGAACGCTGCGCGCCCGACTCGGGAGATACAAAGACAGGGGCACGCCGAAATAAGAGCAATGTTTCAGGAGCTAGACCAACAATACACAGGAGTTGTAATGGATGCGAGACCAGCAATACCCAGGCTTAAGCTAACCACGGCCACGAGAAAAACAGTGGTAGCCACTAATTTTGCACTGGCAGAAACATTTAAGGCATCGGAAGATCTAGAAACTCTTTGCCACAAAATCTATAGTGCGGCAGTTGTAATCACCGCGATACACTGCAAATCAACGCACAAAACGACAAATAAACAGCCAGGTAAGCCACCATGGGAGAAAAGACTAGAAACCAAGATAACAAATTTCCGAAAGGAAATAGGAGTCTTGGACAATTACTTAAAAAATCCAGAACACAGCCGAAAGGTGGGCAGAAAAACGAGGCTATACGCAAAAAGGGCCAACATAAAACTTAATGAGCCAAGTTTCAGGGACAAACTAAGAGTGCATAACGAGCAGCTAAAACAAAAAAATTGCGGCACTGGGGACCAGGATGAAAAGGTATCATAAAAGAACACTCAGGTACAAACAGAATCAACTTTTCGTCAGCAACCAAAGACTGTTCTACCGCAACTTAGAAACTGAGAAGAAAGAACGAAATAACGATGTTCCACCCGAAGCCGACATGATTGACTTCTGGGAACGCATCTGGTCGTAGGAAGTGGAGCACGACTCAGAGGCCCACTGGATAGAAGCCGAGAAAGAAGACAACCGGCATACACCCCAAATGCAGCAGGTCCATGTCAATGGCATGGTCGGACAGATGGTATACACAATTTTTGGTGGAAGATGTTTACAGAAGCTCATTCTATACTGGCACAGCTGATACAAGAGGCTATTATAGATCCAACAAAGGTACCTGGATACTTCACTCTAGGAGTTACACACATGCTGCCAAAAAAAGGTAATCTAATGAATCCCAAAAAGTATAGGCCGATCACCTGCCTACCATCTGCATACAAGATAATTACCTCCAAATTGGGGTCAAAAATAAATGCACACATCAAGAGCAACAATATCCTTGCCTGGGAACAGAACGGGTGTAAAAGAAAGGCCATAGGTTGCAAGGAGCTTTTAATAATTGACAACGTCACCGCTAAACAGGCAAAAAAAAAGACTCAAGAACTTATCAATGGCCTGTATTGACTATCAGAAGGCATTCGACTCGGTGCCGCACTCTTGGCTGCTAGAGATCCTACATATTTATAAAATAGATGCGCATGTGACAGGACTCCTGCGACACCTTATGACTACTTGGCGCACGGCACTATCTGTCAAGGGAGAGACATCCTACCGCACTAGAGAAATCATCATCAGGAGAGGGATATTTCAGGGCGATAGCTTAAGCCCAGCTTGGTTTTGCCTTGCGCTGAATCCCCTTAGTAGAATGCTCAACCGGAGTTCATATGGATATTCACTAGACGATCAGGCCAAACTCACACACCTCTTTTACATGGATGACCTCAAGCTTTACTCTAGAGGACCACAACAACTAATAGGTGAGTTGGACATAGTCAAAAACTTCAGTTCTGACATCCCAATGAATTTTGGGCTTGAAAAATGTGCAACAATTCATATCAAGCGAGGAAAATTGGTAGGAGAGGGCAGTGTCACTCTTGTTGATGGAACAGAGATTCAAAACCTGGGAGCGGATAATACTTACCGGCATCTGGGAATACAGCAGTCGTTTGAAATACGGCAAAAAGAAAACAAAGATGTAACAGAATAAGAATTTATGCGACGCATTACAAAAATTCTTAAAACAGAGCTAAATGCCAAAAATAAGATAACAGCCATAAACGCTTGGGCAATACCTTCGCTTACTTACACTGCTGAAATCCTTAAATGGTCTAAAACAGATCTCCAACGATTAGACCGCCAAGTGCGAACACTCTTCACCAAGCGTGGTATGCTCCACCCCAACTCGGCAACAGAGAGATTGTACTTACCCAGAAGAGAGGGGGGACGCGGATTAGCGAGCATAGAAACCGTCACTCTGAAGGAGAAAAATAAATTGACAAGGTACTTCCTGACAAATAACTCACCATTCCACCGGCGGATCGTAGTCTGGGATAGAGAATACACCACGCTCAATTTTGCAAACCTCGAAGAACCTGAAAGGGAAGAAAGCCAACAGGAGAATCTAAGAGCTAGTTGGGGAAGTAAAGCTCTTCACGGAAGATTCTAGTTAAGCCTGCACCGACCAGAAGTGGGTAAAACCAAATCCAATACTTACCTTACTTCGGGATATCTTTTCCCAGAAACGGAAGGGGCTCTACTGGCTATACAAGATCAAGTTGTTCCAACCAGAAATTACGCACGGTTCATCATGAAGCAGCAAGTGGACAACACAAAATGCAGAGTATGTAACGCGGCCGAGGAAACTGTGCAACACCTGTCAGGGGGATGCACACCACTAGCCTCCACCAGGTATCTAGAGAGGCATAACAACATGGGAAAAGTTGTTCATCAATTACTTGGCCTCAAGTGGCGAATCTTAATGGATTTTGTAACACAGATACTCACCACGACCTATAACCGAGAATGACCAAGCAAAAATTTACTGGGACATTCCCATAATAACTGACAGGACAGTGGAACACAACCGGCCGGACGTAGTAATGTGGAACAAAGCGGACAAAACTGCGGTAATCATAGACTTTGCTGTGCCGCTGGATCACAACATGTCGCAAACACACACGACAAAAGTAAATAATTATACAGCCCTTGCGATAGAAATGAAACTTATGTGGGATCTCGACAGCGTCAAAATTATGCCTTTAATAATTAGCACTAATGGGCTCGTACACGTCAATACCATCAGACACCTGGAAGAACTCGACCTACCCGACACAGCCATCCTGTGGATGCAAAAAGCAACAATACTGGGTACGGTTGTAATAATCAGGCAAATAATCTTCCCGCACTGACAACTGTGAGTGTCCTTGGCTGAGACCCGGACACCCACAGAAACAAAAACATTGACAATTGTGTGAAATCCAAAAAAAAAAATATATATATATATATATATATATATATATATATATATATATATATATATATATATATATATATATATATATATATATATATATATATATATATATATATATATATATATATATATATATATATATATATATATACAATATACAAAAGACCAGGCATGTAGTCTAGGGGGGGGGGTCGTGACCCCCTCCCCCCGCGTGAGGCCTTAAAAATATTTAGTTTTTACATAATTTAACCTACGAAAGTAGAATTCCAATAACTGCTGATTAGCAGTTCAGTTTTGGCTCTGCTTACTACAGCTATATATATATATATATATATATATATATATATATATATATATATATATATATATATATATATATATATATATATATATATATATATATATATATATATATATATATATATATATATATATATAAAGCTATATAAAATTTCCTCTAAATTTCCGATTTTGAAAATTGTTACTGAATGAACTGAACAGCAAAAGAACATTTTTCTATTTAAATCTTTCCTTAGCTATTACTAATATGACATAACTAAACTAAACTTTTTGAAATACACTTTGTCATATTTTTTGAATGCCCTGTATATCTGACTTAAAGTTGAATATTGTGAAAACTATTTTTTCGACAAAAACACAAGTTTTATCAAGAAGAAAGTTTTTCGAGAAATTGATAATAAAAAAGTTTCCCGTTTAGTGCAGACTTTTTCACGACATAATATCTATATTAATTGTTTTCAAGTTATTATTAAAACTCCCACTTTTGCAATGTGAAGTCGTTTCTGTTCATCTTAGAACAAAAAACTGTCGTATCCACCATACTAATATTTAGGATCAAAAAAATTATAGCAAATAATACATTATCTCAAAAATAGCTACGCTACTGGTAAGCCTCGCGAAAAGATCTGACAGCGTTGCAATTTTCACCGCAAACTATTCTTTATGCGATCAGTCCGTCTTTTTTCCACTCATACACAACAACATTGATGATTGATTCTATTTATTTCGTTTTTATAAATGAAATGCGAGGTCTATTTCTTTTTGACATCATTGGACTCAACATTTTGTGAAATTTATAACTTGTTTAGTTCTGCCATTAAAATATGTAAGTTTTTTTAATTTTTTTTTTATCAGAAATAGATCGTTCTGCCAGAGAAAACTAAACTTTTACGTAGATTCAAATAGTGTAATAAAAATATTACCAGATTGGCAAAAGATCAGAGGCGTACCACAATATTCTTGAAAATTATTATTTAAGATGTTCTTACGGATTCCGCTGGTGCATTTGAATCAAAAGAACCATGGCCAAAAATACGTTATTATGCTATAATAACTAATACAATATTTCTAATCCTTAAATACAAAAAAGAATTTTTTTTTTGTAAAACAAAGTTGTAAAATAAAAGTGCTATATAAGGTTTTTTTGCTTAAACTGGCCCGTCCTTTTAGGTGTGAAAATAGTTGAAGTCATTTCCCTTTTACTTTGTACATATATGAGCATGAGAACACCAACAGAAACAAAACGTTCTGAAACAACTGTTAAAAAATGGAGTGGAAATAAGTACCTTGCATCCATACTTTAGACACTTCCGGAGTTCCCTTCGTGATGGTGCCGGTCTTGTCGAACATTATGGCTTTCACCTTATGAGCATTCTCCAAAGGTCCCGCGCCCTTGATCAAAATTCCGTTTAAGGCTCCGACACCTGCTCAGAAATTTCTGTATTAAAGCCTTTACGTGAGTGGAACAGGCTATTTAATTAAGGAATCATAGATAAAAGGGCAACGATTTGTTTTTAACATAAGTACAAGCTTTGAAGGTAGTACAGTTTATCGTGAAGTTAATTAAAGTCAAATCTAGGAGGCACATCAAGAAAATTTTTAAAGCTTTGAAAACAAATGGTTTCCGAACTCCCATGTTTATTTGGTTTAGAATTCCCCGTCCAAATATTGCAACGACATTTCCAGACACCCGGTATAAACCTTGCTTACCCGTTCCCACCATGACCGCCGTGGGAGTAGCCAACCCCAAAGCGCACGGACACGCTATGGCCAGCACGCTGAGCGCGCACCTGAACACGAACTGCAGGATGATTTCGGTGTTGGTGAAGCCGTCTTTTTCGCTCTCGCTTAGCGGAAGCATGTTGATGTCCACGGCGCCGATTATGGACCATATGATCAAAGTAAGTACTGAGACGCCGACAACCGCTGGAACAAAATACCTGAAAAATAATATTGGACTATAATTGTAAATTAATGTCTAGTTTATATTATTTAACAAATAATGACATCTCAAAATCAGTTAAATAGAAAATAACACCATAGGACGTTATTATAGAAAAATAACGCGCTAAGATATTAGAATAAATAATTTGGTTTATTATTATCACAAAATTTTTTTCCTTAGTCTGACATTAAACCAACAGTGTCTTAAAAGTATGTTACTTCAGGAAATCTAGATATTGTATATTTTGGATTGACCTGAAACATTGAAACTGATTTGGTTTATTCCCTCTATTATCCCTTCTTTCCTATTTCCTCTCCTTTTTTATATGTTGATTCTCTATTCTGACTACTTAGTACGTGAATCATGATTGCTTCTTTTTTTTAACATTGAACTTGAATTTTATAATTGTATATTTAACTATTTATCTATTTTTTTGGCTCCACAGCACCATATATGGATTGCATCCATAAAGAAAGCTGATACAAAGCCTTTTGACCTAGGTAGGTAGTACTTAAATTGTAAAATTAAAAATGTATTTTTTTTTACTTGGGTTAATAAACGTCCTATTACACAGGGTGACATAATGAAAACAAAAATTTGGTGCCGGAAATCTAACATCTGATTTTAGATGTTTTTAATGTGCTGATTCCAAAAATGCCACCAGATTTTTTCTATCAGCTCTAGTTTTTGAGATACAGGTTACAGGTTAATTGATATTTTTTTCTGATAAAGGACAACAAGTAAAGAGATAAATATGTACTTAATCGTCAAAATAGAAATTTTCCAGAATCTAATTAACCAAATGGATACCTGGAATTGTCCCTGACCCAATGTTCCTATACTAGGAACTACTCAATACACTGCTCTTAATTACTTTTATACCTGTAATTGCCTATGACCCGATCCTTCTATACCAGCTTGGCTGTACTCGATAAAGTTGTGCTATCATTTTGTGTAAATTTTCCATCATTCAATAGTCTACCCGAACTGACAGAAGATGATACAGAAACATCAACGTCTGACGAAATTCAAAGAATTCAATCAGAAAACGACAGCGAATTTGAAGCAGATTTAATAACTCCGCATCCTGAATCTCTCAAAGGAATCCGCCGAATTAGTTGCATCCAGATTAAAAGAAAAAAATCTACTTTGTCCAGGTACGAATATTACATTTTATCGTAAAAGAGATAAGGATCTGCTGCCTTTTTTCGCTCAGGAAAATAAGTTGGTATTCTGTAACAATATGAAAGGGGTTTTAGAAAAAAATAGGTTTGCCTGAATACACTCCAGATGATTGGCGCCTTTTTATTGACAGTTACATAACGGTAACAAATATGGCTCAATTCCTGTTGGTCCTTCCACTACGATGAAGGAAGAATATGAAACAATTGCATTAGTTTTGAGAAAAATTAAATACGAAGAACTTCAGTGGGCAATTTGTGTTGATTTAAAAATGGTTAACTTCCTCCTTGGACAGCAAAGTGGTTATACAAATTAACCTCGTTTTTTGTGCCTTTGGGACAGCAGAGCTAAAAATGAGCACTGGGTTAACAAAAATTAGTCTTCAAGAGATGTCATGATTCAAGGAAAACAAAACCTGATCAAGGAACCTTTGGTTTCAAGAGAAAAAATCTTACTTCCGCCCTTGCATATCAAGCTATGGCTAATGAAGCAATTTGTGAAGGCTTTAAATCGAGATGGAAATTGTTTTGGGTATTTGTCACGTAAATTTACTGGCATTAGCACGGAAAAACTAAAAGCTGGCATATTTGATGGTCCTCAAATAAGGCAACTTGTTAAAGATCCACAATTTACCACATCAATGAACGAGACTGAATCTAACGCTTGGTGTTCGTTTGTTCAAGTAATACAACATTTTCTTTGCAATCATAAAGCAAAGAATTACGTAGAATTAGTGGAAACTGCTTTCAAATTTTAATATTCTCGGCTGTAACATGAGTATAAGAGTTCACTACCTCCACATCCTCCTAGATCGTTTTCCAGAAAACTTAGGTGATTGTTGTGACGAACAGGGGGAAAGATTCCATCAGGATATTAAAACTATGGAAGATCGTTATCAAGGACGATGAGATAACCACATGATGGCGGAGCCTTCAGCGAGACTGCCCTAGTAAACTCCATTCTAGAAAGTCGTATAAACAGAACTTTTTTACCAATATGGCTTCAGTGATTAAACTTTCCAATTATTCTTCTTATAAAAAAGAAAATTTTTATGAATTAAAGTTCAAATAAATTAAGTTTTTGAAATAAAGTAAAGTTTTGCTGTATTTTTATTTTTTAGAAAATTATCTTTAATATTTATTGCGTAAATTAAATAAAAACTGAAAAATCCGTTTTTTTAAAATTTTTATAATTTTTATACATACGTTTTTTTTTCTAAAATACTTTTAAAAACGCATCTTTTTTAATTTTTAAAAATAGATGCTTTTTTTTTAAAACATTTTTAACGTATCTTTTGCGGTAAAAAAATGTACTAGTTGGCCTTTTTTGAGATTTGCTTTTTTTTCAAATATAGGTTTTTGGAATAATGGTATGGTGTAATCTATTTTATCTAGCAAAATTTAAAATTTTTATGTGATTAATGATTAATGTAATTATGTAAATTAAGTTTTTGCAATACATACTTAATTCCATGTGTCTGTTTTTTTAACTGGCAATAGTAATGTTATATATTATAACAGTTATAACGTAAAATATATACACAATTTTTTTTTTCTAAACTAGATCTGATAGACAAAATCTGAGAACTTTTTTACATTCTGCATCCAAAAATTACCCAGGAACATTTAAAAAATCGCAGGCACCAAATGTGTGTTGGCCTGTGTTATTATTATTGTTGAAAGCACCACGAGTATTACAAGAGATAACGCTTTTGGTTAATATACACACACACATATATATATATATATATATATATATATATATATATATATATATACATATATACATATATATGTGTTGATTTTTACTCCTTCACGGATGGAAAAATGCAACGTGTTTTTGAACAGAAAGAACAGTTTTGCTGACGTTTTTTCAGAACGACAGTAGTGAACGGATTTACACCCCGAATGAAAACACACACACATATATATATATATATATATATATATATATATATATATATATATATATATATACAGTGTGTATCAGCCAAATGGAATAAATTCGATAATAAATAAATGGGGGCGTGTTCGGAAAATATACGCTTGGACCCGTCGATTGGTATTTTTAGTTGATCATTTTCTCCAATAAAAAATTTTTATACAGGGTGTGTCCTGTAACAGTGGTCAATGCCAACTTTCTTATTTCAAATGCAACACCCCGGATATTATTTAATTTTTGGATTCTTTAGGAGATTCTAAACATATTTTATGTTCAATGTCCTATACCTATCTTCAACTATTTCGGCAATATTAAGTGTTTTCAAATTTATTTTTATTTTATTTATTTCGAATTTATTATTATTCATGAAAGTGGCTCTGGTTACTGAACTATTTATTTGATTACAAAAATTCGCTACAACACACTCAATACTTATTTACCATTTAGGTCTTCATATTAAGAATGTAAGCAAAAACCATTTTAGCATTCCTTTTTATTGATATGGAATAAAAAGAGCCAGTTTTGTTTACTTTTGTGTAAAATGCCTGGCCTTTCTCTTTGCAAGACAGTAGTTGTCAGTGTCAGTGTCATAGTCTTTTCAATTTCCTTAACTGCATAATACCTAATATCAGAAAAATGGTTCATTTAACAGAAATGCATAAAATAACAATTCTACAAATGATTGGTTATGGAGATGACACACGAACACAAGTGGAAGTTGCTCGCTTATTTCATGAAAAATTTTCAAATTTGCCGCATATATCCCAAGGGACAATTAGTAAAATAGAAAAGTAGTTTCGCGAGCTTGGACATGTGAGACAGATAAAAAAAGCAGCTGCCAATTCAATAAATGATGATACTAAATTGGATATTATGCTTGAGTTTGAGGAAAACCCACATATTTCTAGTCGACAAGCCGCCGCAATGTTCGATATTAGCCATTAATCGATTATTCGAACATTAAAAGAAAATAAAATGCATCCCTATAAAGTGATACCAACTCAGGAGCTCATGGAAGACGATTATGATAGGAGAACTTATTTTTGTGAACAAATGATGACTATGTTAGACAACAGTGTTATTCAATTAGAACATGTTTTGTTTTCGGATGAGTGCACCTTTACACTTCACGGTCATGTAAATCATCAAAATTGCCGCTATTGGTCTAGGGAAAATCCTCACTGGATCAGCGAACAACATACTCAATATCCTGAAAAGGTTAATGTTTGGGCAGGAATTGTTAGGGATCATATCATAGGCCCCTTTTTCATTGACGGCAATTTGAATGGCGATAATTATTTAGCACTGCTCCAAAATAATGTCGTGCCAACTTTGACAATTTTGTATCCGGATCCAGCAAACCCACAAGTTCCCGCGAATATAATATGGTTTCAGCAAGATGGAGCACCGCCCCATTACCAAATTAATGTCCGGCAGTACCTCAACGGAATTTGTCCAAATCGGTGGATAGGGAGACGAGGATCGATAGAATGGCCAGCGCGATCCCCTGATCTGACGCCATTAGACTTTTTCTTATGGGGACATATTAAAAATGTTGTATACAAAACTAAACCCCTCGACTTAGCTGACTTAAGAAGACGAATAACGCTTGCGATTAGATCGGTCACGCCTCAGATGCTAAATAACGTTAGAAGAAATTTCTGTTTAAGATTAGGAATTTGCCAAGACGTTCGCGGCGAGCATATTCAACAGTTCCTAAATTAACTTTTTACTTTTGTTTATACATTATGAATAAATAAATAATTTTATTTTTTTAATCTTAATTTATGCAATAAATTTGAAAACACTTAATATTGCCGAAATAGTTGAAGACAGGTATAGAACATTGAACATAAAATATGTTTAGAATCTCCTAAAGAATCCAAAAATTAAATAATATCCGGGGTGTTGCATTTGAAATAAGAAAGTTGGCATTGACCACTGTTACAGGACACACCCTGTATAAAAAATTTTTATTGGAGAAAATGAGCAACTAAAAATACCAATCGACGGGTCCAAGCGTTTTTCCGAACACGCCCCCATTTATTTATTATCGAATTTATTCCATTTGGCTGATACACACTATATATATATATATATATATATATATATATATATATATATATATATATATATATATATATATATATATACAAGGAAATTGGAGTCAGAATTTGATTCCACAAAAGCGACTGTTTTCAAGTCTTCGAAAATTGAAGACAGACTTTGATTCCACAAAATCGACTGTTTTCTTAAAAGTACATCCTAATCACCGTCAAAAAGTCCATGCGCCTCTCCCTGAAGATGTTCCTCTAAGGATGGAATTTTTAAATTGGATTCTGGAACAGCACCAAAATAACGCAAATTTTATTGGATCATAAATTTGCATATATGGGCAGATGAAAATCTATATGCTACTATTGTGACGCATTATCAACACCAATTTGAACCCATTAAAGTGTGGGCTGGAATCATTGCTCAGCATTTGATTGGACCATTTGTTTTGAGAAGAAGTTTGGGCGGAGAACATTGTTTGGGCTTCCTCCAAAATAACTTGCCAGAACTATTAAAAGATCTACTTTTGAAAATGTGCAGTAACCTTTGGTTCATGCATGATGGAGCTCCATCCCATTTTACTCTAGCACCTAAACTGACTTTTGAAAATCGTTGGTTAGGAAGAGGAGGACCAATCGTTTCGCCTCCTAGATCACCGGACTTTAGACTTTTTTTTGTGGGGACATTTAAAAGCAATAGTTTATTCCAAGCCAGTTGACACTAGAGAAAACTTATTATAAATAATTACTTTTAATTGTCACCAAATAAAGAACAACGTTGCAGCATTGTGGAGAATCCAACAGTCTTCAATTCTCAGAGCTAGGGAAAGCATAAAATTAGAAGGGGACCACATTGAACCGACTTATAACAAAGTGTCTCGCATCAATTCTCTTTAATTCAAATATATCGACAACGGTTGCTCGTAGCAATTTTTAACAAGCATACCTTTTTGACTAAAAATGATAAAGAAATCTATTTTGTCACTCAAAAAAAAACTCAATCACGTACAAAAAAGTTATGACCTTTCAAAAAAAAACATGTAGATTGCGTCCCCTATATGTCAGAGAAGTACTAACATTAGGAAAAAAGTTTATACGAACTTACACCTTTGTTTTACAAACTCCCCAAATGCAAGAACGATTGTTGTGACTACGTTATGAATTTTCGATGAGCTGCTACAAAATTCTATTTTGAAACTAAACAAGATCTTAAGTTTTGACTTTAGTATCGTGTTTTGAACTACAAGAAGACCTTATCAGAGCCATTTCAAGAAAATTCTAGAACATTCTATTTCGAAACTAAACAAAATAGGAAAGTTTTGATTTTGCCATCGTACTTTCCGAATATCTACTGGAGACATTCTCAAGAAAGTTCTACTTCTAAACGAATTAACATCTATATGATTTGATTATTATAGTATGAGTATAGGACCCCAAAAAGACCCTAGAAGACACATCTTACGAAAGCCCTACAATGTTCAATATCGAAACTAAACAAGATTTGTACATTTTAACTTCATTATCGTGTTTAGAACCTCAATAACACCTCAGATGAGAAAAGACATTTCAAGCCGGTTCTAGAAAGTGCTTTTCTATTTAACAAAGTAAGATTTATGAAAGTTCACAACGTCCGTAGGTTTTAAACAGGAGAAGCTTTAAAAATTATTTATATGACTAATACAAGACAACATAGCTATAAAATCAAAAAAATTAACAACTTTTTTGGATTTTTTCAAAATTTTGGATAAAATTTCATGCTTAATAGTTAAAATAAATCACGCGATTAACTCTTTTTCATATGATCCAGATTTTACTGGTCACACTGTATAAGATTGCAATATGTTTAGCTTCTCCTTGCAGAACCAGGTTAGAGAGCCCAAACCTAACTATGCGTGGCGCCGAGGGGTCTGATTTTTACCGTTACTCCATTGAATCTTAATAACTAAGTTTACTGGAAAATCCTGCCTAGAAATGAAGCATATATAGTTACTTTACCCGGCGATTTTGTCTGCCAGATGCTGTATAGGAGCCTTGGAAGTTTGAGCCTCTTCGACTAACTTGACTATCTGGGATAGCGTGGTGGCCTCTCCGGTGTGTGTCGCCTCAAATATCAGCAGTCCGTGCTGGTTGATCGACCCCCCTATGACCGTGCTACCGATTTTTTTCGGTACTGGCATGCTTTCGCCCGTGATCAGGCTTTCGTCGCACATCGACTGACCCTATAAGAAAAAAAATTGAATAAATAACGAAGTTGATTTTATTTTGGAATAAGTATGTATTACTTATAATACTAAAAACGGGGTGTAAATTAAATCAAGTCCAAAATGTTGTAAGGTAATGTTATTTTATTATCATTATATATAACGATTAGAAATTAAGACAATTAAACTTAAGAAAAAAATCAGAATTCAGAACATTCTCCTCAAAAAAATCATTTAAAAATAACAAACATTAAGAAATACTCTTACCTGTATAACTTTCCCGTCCACGGGTACTTTAGCTCCCGGCACCACCTTCAAGACGTCTCCTCTCTGCACCAAGTCGACGTTGACGACCTGTTCGCTCGCCACTTCGCCTTTGGGTCCCAACGTCACTATCACCGCGTCCGTCGCTTTAAGAGATAAGAGTCGGCTCAGCGCCTCCGACGTTTTGCCTTTGGCGATGTGCTCCAACCATCTACCTAGGTAACAAATATAAATTAATTACTATTTTGCCTACTTCATCATGTCATCATATTCAATCTTTAAAAAATGTACTCAACGAAGGTCACTAGCCCATTTTTAACAAAATATGATATGGCAGTCAATGGCGTAGTAAGACGGGAAGGAGTGGGTGGTTAAAAAGTTTTTTATTTAGATCTAAAAATTCTCAGTTTTGCTGTTACTCAATTTTTAGCCAACATAAGACATTTAGATTAGTGGTCTGCATGTGGTCTATGATAACAAATGGAAAACGGATTGTGTAAAGATTAGTCTTAAAACAAATATATTGTTACGAATTTAGCCCTAGTCATAGATTTGTTAAGATTTAGATGAATTTATTTATTGTTTGTTATTTTATTGAACTAGACTTACCTTAATTTTTATCCATGTAACGACTATGTTAGTATCAAAAATCGTTCTCGAATGTTCTGTTAAACTTAATATATCAAACTATTTAGATTATTCTAGAATTTTCTATCATTCCATCCTTTTCTAAAAGCTATATAAGCGCGCCGCGAGGCGGATTCAGTTATAATTGAGATTTCGAAGTGTTAAAAACCTCACATTGACAAGTTTAAAGTTATCTTAGTTACGATTGTTAAGTATAACCAGTCTCTACCTTTGATACCTGTAACCTGTGTTTTGAATAAAAGTAGTGCATTCAGAGTGTTTGTGTACCGGCCAATCCGGAACAATATCAAAAACTTAGTGCTAATGTAATTCCAGCCAATCGTGCAACGCCGCACCTTGTTCTGTGAGAGGCGTACTATTGATTTGCCAGGAGAACGTTAAGAGAGAAGAACATACTTTAAAATATAACGACTATAAAGTTTCATGTATTTCTATTTTTTCTTAAATTTAAATGTATTTTTAATCTGAGGAAATTATAACGTGTGTTACAAACAAAACCTACAGTCCACATTTATTCTATTTAACACACCACCCATATCCCTACTTTCAATTATGAGCAGATCTTTTTACATTCGAAACCCACAACTTATTTGATCTTCCTCGAAAATTCTGTACTTGGATTGCTACTTTTCTTTCCAACAAAACTATTCTGTTAGTTGTATTGTTGATAGTCATTTATCTGACTTTCATAGAATCAAAACAGGCGTTCCCCACAGGGTTCAGTACTAACACCTACCCTATTCCTCCGGCTTATCAATGGTCTGATTTTTTCAATCAGCATCATTTTTCAACCGGATGTTCGCTAACAGGATCACATTACGAAATCATGGTTCTTCGGATTAGACCGTGTCAAATTTCAATTACTATCCGACGTTTCGCCTTCGATTGCACGAAACATCTTCAGGAATCCCTGAAGATACAGGTTACGGTCTACATCACAAATGGAAACCAATCTTAACTTAAGATCCCTGAGTATGTCTCGTGCAGTCGAAGGCGAAACATTGGATAGTAATTCGAATTTGACACGGTCTAATCATGATTTCTTAATTAACCAAAGACGTGAAAGCTTTCGTTCTAGGTTAGAATTACATTACGTCAGTTGCCACAGTAGACCATAATGCACCTCTTTCAAATTGAATGTTTAAACTTTTAAAATAAACTGTTGTCAAGTTGAGTGTTGAAATATGTGTTTGTTCTTTTGATTTTATTCCTTTATTTTGTTTTTTCGTGATGTCAAACCTGGGAAGAATCCAGGTAGAAGAGCAGCCAAACAAGCGTGCGTAAATGAGGCCCATGGCGGCAAGCAGAGTATACAGAAACAACAAGTATTATGGCAGGTGAGTCGATCGATAATCGACAGTCCATCCGGAATTGTATCAGCAACTGCCCCCGAACGTGACCGTCCTTCTGTTATTGGATATTTCTGTATTTGACAGACAAAGAACTGTGGTTATTTCCACACGCTTAGGTTCTTCAGGTAACCAGTCTCGTCGAAAACGCTATGAACTCCACCGCACTATCAACTCATTTAGGTATATTATCCAGTTCTAACACTGGAACCTGTGGTAGAAGATATATCAAAATACAAGAGTTCTAACCACACTACACCACAATTTGTTACGCGTTCTAGATGATGCTAAATTAACAGAACGTAACAAGTTGTGGTGTAGGATGGTTAGAACTCTTGTATTTTGATCGGTAGATTATCCAGTTAATAACTTTTCGCTGAAAAACCGATTCGATGCCCGTTTTATCCCTCTGTCCCCTCTTAAGGGACTGCATGGTGTGCGAGGTTTGCTGAGGGGAATTCCCAAACTGACACCTTTAGGGGCCAATTGACCCCCTTACCCCTCGGAATTTCGACGTCGCCACAGTTAGATAATGATTTATGAATTGTCCCAAGTCTAACGAGACCAAAAACCTGTGTGGTGGAGGTTCCTATAGGAGGGAATAGTCCGAGAATCAACTGTATGTCGTGTCGACTGCGAAAGAATTCCTTTTTCCACCATTCACAACACAATATCTCGACGACGAAAACATTCCAGCCAAAGTAACCTCCGAAACCACAGTTCCTCCGTGTTTCCTGGTATTGTCTAATTTCACGAACGACACTGAGATTGAGGTCGGAGTCACTGAGATTCGATTGGAGAGTGGAACGATCTTATTATCCAACACTATTTGTCTTCATTGATGAGGAAGTTTGCCTCACTGCTATGGTTGAATTTTAAACGACCTGTTTCTGTTTTACATTATCGCGTCTGTGTCGAATAATGATATTTTTGTATTTATCACCCGATCTTTTATAGCACTCATGAATCTGTCTTACTTCGTAATTTGCAACTTTGGTGTCGACACTTTCTTAAATCAGATGGTGCAGTTGAGTGTCATGAAATTTCTTTTGCTTCCACCTCTGTAATTTGGACTAGGTAGAATGTGATTCATAATCTTGTTTATGTTACCAAGGTGTACTGTTGATTTCTTCTTGACAGATTGCCTTGAATAATCAGTTTTGTTAGGATTTCTGTTGAAAATGCTCTCCGAGTACGAAAGCTTTGACGGCTTCGGTCAATTAAACAATTCTTAGACCGTGTCAAACTGGAATTACTATAAGACGTCTCGCCTTCGATTGCACGAGGCATCTTCAGGCATCTCTATACCACGAGCTCTGAACTCTGAATAATGGTTGGGAGATATTCAAACGGGTTTTTATAGCCGATTTATGTTCACTAAACTGTGACACGGTGTAATGTGATGACTCTAACCCTTATCTGCTATTAATTTCTTTGTAAGTTTAACTTTTTCAATAAATTCCCTATTTTTTTTGTTAATATGTCTAGTGGTTATAAGCAGACAGAACAATTTGTTTATTTTTAATACATCGTTCATGTTCTCTAATTCTAGTGGACATGTACCATTTCAAACGAAGTAAATGTGGGGATAAACAGAATGCTCGGATCAATATCCAGTATACTTAGGGAAGACGAACGATGTATTAAAAAGAAACAAATTATTCAATCTGCTGTAGTTGAACACCAGCATACTACTAGAAATGTAAAAGAAGCCGAGATTCCATCATCGGTTCCAAGAATCTATAAACTAAAAATTTGAGAATCTACTGAAATTTTTAAACATACAACAAATCGACAAGTCGCCTAGAAAATCTCCCCTCATTCTCACCGAAATCATTTTTAGTCTTCAGATCTCGTAAAATAGAAACCTTGAAGATAGTAATTCCAATCTAATCCCAAGAAGCATGGTCTTCTTAAGTGTTTTATGAGCAATTTAATTTGTGACTTGCAAGAATGGCTCAGACTTAGAGTAGGTCCAAAGCAATCATTCCAGGTGCCAGTGGTATTAATATTATTATTACGAATAGTCATAAATACAGATATTTAAGAGGTTTAATTTGATATAAAAAAAGACCTATATGGAAGTAACCATAGACATAATAACAGCCCTACATATTGTACTGTTTCATTCATAAAATTGTGTATATTTTGTTACATAATGGTTAAAGTAAATAAACGCGTACTGCAAATAAGTGGGACAATGACAAAAATATCTATCCTCCTTGTCGGACCTAATTTTAGGCAATGCTGTAAAATAATGATTGACTTCAGTTTTTCTCGCCCTTGACATACATGTCAATGGCCATGAGCGTAATATTACTAATGTTACTTAACCTATTTGTATATCAATGGTTTGACTCCAATGAAAATTAAAATCTAATATCACATCGGGCATATTTAATAAAATACCTAATCTATTTTATTGCATTACGCAAAAAAAAACATACCTAGTCGTTTTTTGGTTTACTTTGTTCTGACCGCAAAACAAAGTACCTACTTCTCACCTTTTTAAAATAATTTATTGCAAGAAATGTATATTTTTTTATGTCAAATATGTATAAAGAGATGTTTTTGTGTCTACGGAATTTGTAAATATATATATAGCTTTGGGAAAAAGAGCAGGTATGTAATTTTGTTTTATAAAGAACGATAAAATTGAAATTACAAGTCCCATTAATCGTAATTACAAATTAATAAAATATTAGAAAGACACTCGTACGATGTATACCAATTAATACAAAAAAACAATAACATTTTGACTTACCCGAGAAAAGAAACGTTAATAACTACATAGACCAAATTTTTGCATACTAAGCAGTTACGCACTAAAATGCTCAAGAACTCTCACTCTTAGGGTGGTTTGCTGTTTTGCTGGCTTTACCGGCTCATCAATTTTATAAATAAATCGATATGATTGAGAAAAAACATTGTAAGGAATTAAAAAACAGGTAATTTGAATAATTGTCGGTTAATAAATTTTTGCCTAAAATGAAATTTTACAGAGATTATTATTACAGTACTAGTAATAGTACTTACCGAGACTGATGAAGACCAGTAACATCGGCGGCGTGTCGAAAAAGGTCTGCGGCGATGTCTTCTGGCGCATGATCATGGCGGCCAGCACCACCAGCACCGAGTACGTGTACGAAATCGACGTCGCCATGGCTATCAGCACGTCCATGTTGGTGGTACGGTGTTTGAGCGCCTTGTACGCTTGCACGAAAAAGTGCCTGCCGCCGAGAAGCAGTACGGGAGTGGACAGCGCGAACATTATCAGGTTCTCCAACGATAAACCTATTAACAAGTAGGTACATTATTAAACAGAAACACACCTTATTTTTATAATCACATTGTAGTAGTAGTAATATGGTTTATTTAGAACTTATACATTTTATTAATATTACAATAAGATTATTTTATAAATACATCAATCTTTTTTAAATTTATTTAAGCACTTTTGCGACCTAAGCGATTTGGAAATTCTATTTAGGTAAAAACTTTGTAATATCATCTGGGTGGTGATTCTAACAATTTTTAGTATAACAAAATTGTATAAATGTTCTGGAAGCAAGTTATTTTGAATTTTATGTATAAATATCCACACAAGAAAAAATATTAAATTTTTGACATTTAAACATCGTAATTTTTTTAATATAATTGATTTTGTATATTTATTTATGCCTAAAATTATACACATTGCTTTGTTTTGTAATATTTGTAATCTGTTTATTATACCTTCATTGGCATTATACAATGAGGGCATAAAGTCTGGAAACCTTGAGATATGTCAAAAACTATACTATACTAAGTTGGGTAAAAAAGTTTCATATAAAAGTTGTATAGTTCCTTAAGATTAATGATTCAAAAATGTTTTGAAATATACAGAGTGTTTTAAAATCAAGTTACACGCCAAAACTTCAGAATCTCTAATGGAATACCCTGTATATTATTTCATTTTAAGAATCTACATGAAATTCTGATCATATTTTATTAAGCATACCCTATCCCTAAAGTTAACTGTTTTTGAGATAAAAAAATGAGAAAATGGAAATTTGGTTTTAAACAAAATTAACTCATTTCCCTATGCATAGTGAAACCTGGTGGATTTTTTTAGAACTCCCATAGAAACTGTCATGTACTGACAATAAACTGTGTCAATTTTTAACATATTGTTGGAGAGTTACTTTTTTCCTGATAAAAATGCTTTCAGAAAGAGAAAGAATAGAGATTCTCATGATGTTTGGATGGAGATCGCCAAAGAAATCTTGACGAAGTATGTGAACTTTTTAATAATACGCATCCCGAGCGAGGACAAGCAATTGCAAAATCCACAGTTAGCAAAATTATCAAAAAATTTCGTGATCATGGTTGTGTAGAAGATCTTCCCAGGACAGGTAGGCCAAAACTAGATGATGATATGAAATTGAATGTTTTACTCAGTTATAACGAAAATCCACATTTACCTACAAGTCAAGTAGCATTAGATTTAAACCTTAGTCAATCATCGGTAAAAAATATTCTGCACACGGCAAAGTATCATCCCTACAAAATAAGATTAATCCATGAATTAAATGAAGACGACTTTGACCGCCGACTTGAGTTTTGCGAAAGTATGCAAGAGCGGTGCAACCTGGATCCATTCTTTTGTAGAAATATTTTATTTTCCGATGAAGCCACCTTTTTTCTTAATGGTACTGTCAACCGACAAAACTGTAGATATTGGTCTACAGAGAATCCCCATTGGGCTCAAGTGGCTCATACGCAATATTCCGAGAAAATCAATGTTTGGGCTGGAATATTTCAAGATAGAATTATAGATCCCTACTTTTTCGACGTAAATTTAACCGGCGAAATTTATCTCGATTTTTTGCACCTCGAGTTGATTCCTGACTTAGCTCAATTGTATACAGGTAATGAGCCGCATATGCCTACTGCAGCAATGTGGTTCCAACAAGATGGAGCACCACCTCACTACGCGCTACCTGTTGGGCAGTATCTCAGTGAAATATTTCCTAACAGGTGGATAGGACGTCGTGGTCCCTACGAATTGGCACTTAACTCCCCTAGATTATTTTGTGTGGGGATATTTAAAGAGCAAAGTTTATTTGCACAGACCTCCTAATATCGATGCGCTGAAAAATCGTATAAGAGATGAAATCCGACAAATCCCACCTACTTTCATTCGAAATCTACAACAAGAGTTCATCAATCGATTAGGATATTGTCAGGAAGTGAACGGACAACAGTTCCAGCATTTATTACGTTAAAACGCATCATTTAGAATTTTAGACTATCGTTGTTAATCGTTATTAAAAAAATGTTGTAAAACAGTTTTCTCATTTTTCTATCTCAAAAACAGTTGACTTTAGGGATAGGGTGTGCTTAATAAAATATGATCAGAATTTCATGTAGATTCTTAAAATGAAATAATATACGGGGTGTTCCATTAGAGATTCTGAAGTTTTGGCGTGTAACTTGATTTTAACACATTTTATTTTTAACACCCTGTATATTTCAAGACATTTTTGAATCATAAATCGTAAGGAACTATACAACTTTTATATGAAACTTTTTTACCCAACTTGTATAGTTTTTGACATATCTCAAGGTTTCCAGACTTTATGCCCTCATTGTATAAAATTGTTGAACAGTATAAGTAATGAGGTAAAATTATTGCGTTATATATCATCTATTTCGAAAAATAGTTCAAATCGTTACTAATTCTTTTTAAAAAGTTTGCGATGCGATTTTTTTCTAATATTAAAAAATGTATTATTTACCATAAAAATGCAGTTCTACAGATCTAACACACATCACACTGTTAGAACGGGGAGTCCCGGAAGACTTCAAGCTTGTAGCAAAAATAAATGTTAAAAAATTATTTTATCAAAGCTGACAATTGTAAATTCGCAATTTTTTAAATAATAAAACAAACTGAAAGTCTACAGTCGGCACTGTTAGAACGTTGTGATAAAAATTACGATTATTTTATAAATTACGTATTGAAACCAATTAAATTGATCAAACAAATTACATTTTTAAAGCATAAAATTCTAAGTATTATAGACCACATTAAACCAGCTTTGTGTTCAGCTCTTAAAATTGATTCTTAAATAAATAATCTTTTAAGTTATTTTTTAATTTTTGATAAGATTTCTGAGACTTTATAATAACTGGTAGTTTATTATATTGAATAGACCTTTTATCAAAACCTGACTCCTTTGAAACTATAATTTAAATGTAAGTCTTTGTTTTGTCTTGTTTGGTAATTATGTTCTTCACAGTTTTCATTTATAAATGTTCTTAGATTTTCGGGCAATAAATTATTTTTTATTTTATAAATAAAAATTTAAACTAAATAAAAAATTAAACTACGAACATTTAACAATTCTAATTTTCTTAACATTAAAGTAATGTTTGTATATTTATCACAATTTAATAAAATCCGCGTTTGTAAAATTTGCAATGTATCAAAGATTTCTTCGTTTGTCAAATAAAAAAATGTAGAACCCTATAGAAAATGTAAAATCTATAATGGGTATTATAGATAATTTTTTTGGAGGAAAAATTAAATTTGGAGGAATTCTTTTAAAATATCCATTTTTGCCAGCAATTTTACTAATATTCTTTTCAAAGTGTAAGTTAAAATTTAATCTATCATCTATATTTATACCTAAATATTTAAAGGATTTCACTATTTTCAAATTTGATCTTTCTAATGAAATATACAAGTTATTAGCATTTAAATTTTTACCCAAAATCATGTATTTTGTTTTAGATGCATTTAATTTTAATTTATTTACTTTAAGCCAATTTGATAAAACAATTAGATTCGAATTAATAAAACTTTTTGCTGCTAGTTTCTCTCTTGTATATAAATTTTATTAATGTGCCATCAGCAAATAATTGAATATGGCAATGTTTTAAAATTAATGAAATATCATTAATATGCAAAATAAAAAGCAATGGTCCCAAAATACTACCAAAATTATACATATTGTATAATTTATTTTAATAATCTTTTCCGGTCAATGGTTTCAAAAGCCCGTTTAAAATAAAAAAAAAACCGCTATTATTGATTCATTCATTGCCAAGTTCCTTCTCTATTTTCAGTTACGAACTGCAGTGCTGTTTCTGTCGAGTGTTTTTTTTTTTCTAACACCAGCTTGATGTTACTAGAGACTATTAATTTTTCAAAATCCCACAATACGTTTAATGGCCTTATTTTATCAAATCTTTTAGAGTTTTGTACTTTAGGAATTGGTATTACATATGAGTACCTTAATTTTTCAAAAATTTCTTTAATTAATCTTTTGTTTAGTATTTCGTTTTTTTACTTTTAAAAAGCTTTATTAATCCCAAGAATTAGCTTTAACAGGAATGAACAATTTTTTTTTGTTTACATAATATTTTTATCTAATACATTTAACCTAAGTCTAAGATATATCGTTTTAATTTAGTTTTAAATAGGGATATACTATTTATATTTCTGAATGTACAGGGTGTCCCATTTTCGTAGGTTTTACGGGGTTTCCAGCTTATGAGTAGAGATAGAGAGATGCGGTTTTCGCGACACCGTGCTACTTTTCGATGAAACTAAAGAGGCCGCAAACAGATTTGCCCTAACCATTTTAGTTTCCGTGCTACAGGGTGATTTTGAAAATTTGTCATTTTCGGACACCCCCTGTAACTCAGCTATCGTAAAATATATTTAAAATGTTTCAACTGGTATTTATAGATTTTTTCACGTAGAATTCAGTGGCGTACTCAGATTTTTGCTGAGAGTCATAGTTTTTGACATATTGGCATAACCTACTATTTTTTAAATGGGACACCCTATATATTATTTTTTCATCTTATTCTTCGTGTCGAGAGCTTTTCAAAAACATACCATAAGTTATATTTATTTTCATAAATAACATGAAAAAATGCATTTTTCTTTAAACGGATTTATGGCATAGCAGATCAATCGAAATAAGAGAAGGTGGCTGTGGAGCCATGGAAAAAGTTAACAAATATTTATTAACGAAATAACAAAGTAACAGCATCAGAAAAAATTAGGAAGTAGGTAAAAGGTAATAATTATAATTTCATTAAAACTACAAATATTGTTCAAATTGTAGACCATTATGTGTCCTACAAGTGTGACAAACTTTAAAAATTCTTTTTAATGCATTATCTATTGTAAATGACTGTCTTTGTAACTCTGCAAAAGCGTTTTCGGTGGCCATTCTTAGTTGTTCTAAGTTTTCGTATCGCCTTACATAAACCTTGTTTTCTAAATAACCCCACAAAAAGAAATCTAAAACTGAGAGGTCAGGGGATCGTGGTGGCCATCGAACAGGTCCGTGTGTTCCTATCCATCTTCCAGGAAAATGGTCGTTAAGCCAGTTTTGACTTATTCTGGCATTGTGGGCTGGAGCTCCGTCTTGCTGGAAATAAATCCTATTTAGTTGAGCCAAGGGAACATCATCCAAAATTCCTAATGCGTCTTCTAGGATTCGCACGTAACCAATCGAATTCAGATTTCCTTCATATATTTGGTAAACTATTTTTCGGTTGAAAATAAAACAGGAGACATTGAATCCAAATCTGCCCTGACGCTCCCTAGGAAAAATAACATGGTTGTTTTCTTGACTCCAAAATCGCGTGTTGTGTCTATTTAAAATCCCTGAACTAGTAAAATGTGCCTCGTCTGACCAAATAATCTTTTTTTCAAAATCGATATCTTCTGCCTTCATATTTATAAACCAATTGCAGAACTCCAATCTGCGCTCTGCATCACCAGGATGCAGATGATGCACAAGTTTGTATTTATAGGGTTTGAATTTGTGCTTTTTCAAAACTTTCTGCACTTTGGTTTTCGGTACACCCGCCTCTTCGTCTATTTTCCTGCAAGATGTTTCAGGAGCTGTCTGAACGAGGGCTAAAACGTTGACCTCAGATTCTTCGTTGTCTTTATTATAAGTTCGCGATCGAGGCTTGTTAAAAGATCCATATTGGCAAAGATTATTTTTAATTTTTTGAAAAATTCTTTTTTCTGGTTGTCTTCTCTCGGGATATCTAAGATAAAATAAAGCGAACCAATAAAGTCAAAATGCAGGAAGATAAAAAAGAACTAACCTGTTCAGATAAAGCTCTGCCGCCTGATCTGCATCTTCATTAGACAATATAAAACACGCGTTCATATCATATTTCTCAAAATATTCAAATTTTTGATTCTGAGCCATATTAAAAACAATAATTATAATAGACGTCAAGAAAAATTTAAACGCAATAATGCCAAAAATGACAGCAGTAATGGCTGCCTGATCATATTTTTGTTGGCGCTGCCATGGCTACCACAGCCACCTTCTCTTATTTCGATTGATCTGCTATGCCATAGATCCGTTTAAAGAAAAATGCATTTTTTCATGTTATTTATGAAAATAAATATGACTTATGGTATGTTTTTGAAAAGCTCTCGACACGAAGAATAAGATGAAAAAATAATATATAGGGTCTCCCATTTAAAAAATAGTAGGTTATGCCAATATGTCAAAAACTATGACTCTCAGCAAAAATCTGAGTATGCCACTGAATTCTACGTGAAAAAATCTATAAATACCAGTTGAAACATTTTAAATATATTTTACGATAGCTGAGTTACAGGGGGTGTCCGAAAATGACAAATTTTCAAAATCACCCTGTAGCACGGAAACTAAAATGGTTAGGGCAAATCTGTTTGCGGCCTCTTTAGTTTCATCGAAAAGTAGCACGGTGTCGCGAAAACCGCATCTCTCTATCTCTACTCATAAGCTGGAAACCCCGTAAAACCTACGAAAATGGGACACCCTGTACTTGGATTTGATACGTTTTATATTTTTTTATAATCCACACATTTTACAACTTTTGTTATACTTAATAACTTAATATTTAATATCTACAAAAATCCAGCTGTAATCACCAATTTTGGGTACGTGTTTAACTCCTGTTTCTGATGTAATATCATTTGATATAACCAAGTCAATAATAGTCTTTCATGTTGCAGTTATTCTTGTATAATTCTGTATAAACTGTTTTAATTCATATAAACTTATAATAAAATCACCTTGAAATGTATTGAGGTATTTTTTTTTTCATAACAAAATTCGCATTTTTCTTCAAAAAAAAATTAAAAATTCTATAATATTGCCACTTGGTGATCTGTAATATGAGTTAAGATCGTATACTTCTTTATTTATTTTAAATTTAAGTGTTAACTACCAATATTGGTACGGTTTGGAACATTCAAAAAAATCTAAAACTTCAGTTGATTCTAAAATATACAATAGGATCCCTCCCGTATGAGAAGAATTAGAATCTTCCTTCATCTTACTATATCAAAATGTCCAAACACTACACATACCGAAAAGTCAATGTTATCTTCTATTTCTATTAGAGCTAAATATTTATTTTCATCTTTTTATTAACTATAACATTTATTTGAAAATTTTCGAGATATTTGTTTCCATTCTTCAAACTATCTCAATTATTTTAATTTTTGGAAATCGCTCCTCACTCTTTTTTACTGAATAATGTTGACTTAGACTTGTATTAACCTTATTTTTAATTTTTTTTTATTTCTTCTGGTTTATTGCGATAAATTTTAACTGATTCTTCTTTGATACCTTCAATTTTAGTTATATTAATATCTAAGGCGGAAGGATTAATAAATTTACAAATATTTTTTTTCGTCAATTTTTGATCTTGTAAATTTAGTGGTTTTATATGAGGCTTTATTATGCGCTACTGTGAGCTTGTTTTCAATCCCTTCAACACAACCACTATAAGATAATGTGGATTTGTTTTTATTTGATTCTTTACATTTCTCTTCCTGGGCAAATTTATTATGCGATAAAAACTGAATTTTTTCATTTAGCAATATAATCATTTTTAGGGTTGACACTGTCAATATCTTGTGAACTGCCATCATACTTATTCCAATTTTCTCCTGTTCCTCAACGGGACTTCCATCATCACAACCAACATTTTTCATGTTTCTCTTGGTTTTTATTTTTGAACCATAAGCCGTCGCTCACATTTTTACTAGCAATAATAATAATTAACATCTTTTTGAGTTTGTGAACTAGACGAGCATTTTTGATTTTAACTGGTTTAATATATAAAAAGGGGCATTAAAGTGCCCGGACCCGGGCAACACTGAAAATTAAGTAAATAGAAGAGGAAAGAATGTGGAAAGCTGAGACTATAAAGTAGTTTCTCTAAATCGTAATGATACGACAGTATTATCTGACTTTATGAAATCTACTGTAAAACTTACCTGGTATGACACAGCACATCTCTTCGTGGGACATGTGCCCACTAGACATGACCACCATAAAATACAACATGGCGATCATGCAGGGCCCGCCGAAGGCCAACGAGAACAGGAAACTCCTCTTCCACTTTCTGATTTCGTCTTTCTGTTGCAGTCTTTCGTCGTCGCGCTCTCTAGTGAACAGTCTTGCCTCGAAACCTAACCTACAAATAGTGTAGTGTTAAGCCGATCATTTCAAAGGTAAATTTATCGTTTTTACTTTTTTTTTATTGTTAACTGCTAATTAAAAAAATAATGAATAAAAAAAAAGGTCTGTGGAGGTCAAGGCTAATAAACATTCAATTATTATTGGTGACATCTACCTTCCCCCTAGCTCTACATCTGTTAAATACGACCTTCACTGGTCTTCGATAACAGAGATTCATGAAAAACACTAGGCTCTACCTATATTTTTAGTGAGTTCAATTTACCTGAAACAAAGTGATCAATCGACATTGACTGAATTAATGTAACATGTAGAAAAGATCATCGTGCACATCTGAGAGTTATTCTTTTTTAAATATCTGTCAAACAAACAGTTAATTTATGATGGTTCAGTCGTTTCAGTGACTAATTAGGCTTTTGATCAAACATTTGATATTTCAATTCAAGGTTTTACTGTTTCGGAGGTATTATGTGGTCCTGATTATATACCAAATACCTTTCTTAAGGAGTGTATATTCACAATGCAACTGTTGTTTAGTTTATCCATTTTATTTCCTGATATGTGGAAGAGAAGCTTTATTGATCCTGTTTTTAAAAGTGTCAATTCGGATGACATCGAAAACTACAGGGCAGTATGTACCAGTGCGGTATTGCAAAGTTATTAGATAATTTGGTGTTAGATCAACTCTCTTAAAGGTGCAGGGGCTTGATAAGTGAAAATCAGTGTATAAGGCCGAGTTGTTGGATATCTTGAAGGGAAGGGTATAAGTTGATGCTATTTGCACTGACTTCTCTAAGGCCTTCGACTAGGTGAATTTTGACTTATTGTTGGCAAAGCTGGGCGCTATCATCCTACCTGATGGTGTAGTTGAGAACTTTTGTGACTGGAGGGGTGCAAAGTGAGAATTATTAACTTTATCTCGAAATCAATTGATGTTCTCCTGGCGTGCCCTAGGGATACCACTGTGCCCCCTACTGTTCAATATATTTGTCAATTATATAATAAAAGTTGCCAAACCTTCATCAGTGACTATGTTTGCGGATGACCTAAAATTGTACAGAACGATTAATCAGTAGGAGGACTACAAAATGTCCTAGATGCTTTGTATGAATGGACAATAATTATTATTAATGTATCGTTAAATATTAGTAAATGCTGTTACATAACTTGCCATAGAGGTTCGAAGAGCTTCGAATCCACTTATGTCATTAAAAATGACCAATTCAAGTATGTTGATACTGTGAGACTTGGGAGTTTGGTTCGACGAGTATATTACCAGAATTTCTCTTAAAGGTCAGATAATGTTGGGTTTTGTATATAGATCTGGCCTTGAGTACTCTGTGGTATGGTCTCCTCAGTATTTGAATTCTATCAGTGTTATTGAGAGGGTTCAGAATAAATTTTTGCGTTATGCTGGCGTTTAGATTGGGGCAAATTGCTCTGGAGTTAAACGTCAAACATTCTTCCATCAATAGTAGTCTTCGTTTCCTAAATGAGTCTGGTGAATATCTCGATGTATTTGAGTGCACACTAGCTTTAAAAAAGAGTTTTAAATGTGATATTGTTAAATTAATATTGGCATTTTAACTTATTGTTTGTATTTCAATTTTATTTTCTTCCTGCCATCCATAGTATATTATAGATATATAAGTTGTTATTATAAAATGGGCTATGCCGTAAATTTAATAAATAAATAAATAAATACATAAAAATATTATTGACATATGCTGCTGACATGAGATCGTATACTGTTCCCCTGTTGAAGCATATGTTCAATATTTATCGTAATATTCCTTGCCACAGTCACTTGATAGGCACTTAGTAGTTGTATATTGAGGAAGTTGTTGCCTATTTCTTTGTACCAACTTTGCATGTTGGTGATTGCCTCAAATCATTGGTTGAGTCGTTCCTGAATATGTTGTAGTTTGCTGGATTGTTCGGAATTCTGTTTCATTGACCCATGCGACAGCTGAAATCATAAAACTGGTTTGGTGATAAGATGCTCTAATCAGCTCTTCTTGGTTCTCTCTATACATCGGCAGTTTATATCCGGCTCGAAGGACCAATGTACAAGCTGTGCTTGACAATTTCTTTGCTTAACTCGTCTTGTGATGCTGACTCTGTGGATATGGCTTGATACATTATTGTAGCTGACTTTCATGGAGTTGGAAATACAGTTGTGTATTGTGCAACGGCGATGTAATCACTGGTGACATCAAGGTTCCAATAAGTTCAATTTTCGACATTTAGATGAATTGACGTCACTTTTACTAATGCGAACTGGGCAATATTTGCTATTGGAAAATATCCATGTGGCTATTTGTTTCGTGGACAGGAATGTTGGCACAACCTTTAAGTTATTTGGGGATTTTTTTATTTGTTTCTTCAATAATATTGTTGACATATGTTGATGACATGAGATCGTAAGCTTTTTTTATGTTACAGCATATATAATTATATAATATAATATTATATTATATAATAATATATAATTTATCGTAGTATTCATTGCTTTTGCTAATAAAATGTATTGCCACTTAAGAGGCACTTAATAGTTGGATATTGAGGTCGTTGGGATCTATTTGTATTAACTCTGCAAAAGAGGACACGTCTGGCCATAACAAGACCGGATGCAGAGGTCGAAGGTTAAAATTTTGTATAGGGAACAGCACCGGCAAAAACGAAAAATTACAGAAGCAGCTTTCGGAGGAAGGATCAAGCCATATTCAGTAAGCCTAGAGTCGATATTCCAAACGAACTTTGCATGTTGTTGATTGCCTTGGCCGAGTCATTCCGGAAAATGTGGTAGTTTGTTGAGTTGTTCTGGATTCTGTTTCATTGAACCTTGTGGGAGCTGATATGATAAACTTTGTTTGGTGATTAAATGCTCTGATCAGCCCTTCTTGGTTCTTCTCCATAGGTCGCTGGTTCATATCCGGCTCGAAGGACCAATGTGCAAGCTGCACTTCACAATTATTTTGCGTGACGTAATTGGACGTTTTGTTGTTAGAAAGCTTTTTTTTTTCTAATTATTAGGTTCTTTGAGTAACAAAACTAATGGTTTATCATGTATTAGTTAATTCTAAGATTTATATCCTATTTATGTAATTAATAATTAAACAATATGTGAGTTTCGCAAGATTAATAGTAAATTCAATAGTAATTTATTATATTTACAATTGTCAGTATGTACAGAGTTGTCAAATAGTAGATTCAATTACTATATTATTTACGAATCATCAATACGTGCAAGGTTGTGTAACGTTACACTTTTACGGTAACAAAATAAGATGTCAGGGACAAAATTTTGGGAGTTATCTAGATTGATTGATTTGAAATATTATTTTACGATTCCTATTTTTCATTACTATTTAAAATAAATACTTAATATTGTACGCAACCGAAAACTTGGTGTGACAATATTGGATGTTCATTAACACATGATTGTCCAATTATCTTACCTTAATATATTTTTGTTCAGAAACAAGGCCATTATAAAAAAACATGGTTGGGCATGAGCTGTTGTTTCACAAACTAAACCAGATATTTCCACATATCTACATTGTAGCCTGGTAACGGTAAATAAATTAGAAACATTTTATATACCACCAATTTGGTTTAATAATACGTTATTGCCTTTCAAAATCATGTTCAGTTCATTAAATGACTTGCCTTTTGATAAAATATAGTTTAAAAAATGTCACCTATATTGTTGATTTCCTGTAAACACATGTCAGAGATTCATTAAACAAGAGTTTGTGTTATTTAAGTAATCCTTCTAATGTTTGGTTTAAAAAGCATATTGTTTATTTTGGTTTTACAATTTGGGTTAACTCAAATGACAACTAATGAAGTTTGACGTTTTACTGCGGCGAGTCTATCATCTCTTTTTCATGTACGCCTAAAACCCAAATAATTCCGTCCGACCACTTCAGTTTCATTATTTATTAAAAACCTAAAATTTAAAAGTTAATTATTAAGGGCGAGGCTTACGTAAAGATTAGAGGGGAAACATAAATTATTGGAAAATAAATATTTAAATTCAATATATATATATAAAGATTTATTGAAATATTTACTGTATTCTGAGTTGCCTATCCTTTAAAAAATCGTTTATTTTTATCAAATCAATAAGGGGGAAGGAGACAAAATATAGGAACATTAAGATCAAGTTTTGCGTAGAGCACTTCTAACATGTTAGTTTTTTTAGCCAAATTCCTACCTTTTTTTTAAACATTTTTTCTTTGATAAACCTCTTTGCTAAAATCGATTTGGAACGAGTTCATGCTGTTCAGTTCTGACTGTGGCCGTGAAAATTCAATTAAACGGCTGATCCTGTTCAAAGGTAGGTAATTAACAATTTTAATTTATTTTGGCAAGATTTATTTATTTTAATTTTTACAAATTTTACAATTAGGCTACAATAGATTTTTTCTCTTTTTAACAGCTCAGCGGTCATTTTACCACCTTGCATTTTACTACTTGCATTTTACCACTTTTACATTTTCACTGAAATGTGAAAGCCTAATTTCAATTTTGTGGTAGTTTTGAACCCAATATAAAAAAAACAAAACCTTTTTGACACCGCAAGGGTTGTGGTTCTGGCAGGACCCGTTTAAAACGTTGGCACAAACAAGATCCACTTTTACCGAAGAGGTTTTGAAGAATTTGGCCTCTAGTATGCAACTCAACAATCAGGCCCAAGTTTGAGTTGTCACCTCCTGCTTACCTGCTACCTACTTGGTGAGATTTTTAACTTAAATTTATAATTTCGTCGTACCTTTTATTTTTAAATTTCATTTTCGAATTCTTATACTTATTTCTATCTATAAATATAATTTCTATCACATTCTTGCATTTCCTTTAAACACTGGTAAATATTCACAAGTATAATCTGAAATAAAGGGAAATAATAATTGTATATTGTGTTTTACTGTTTGTCTCAGCATTTTTACTAACACACGGGTAAAGGGTGTATGAAGGACGTAATGTAGATTCTCTTTTTTTACGTGTGTTGACGCCCTTCCATTTTGTATATATTTTTTGACTTTCCTTCTTAATATACTAAATGAAACGGATTGAAAAGTTTTGAACTCCCCCAAAGCCGAACCACCGTACGAGCTAGCCTACGGGTCGTAATTGCAAACTCTTAAAATTGCAATTACGTAACAAATCTTTATAACGTGACTGTAACAGGGTCAGTTCCTTTATGAAACATTTGTTTAAAGTGCATATTGAAATTATTAAATTTTTGTCCTATTTAAAATTTAGATAATTTATTTTATGTATAATGTTGGGAATTATGCACTTGAAAAAGTTTTTATCAATGTTTAATGCCTAATATTTCAAAAAGGTCAAAAGCAACTATGTCAATATTATATATCGTTGAAATCAAGAATAAAAATCTTTCTCAAAAATAATATAGGGTGCCCCATTAAAAAATCATGATGTGGATAAGTTTAAGCAATGTTCCGACATTGACGTGTTTCTTTTGTATCTTTGTTTAGATTTATTGACAGCAGCCCACTTACTTATTAATAGCTTCAATTATGGACCTGGGTCCGGTAACTTCGGGGTCGTATTTAAACTTGCCCTTCTGCATGGTTAGCGCCACTTGAGCGCTCATAACACCCGGGATTTTAACTATATTGCTTTCGATCTTGTGCACGCAACTCGCACACGTCATTCCCATTATTTCTAGGTCCACCTGAAACACAATAACACAATTCCTTGTCAGTTCATTTGAAATTTCTAAGGTCAGTGATATACAAGGTGTCCAATTTTCGACACTTTTGCGTGATATCTAGGTTATTTGCAAACATACAGTATTTCGTAATTCTAAAACCATCTATATTTGGAAAGAGAAAATTTAATATAAAATTCAGAAACAAAATAATGTGGTATATTATATTTAAAAACACAAGGCTGGTACTTGCCTTGCTTTTTTGAGACACCCAGTATACATTAAAAGATAGGTATATGAAAGACGAGATCGAATACTCTGTAGAAGTGTATAATTATTATCGCTTGATTTAATCCATCGAGTCAACTCGAGAAAATGTGTTTGATTGTATTGTTGAAATTTTAAATTTGAAAGATGAATAAAACTTTGCCTTTAACAATAAAAAAACGATTACTTATTCCTTATGGTTTGTAGACTTACTTCGGATTGACCCGCACCCGTCTGGACCATTACCGACGCGGGAAAGCCCAACTCGCTGATAGAGGCCGCTATGTCGGGGGGCGTCACCAGGCTCGGATCGAACTGGACTTCTGCCCTGGCGGCGAGCAGCGACACTAAAATCTTGTGACAACCTGAGAACAAAACGAAATAGTATAGTTAACAAATGTTAAGAGGAATGCTTTTTCGCACGAAACTGAGTGCGTAAGACACTTTTCATAAGAGTAATAATGGTATATTACAGAGCATTTTATTTTTAATATATATAAATTTAATTTCAAAATTAAAACTTAATGGAACTGTAAAACTATTGCCGATGACACAACTATTTTTTTATTTTGAAAATAATTTTAAAGAAATTAGATACTACATTGCAGAAAATTTGACAATTATATCCAATTAGCTGCAATCTCATAAACTAACTTTAAATTTTGAAAAAAATTGTTCTTTATGTTTAATTTTTTTAATATACTATTAAATTTTACAACAACCAACAATAAATGTATATATAAAATTTGGGTATTCAGATACTAACCATATTTATAAGATAAAACTTGCATTTTCTTTCATTCAATACTTAAAACAAATAAATTATCTAATATAGATTTAGAAAAAAAGACATACTATACATAATCAATACACACGACAAACAGATTTATTAAATACAATTGATATTTCATGGAATTTTGCAAGAACTAAAACAAAATATTTTATGGAAATATTATTTATTTTGTTCTTCAATTACTATTTATTTCGTTATTTAATATTATTCTTAATTGTTAGTTTGTTATAATATCAGTAATGTTAGAACACGACAAACAGAATTCCCTGCAATGAACTTATAAAGTTGGTTGGGAATGTTGATAATAAATAAAAAAATTTGTTTGTAAAATGACGTATTCCACACGAGTGAGTGAACTTTGTTGGAGCTGTTAAAAAGTCTAACGAAACTGTGTTCTACAAGGATAAAAAAAAATGTCATAAGATATTTTTTAATAGTAAGAAAAAAACTATATAAAGAAGTATTATAACTTCTGCAGAAAAACACGCTCATTAAAAAATAAGTTTTACAATAGAAAAAAGAGAGTTGAAAATAACTCGAAATACCTGCAATTTTTTTAACGTGTTTCTCGATAGCGGCTACACACGAACCGCACGTCATTCCCTTCACGTGTATGTTGCACTTCTCCAAATTTACGTCTCTGTCGTACACCGCAACACCATTACTCGTAGTTCCGTTGGCCATCAGTTCTGAAACATAGTACATGGTCATTTTGTAAATGTAATTCAAATCGATAGTTTTATTTAAAACGATTTTGGCGTTAGCCTCTGAGGTAAATAGAAAAACAATTGACAACACGACCATTGTTTTCCAAATTTATTTTATCCTCAGGGGAGTATCTATATATTTAAAACCCCATAAATCTGCTTGAACATTTTAAATATTTTTTTTTAATTTAAACTCTCAGTTCACAAACTTATCACTACTTTTTATTTTTTTTTAAATTAAAATTAAAGATTAAATGAATTATTTGAGGCGCTAATAGGGTTTACGTGAGGTTAAAATTTCCTATATTTTTTTAGCAGACGTTTCTATTTAAATGTTTGTGTTTCGCCTTTTTTTTTAATAGATAAATGCTTCTGAAATACAATATTTGTGTCAATTTAATCAGGTGGCTGTTCCATCACCCTACAGCGAAAAAAAATGTACATACAAGAAGATTAAAGAAATTTTAGAGTGTTTCATTTCTTTAGGGCTGCCCTGTATAATGGAAAAAATATTTTATATACAAAAGATAATATATACAGGGTGATTCATGAGGAAATGTCAATACTTCAGGTACATATTCAGGACAAAAAAATAAACATAAAAGTCTATATAAATAAGTGTCCGCAAGGCCTTAGTTCTCGAGATACAAGGTGTTAAAGTTTTTATTTAATTTTCCTATTTTTTAAATAAAATCTGTGATAATGTAAATAATGGAGTGAAAATTGATATACGGGGGTTTTTTTGGTATGACAAATTCGAATCTAATATTAGTATTGCTCTTAATTGTAGGGGGCGCCACCTACACAACTTTTTTGTACAGTCTTGTATTACATTTTTGAGCAAAACAAATTATTCCCTTGCCATTTCTACGTCAAAAAGGTATACCTGTTAAAAGTGGATACGAGCAACCGTTTTCGAGATATTCGGATTTCAAACAGTTTCGGCGCATGTGATTTTTTTTGTCAAATTCACATAAAGTATGCACGTATTGTAAAAAAATAGAAGTGTGCCTTGCCTGACAGAACAACTGCTGGTTGGTGTTCTCATCGATTTTCCTGTTACTTAGCAATAGTAATGTCAGTTAATAATAAGATCAAATGTTGTCACTGTCAATTTCTGTTAATAACTTTTATTATCTGACAATAATCATTTAAGAAACTTTAGATATAAATACGTCATTATGCCTGTGATATTCTCGCATCGTGAATATGCAGATATGATATTCATCTATGGCTTCTGCAATGGGGTCGCAATTCAAGCAGTTGCGGAGTACCAGCGTCGTTTTCCAGATAGAAGGGTGCTAGATAGAAGAGTTTTTCAACAAGTTTTCACTACTGCTGGAGAATCTGGGGTGTTTCCAAGTGCGAAAATTGTATCTGAAAGGGAATCGGCACCCAACGACTTACAGGAGAAAAATATTTAAACTTTCTTGAAAATCACTGGCGAAATCTATTAAAAGATGTTCCCCTTAATGTTAGACAAAACATTGTATTTGCAGCATGATAGAGCCCCTGCACACTACAGTTTACTTGTAAGAGGTTTTTTAAACCAAAACTTTCCAAACCGATGGATTGGTCGAAGAGGTCCGTTTAATTGGCCACCTAAATCGCCAGACCTTAATCCTTTGGATTATTGTCTTGGGGGATGGTTCAAATCACTGGTATATTCCACTAAAATAAATACAAGAGAAGCATTATTGGATCGGATAACAAACGCAGCACAAACACTAAGAAACGCGCCCGAATGTATCAACAGAGCAACCCGAGCTATACACCATAGAGCTGACCTGTGCTTAGAAGCAAATGGTGGAATTTTTGAAAATTATAAAGCGTAACCTAGATTTTATTAAAAACAACTTAATAATAACAATTTTAATAAAAATTAAATACCTTTTGTTTAGTTTATGTCTGAGGCACTGAATAAACATCTCAAAAAAACGTGCTAGTCTTTCATTTAAAAGCCTTTGTACCAAGATTCGTTTAAATTTGGACAAAATAACAAACTTTTAAAATTTTGCGATAAAAAATTACATGCGCCGAAATTGTTTTAAATCCAAATATCTCGAAAATGGTTGCTCGTATCCACTTTTAACAGGTATACCTTTTTGACGTAGAAATGGCAAGAGAATAATTTGTTTTACTCAAAAATGTAATACAAGACTGTACCAAAAAGTTGTGATTGTTCGAAGGAGTAGAAAGACATTTAGGTGGCGCCCCCTACAAGTAAGAGTTATACTAATATTAGATTCGAATTTGTCATACCAAAAAATCCTCGTATATCAATTTTCACTCCATTATTTACATTATCATAGATTTTATTTAAAAAATAGGAAAATTAAATAAAAACTTTAGCACCCTGTATCTCGAGAACTAAGGCCTTGCGGACACTTATTTATATAGACTTTTATGTTTATTTTTTGGTCCTGAATATGTACCTGAAGTATTGATATTTCTTCGTGAATCACCCTGTACAGGGTGATCAGTTAAGGGTAGCGAGCGGCCATATCTCATAAGATATTGGTCGTATAGATTTGAGAAAAAAAAATCATAATAAAAGTCGCTAAGAGAAATTGCTGAAAATTATTTTCGAGTTTGTCAAACGTCCGCTAGAGGGCGTAACAACCAACACCAAGTAGAAAAATGGGGTTTTTATAGAATTTTGCCTAATGAAAATATATCGATGATATCATTTTCACATTTAGTGACCATTTTCGTACACTTTTTGTCTAAAATGTTTTGTCCTATATATCAAAATAAAGCGGTGGGGGAAGTTCAATTGTTTTTTCAAACAAATGAAGATGTCTCCCGTTTCTTTTGACGGATTTTAGCAAACTTAGGCTCATATGAAAAAGCATAATTTGCACTACAAAACGCTTATTTGGTTTTGAATTTTTGACTTTTGCTGGCGTCGCTAGATGGCGTTAACTGAATTAGTAGCATATTTTTTAGTTTTTTTCAAAAAAAACAAGTGTAATGGTATATTCATTTTTACATATTTTAAAAGGGGATAAATTTCTCTATAATTTAATGAAAATAATTTATCATCTACCTTTTTTTGAACCGTTGATATTGACCAAAATATTATTTTATTTTATTAAAAAATGGCACGCCACTGCTTTTTGTCAAAATAAAAATCATTTTCGTAATCACTTATTAGTTGCTAACAAAAAGAACCCCTTGACTTTTTTTCGTTAGAAAAATCTTAATAAAACTGTCCAACAACAGCAGGAGCAATAACACTAAAAACAAGAACATGGAACTTTAAAAATAAACGTTAAAAATAAATTAATAGTTTTGCCGTAAATGTTCAAAATGTCGACCATTATTTTGAATGCACTGGTCCAATCTCTTTTCTGGGTGGAGTTGACAGCTGTCTCAATTTCCGCTCTTGGTATAATATTTATGACGTTTTAAATTCGGACTATCATGTCTTCTCGAGTAGTTGGTCGAGTTTTATACACCAAATCCTTTATTCGGCCCCACAGATAAAAATCAAGGCAGGTTAAATCGGGGGTCCGTGGTGGCCAGAAAAATAGGCTGCCTCTACCAATCCAACGATTAGGAAAATGCCTGTTCAAAAAATCTTGCACATTTCGTGAATAATGTGCCGGGCATCCATCTTGTTGAAACCACATGTTTCTTCTTACTTGTAAAGGCACATTTTCTAAGAGCCCTGGTAAATCGCTAAATAAAGAGTTCAAATACATGTCACAGGTTAGATTACCATTAAAGATGTGCGGACCGATAATAGCACCATTAATAACACCGCACCAGACCTTGACGCTCCATCGACCCTGCTGATAATCTTCACGTAACCAGTGTGGATTAGTGTCCGACCAGTAATACACGTTATGAAGATTTACCCTGCCATTATTGCAAAACGATGCTTCGTCTGTCCACAATATTTGTGACAAAATATGATGGTTTTCCCTAATGAGGTCTCTAAGCCAGTAGCAGTAATCGAGCCTACGTTCAAAGTCAGTGTCATTTAGGGCTTGATGAATATATTTTTTGCACTGAGCCATAGGATATTCCTAAATCTCTGGAGATCTCTCCTATGCTTAAATGGGGGTCTGCATGAATATAAGCCAACACATTTATAACGTTATCTTCTCTTCTTACTCTACGATTTCTTCTCAAAGTTGGAGTTGGTTGCACTTGGCCATGTTGCCTTAAACGTAAGGCTAAACGATGAAAAACCATTCTCGAATGGTGTCTTCGGAGGGGCCGCATTTTCAAAACATTGAAAATAAATTCTCAACATATCAAAGGCTTCTTCATTCGTAAAAGGCATGATTTGTTGTAAAAATACTTTTTATATAACATTAAATTAGATATCAATAGCAGGAACTATCAAAATGAATATCAACGTGATTGACAATTTGGTGTTTTGTTTCTTAACGTAGATCATGGCCTGCTTCGCTTAAATGCGATGTTAGTTAAGTATGGTTTTTAATTTAATTTATGAAATAATAATAATTATTAATAATAAATTATGAACTAAAGCATTCTCTCGCCGCTAATTAAATGATTATTAATGATAAAAATAATAGGTAATAATTTTATTATTGTGAGATGTAATATTTAAAAATAATTTTGAACCTTATAGTTATCATTGTTAAACATCTTATTTTTTCAATCCAAAACCGTTCGTCTAACAAAAAAAAGTCAAGAGGTTCTTTTTGTTAGCAACTAATAAATGATTACGAAAATGATTTTTATTTTGACAAAAAGCAGTGGCATGCCATTTTTTAATAAAATAAAATAATATTTTGGTCAATATCAACGGTTGAAAAAAAGGTAGATGATAAATTATTTTCATTAAATTATAGAGAAATTTATCCCCTTTTAAAATATGTAAAAATGAATATACCATTATATTTGTTTTTTTTTGAAAAAACTAAAAAATATGCTATTAATTCAGTTAACGCCATCTAGCGACGCCAGCAAGAGTCAAAAATTCAAAACCAAATAAGCGTTTTGTAGCGCAAATTATGCTCTTTCATATGAGCTTAAGTTTGCTAAAATCGGTCAAAAGAAACAGGAGACATCTTGGTTTGTTTGAAAAAACAATTGAACTTCCCCCACCGCTTTATTTTGATATATAGAACAAAACATTTTAGACAAAAAGTGTAGGGAAATGGTCACTAAATATGAAAATGATATCATCGATATATTTTCATTAGGCAAAATTCTATAAAATCCCCATTTTTCTACTTGGTGTTGGTTGTTACGCCTTCTAGCGGACGTTTGACAAACTCGAAAATAATTTTCAGCAATTTCTCTTGGCGACTTTTATTACGATTTTTTTTTCTCAAATCTATACGACCAATATCTTATGAGATATGGCCGCTCGCTACCCTTAACTGATCACTCTGTATATATATATATATATATATATATATATATATATATATATATATATATATATATATATATATATATATATATGATGCTATTTATTGATTTAAAATCTGTTTTGACACACTCAACTTTGACATCGTTCACTGGTGTGCGAACTTAGATGGAAAAAAAGATTTTTTATGAAAATGTTGATCTTAGATTCTTATTCAGCATCATCAACAACCCCTCTAAACCAATTTTCAACAAAATATTTCATTGCCCTTCGGACATACGAGCTTTAAAAAAGCATTTTTTTCATTTTAAAAGCAAAATCCTCGTAAACCATTGCCTCTTATCAAATGAAACTGTTTTTTCTTTTTATTATCTTTCTTGCATTTGGGAATGAAAATTCCCAAATGCAAGAAAGATGTTCTTAAAAAAACGTCCAAGTTCTTCAATGTTCTGATATTGTGTTTGTTAATAATATCTTATTAAAATTATCAGTTAATGACGCAGAACAATTTTCTTATCCAAATTCAATAAATATGTAAAAATAGACAGTAAATGTAAAATAGTGTTTTTTATCAAAGCAATTGTTTACGATAATTTTGCCTTTGAAATATAAACTTTTTTCCCACCCAGGTTTGCACGACAAAAAGCAATGTCAAAGATGAGTGTGTCAAAACAATCAGATTTTAAATCCATACAAAGCACCGGAATTTTAAACTAATCTGGTAAATAATTTTTGAGATACATATATATATATATATATATATATATATATACAGGGTGGCCCAACGAAAAGGTCCCACCCTTATTTATGACTTTCCTGGTATATTTTGGGAAAAACGCTTGGACACGTCAATTTTGATTGTTAGGGGGACGTCTTTTCATGTATGATTGTATAATACAGGGTGTTCCAAAAATAAGATATCGCATTACACTTGACATTTTTAAATGGAAACCCCCAATTTTTTTTCTATTTTTGGATTCTCCAGGAAGTTTTTAGTAACTTTTGTATAATAGAGTTTATACCTATCTTCAACCATTTTGAAGTTTTTTTAATTTTTTTTATAAAATTCGCCTCATTTAATTTAGTACTGATAATACGGAAAAAAATAATAATCACCGATACCAGCAAGAAATTTAGCATCCGTCAATGTCATCGTAAATCATAGAACAACTTTATCTTTGATTTGAAATCGTTAAGTTGCCTAGTTCTATTATAATATTTTGCAATGATTTATTCAATTCAAGAAAGGGTCGAAATAACGAAACTGTATTATCAAAACGGAAGCATTGCAAGAGCTACCGCCCGGTTGTTTAATGCGTTACATCCAGACAAAAATATTAACCATAAGTATGTGGCTAAATTAATAAGAAAATTTGAAGCAACTGGATCTGTATCTAATATTCGCCGGAATCAGGAAAATCGTCCAAGTAGAAATGAAGCCAGAGAAATAGCAGTTTTGGGACACGTGGCTCTTGACAACACCCAAAGTACTCGTGGTCTGGCTACTTCTTCAGGATTTACACGCTCAACAGTGCAAAGAATTTTGAAATCCTATAAATTTCACCCGTACAAAACTAAACTTGTCCATGAGCTTAATGAAGACGATTATGATAGAAGGTTGGAGTTTTGCGAATTAATGACACAACGTTTGAACAATAACCCAAATTTGTTATTTAACATTTGTTTTTCGGATGAATGTACCTTCTATTTACATGGTGCTGTAAATAGACATAATTGTCGATATTGGAGCGACTCGAATCCACATTTGTTTCGAGAGGTACATTCGCAATACCCACAAAAAATTAATGTCTGGGCCGGCATTTTCGGAAATCATATTGTAGGACCTTTCTTTATTCCTGGAAACTTGACGGGGGAGTTGTACTTGGACATGTTGGAAAATACAATAGAGCCACGAATAACCGAAATAATAGAAAATGAGGTTAATTATAATGAAAATTTTCTTCATTTCCAACAAGATGGTGCACCACCGCACTATGTAGCTCCAGTACGACAGTTTTTGGACACCCATTTCCCAAATCAGTGGATCGGACGGCGCGGCCCCATTGAGTGGCCACCAAGGTCTCCGGACTTGAGTCCTTTAGATTACTTTCTTTGGGGACATATAAAAAGTAAGGTTTTTAGTACGAAGCCAGACTCCATCCAAGATCTTCGGGAGCGGATCACGGCGGAATGCAGACAAATAACTCCAGAAATGTGTGAAAATGTTAGGAATAGATTTGAGCAAAATATTTATTATTGCATGGAGGTAAACGGACACCACTTTCAACATTTATTACCACATTGACTTTTTGACACATTGTAGCTAAGTAACTAATTTTTGTTTAAATTTTAATGTGAATGTAAAACTGTAAATGGTTTAGTGTTCCTGATTCCGGCGAATATTAGATACAGATCTAGTTGCTTCAAATTTTCTTATTAATTTAGCCACATACTTATGGTTAATATTTTTGACTGAATGTAACGTATTAAACAACCGGGCAGTAGCCCTTGCAATGTTTCCGTTTTGATAATAAAGTTTCGTTATTTTGACCCTTTCTTGAATTTAATTTATCAATACTTGATATTATTCAATTATTCAAATAACTTCAAAATGGTTGAAGATAGGTATAAACTCTATTATACAAAAGTTACTAAAAACTTCCTGGAGAATCCAAAAATAGAAAAAAAATTGGGGGTTTCCATTTAAAAATGTCAAGTGTAATGCGATATCTTATTTTTGGAACACCCTGTATTATACAATCATACATGAAAAGACGTCCCCCTAAAAATCAAAATTGACGTGTCCAAGCGTTTTTCCCAAAATATACCAGGAAAGTCATAAATAAGGGTGGGACCTTTTCGTTGGGCCACCCTGTATATATATATATGTATATATATATATATATATATAATATATATATATATATATATGTATATATATATATATATATATATATATATATATATATATATATATATATATATATATATATATATATATATATATATATATATATATATATATATATATATATATATATGTCAAAAACTCTACAAGTTGGGGAAAAAAGTTTCACATAAAAGTTGTATAGTTCCTTAAGATTAATGATTCAAAAATGTCTTGAAATATACAGGGTGTTTTAAAATCAAGTTACACGCCAAAACTTCAGAATCTCTAATGGAACACCCTGTATATTATTTCATTTTAAGAATCTACATGAAATTCTGATCATATTTTATTGAGCATACCCTATCCCTAAAGTCAACTGTTTTTGAGATAAAAAAAATAAGAAAACTGTTTTACAAAATTTTTTTAATAACGATTAACAACGATAGTCTAAAATTCTAAATGATATGTTTTAACGTAATAAATGCTGGAACTGTTGTCCGTTCACTTCCTACAATATCCTAATCGATTGATGAACTCTTGTTGTAGATTTCGAATGAAAGTAGGTAGGATTTGTCGAATTTCATTTCATTTCATTTCATTCAAATAAACTTTGCTCTTTAAATATCCCCACAGAAAATAATCTAGGGGAGTTAAGTCCAGGGACCTGGCCGGCCATTCGTAGGGACCACGACGTCCTATCTACCTGTTAGGAAATATTTCACTGAGACACTGCCGAACAGGTAGCGCCTAGTGAGGTGGTGCTCCATCTTGTTGGAACCACATTGCTGCAGTAGGTATATTGGGCTCATTACCTGGATACAATTGAGCTAAGTCAAGAATCAACTCGAGTTGTAAAAAATCGAGATAAATTTCGACGGTTAAATTTACGTCGAAAAAGTAGGGACCTATAATTCTATCTTGAAATATTCCAGCCCAAACATTGATTTTCTCGGGATATTGCGTATGAGCCACTTGAGCCCAATGGGGATTCTCTGTAGACCAATATCTACAGTTTTTTCGGTTGACAGTACCATTAAGAAAAAAGGTGGCTTCATCGGAAAATAAAATATTTCTACAAAAGAATGGATCCAGGTTGCACCGCTCTTGCATACTTTCGCAAAACTCAAGTCGGCGGTCAAAGTCGTCTTCATTTAATTCATGGATTAATCTTATTTTGTAGGGATGATACTTTGCCGTATGCAGAATATTTTTTACCGATGATTGACTAAGGTTTAAATCTAATGCTACTTGGCTTGTAGGTAAATGTGGATTTTCGTTATAACTGAGTAAAACATTCAATTTCATATCATCATCTAGTTTTGGCCTACCTGTCCTGAGAAGATCTTTTACACAACCATGATCACGAAATTTTTTGATAATTTTCCTAGCTGTGGATTTTGCAATTGCTTGTCCTCGCTCGGGATGCGTATTATTAAAAAGTTCACATCTCCCCATCCAAACATCATAACAATCTCTATTCTTTCTCTTTCTGAAAGCATTTTTTATCAGGAAAAAAGTAACTCTCCAACAATATGTTAAAAATTGACAGAGTTTATTGTCAGTACATGACAGTTTCTATGGGAGTTCTAAAATAATCCACCAGGTTTCTCTATGCATAGGGAAATGAGTTAATTTTGTTCAAAGCCAAATTTCCATTTTCTCATTTTTTTTATCTCAAAAACAGTTGACTTTAGGGATAGGGTATGCTTAATAAAATATGATCAGAATTTCGTGTAGATTCTTAAAATGAAATAATATACAGGGTGTTCCATTACAGATTCTGAAGTTTTGGCGTGTAACTTGATTTTAAAACACCCTGTATATTTCAAGACATTTTTGAATCATAAATCGTAAGGAACTAAACAACTTTTATATGAAACTTTTTTACCCAACTTGTATAGTTTTTGACATATCTCAAGGTATCCAGACTTTATGCCCTCATTGTATATCCTCTATTCAGATTTCTTGGCCGAAAAGGATATATGTAGCAAAAAGCAAAAATATAATTTTTGCATGTAAGCGACCAATGAGAAGACATTGCTTTATATTGTGTAACAGGATATCCCTCCTGCGATCGATTTCTGGGCGTTTACCCTCATCAGGCAAGCTCATATCCAGGGAGTTTTCAATTAAGAAATCATCAATGTGACGAGGGTTGCCAGAACATTTTGATAAACGGTAACACATAGGCGTTCGAAAAGATAATAGATGTTGAAGAAATGTAACAAATTCTTATTGAAGATTATTTTAGTAGAACACTGTGCTTTAAAAAGCAAAAAAAAATTGCGTTTATTCCGTATTCCGGTGATTCGGTCATTCAGCCATTCTCCTAAATAAACATTTTTTTTTTAATTTCCAGTCTTGAGTATAAAGGTAATATATTTAATCTCTCAAAAAGGTAACAGATCTGTTACAATTGTAATAACCTGGCAACACTGAATGTGACACAATCAAAAACGTAAACGTCTATGTAAGTGGAAAAGTAACCCTCTATTCAGAATTCTGAAGAATATATATATATATATATATATATATATATATATATATATATATATATATATTTTTTTTTTACAAATTTGAAACGAATCAATTTGACCATTCTCAACTTATCGTACGCTAAAATTTTGTGAAAGATATGTTTTTGGTATTCTAAGAACTCAACTGTGAAAAAAGCTAACTTTTGTATTTTTTTGCGATTACAATATTCCCCTATTTTACTCATAGAAAACAACAAACTTTTTTCCCCATTAGTACACACATAGGGGATGAACTTTAATAAATGCTGAGACAGGTGCTTAATTATTTTTATTGAAGAGAATTTGTTCTAATTTTCAAGTTAACAGACAAATGATTTGTTTACCCGTACAAATTTCTATCCTCTATTTTACAACCTTGGCGGTTGAATTTCCTAAAATCCTTTCTTACCGCTTGCTTGGGCGTTTAATGTTAAACAATATCATTAGACTGGTGAACTCAAACGCTTTTTGGCGTAAAAATAAGTAATATGAGCCTTAATTATTTTTCTTGGACTGTAAAAAAAGTAAATTTACAGTTGCAAATAATGCGATATTTCTAGAAGGTTAAGATTACGCTTCGACCTCGTCAGTGGTCAGAAAAATCACGAACACAAAACAATATCCATCAGCAATGTTCCCAGATTTCAGAGATAATATTTCGTTGTTAAAAATATCAAAAATATAATGCAAATACAGTATTATGAAACCCGAACCTACCTTGTTTCACGGCCTTTCCGTTAATACTTTTGACGTATGCCTCAAAACCCATATCGTCGATCTGGTCGGCTATGTCTTTGGGTTTAGTTTTACCAGGGGAATATTGAACGTAGGCCTCCTTCCCTTCTAGATCCACCTTGATGAGTTCCACTCCTGCTATAGAGGATACCATTCCTAGAAAACGATCCATTTTTTATTCTAAAACACTTAAGTAATTCATTAAAACTGTAATCACAGTTTTTTTTATTAATCGCCATATTACGAGGTGTTATACAAAGTTCAAAAACTTAATACTAAGAATAATAAGAAATGTTATTTAGTTATAAATAAGAGGCAATACAACTTCCGCTCTCAAAGAAACTTTTTTCTTGTTTGTTTCCTTATAAGTCTAGTATCGTGAATGTACAGGGTGATCAGTTAAGGGTAGCGAGCGGCCATATCTCATAAGATATTGGTCGTATAGATTTGAGAAAAAAAAATCGTAATAAAAGTCGCTAAGAGAAATTGCTGAAAATTATTTTCGAGTTTGTCAAACGTCCGCTAGAGGGCGTAACAACCAACACCAAGTAGAAAAATGGGGCTTTTTATAGAATTTTGCCTAATGAAAATATATCGATGATATCATTTTCATATTTAGTGACCATTTCCCTACACTTTTGTCTAAAATGTTTTGTTCTATATATCAAAATAAAGCGGTGGGGGAAGTTCAATTGTTTTTCAAACAAACCAAGATGTCTCCCGTTTCTTTTGACCGATTTTAGCAAACATTAAAGAGCATAATTTGCACTATGCTTATTTGGTTTTGAACAGATGGCGTTAACTGAATTAGTAGCATATTTTTTATTAATGGTATATTCACATATTTTTAAAGGGCATAAATTTCTCTACAATTTAATGAAAATAATTTATCATCTACCTTTTTTTGAACCGTTGATATTGACCAAAATATTATTTTATTTTATTAAAAAATGGCACGCCACTGCTTTTTGCCAACATAAAAATCATTTTCGTAATCACTTATTAGTTGCTAACAAAAAGAACCTCTTGACTTTTTTTCGTTAGACGAACGGTTTTGGATTGAAAAAATAAGATGTTGTTGTTGGACAGTTTTATTAAGATATTTCATTGTTAAACATCTTATTTTTTCAATCCAAAACCGTTCGTCTAACGAAAAAAAGTCAAGAGGTTCTTTTTGTTAGCAACTAATAAGTGATTACGAAAATGATTTTTATTTTGACAAAAAGCAGTGGCGTGACATTTTTTAATAAAATAAAATAATATTTTGTTCAATATCAACGGTTCAAAAAAAGGTAGATGATAAATTATTTTCATTAAATTATAGAGAAATTTATCCCCTTTTAAAATATGTAAAAATGAATATACCATTACATTTGTTTTTTTTTTAAAAACTAAAAAATATGCTACTAATTTAGTTAACACCATCTGGCGACGCCAGCAAAAGTCAAAAATTCAAAATCAAATAAGCGTTTTGTAGTGCAAATTATGCCCTTTCATATGAGCCTAAGTTTGCTAAAATCGGTCAAAAGAAACGGGAGACATCTTGGTTTGTTTGAAAAAACAATTGAACTTCCCCCACCGCTTTATTTTGATATATAGAACAAAACATTTTAGACAAAAAGTGTAGGAAAATGGTCACTAAATATGAAAATGATATCATCGATATATTTTCATTAGGCAAAATTCTATAAAAACCCCAATTTTCTACTTGGTGTTGGTTGTTACGCCCTCTAGCGGACGTTTGACAAACTCAAAAATAATTTTCAGCAATTTCTCTTGGCGACTTTTATTACTATTTTTTTTCTCAAATCTATACGATCAATATCTTATGAGATATGGCCGCTCGCTATCCTTAACTGATCACCCTGTACATGTTCCAGCTAATATTAAAATTTTTGTTGTAAAAGAATTTATGTATTCTTATGAAGATGACGAGATAAAGAAATGAATTGTTCGTTTTATAAGGACCCTAACCCAAGAATATAAAAATTAAATATATAAACTAGAAGGTCCAAAAAATATTGCAATTTCGCTCTTATTAGAGCTCATCAGGCCGCCATTGTGCATTTGCCCTACACGGGGCTTGCTAATCTATAAACAAAATGATAAACAGTTTCAAGACATACTAAATAAAATTTAAAAAAATACTAACTTCCCATAATACATATTAACGAAAAAACAATGATATTTTACGTGAGATATTACACATAAGACATAAGTAAATAAATAATGCTAAGATCAAAATATGACTGACATACCTTCTATACTCTGTACACAACTGTTGCAGGTCATGCCGTTTATATGGATGCGGCACTCGCTGCGTTCGGTGCGTCTTTGACCGTCCAGCAACGGCACGGAGGCCTCAAAGCCCATATCGTCGATCCAATCGCATATCTCTTGAGGATTCGTTTCTTTCGGATTGTACGTCACTAAAGCTGAATTTTCTGGAAGACTAACCTGCGAATAATTTGTTTTTTAAAATTTGCGCTGAAAACCTAAAATCGATTATTTAATTATGATAATTTAACTATGCAACTTTTTGCTACTTATCATTTTTTTTAATTTTCAATAATAAAGGGATGGGAGAAGGTCGAATTTTTTTTTCTCGTGTACAGGGTGTCCGGATTTGGTTGCAAAAGCAGGGTATCTCACTTATTTTTAAAGATAGAACCTTGCGGTTTTCACGAACCTGAGCTAATTTTTTTGTGAAACTCATGAAGCCGTAAACAAAATTTTCATAGCCCTCTTCGTTTATGAGATACAGGGCGAAATAGAAAATTTTGCATTTTGGGATCCCCCTCGTATCTCGGTTATCCTTTAACATAACGCAAAGGGAAAAATTGCTGCTTATGCAGTTTTTTACACTGGATCCAGTGGCGTAGTCATATTTTTCATTTGAGTTGTTTTTTTTTTAGATATGACCCAAAGTTGTTTTTTTAAATGGGACACCCTGTATATTTGTCCAGAAATTGATTTGTCCTTTTAAAAGCTTCTCAAAAATATATAGTAGTATGGGTTTATTTTAATAAACAACAACAAAAATCCTAATTTTTATAATTATCAATGCTGCCTTTTATTTAAAGTCGTTAACAATATCTACATCCTAACAATAAATCAAAATAAATATGTAATTAAATCTATTTATCAAAATATGTATTGATAATTTCGCACCAAAAAAGTACCACCTACCTAGATTTATGTAACACAAGAACAAAACAGTAATAAATTATTATCTAACAAGCCTTTCAGCAAAAATCAACTGTCGTATAAGAAGTACAGTAACCAAGGAAATCAAAAGAACTGTTCAAACTGATTTCCATTTTGTTCTATGCATGCTTCGCACAATTTTGGACATTATCATAGTGGTCTTTGTAAATTCTATTTTCCAGATATCCCCATAGAAAGAAATCTAAAATCGACAAATCTGGGGACCTAGGGGGCCATCTTATAGATCCATTTGTTCCGATCCATTGATTGATAAAATTATTGTCCAGAAATAATCTCGTCATTCCAGAATTGTGTGCAGGAGCACCGTCCTGTTGAAAATAAATTTCGTTAATTTGCGCTAGAGGAACATCGTCAAATAATTCAGGTATAGCTGCCTCTAAAATTTCTATATAGCGATTGGCTGTTAGATTTCCCTTAAATATATAAAATTTTATATGTGTTCCTAATATGAAGCAGGACACATTTAGACCAAACCTGCCCTGCTGTCTTCTGGGAAATATTTGATGTTGATTTTCCTGAGACCAGAATCTACTATTGTGCCTATTGGGTATACCAGAATTACTGAAATGTGCTTCGTCTGACCGTATAACCGTCCTTTCAAAATCTCTAACCATATCGCATCTTTCTCGAAACCAATTGCAGAAGACTACCCGACGCTCTGCATCCCCTGGCTGTAAGTGCTGCACGAGCCTAAATTTGTATGGGTGGTATTTGTGCTTCTTTAGAATTTATTGAAATCTAGTTTTTGGAATCCCTATGCTCTTTTCACTGGTCCTACAAGAGTTTGTAGGGTAAGCTTCTGCATTAGCCAAAACCGTGATTTCCTCAGCCTCCCGATTTTCTTTATTATATGTTTTCCTACGAGGTTTGATAAATGATCCGTGATTAAGTAAATTCTTTTTTATCCGATAAAAAGTGGATATATTAGGTTGCCTCCTTTCTGGATATCTAAATATAAATTAAACAATAGTATTTCAACATACCTAAAAATTAACTATTTACCTGTTAAAATACATCTCAGAAGCCGCTTCAACATTTTCATTACTTAATATAAAACAAGCTAACATATCGTACTTTTCATAATGTTCGAAAGTTTGGTTTTCTTCCATAATAATACAAATATATTTTTACACAATAAATAAATACAAAAAACTAGCGCTATATTTTATATACGCGTACAAAATTGGGAAATGTCATTTGCTTCCCAGAAAACAAAAGAAAACGGCATCGTTTTGCATTGCCTACTGCAAAATTTGGGATGATAATTATAAAAATTAGGATTTTTGTTGTTGTTTATTAAAATAGACCCATACTATTATATATTTTTGAGAAACTTTTAAAAGGACAAGTCAATTTCTGGACAAATATAATTAAAAAAAAACACAATTTGGGTCATATCTAAAAAATAACAACTCAAATGAAAAATATGACTACGCCACTGGATCCAGCGTAAAAAACTGCATAAGCAGCAATTTTTCGCTCTGCGTTAAGTTAAAGGATAACCGAGATACGAGGGGGGTCCCAAAATGCAAAATTTTCTATTTCGCCCTGTATCTCATAAACGAAGAGGGCTATGAAAATTTTGTTTACTAAAAAAAAATTAGCTCAGGTTCGTGAAAACCGCAAGGTTCAAAAAATAAGAAAAATCCGGACGCCCTGTACATCTCTCTTTTGGATGAACCGATTACATCGAACTTGGTATAAAAAAAACGTTTTTTTTTGCTCCTCACGTAAAGCTATTGTACCGTAATGATTCTATTTATGGTCACTAGATGGCGTTTTTTTCGTAAGTTCAAATAATACGAATTTTCTCAAAAAAATCAAATAATACGATATGACTCTTTTGTCATATTTTAATTTAAAAAATCCAGGTCCGTATTTAATTTAAAAAAGTTGATGATGGTCGTCCGAATCCGAAACGTCGCATTGAAGAACTAACCTCACCAATTGGTAGAGGAGCAAACGTGACTACGATAAAGTGAAAATTATTTTCAACTGTTATTTCAACTAAGCCTAAAATGACAGAGAACCATAAAAGTAATGATGGGCAACAATTTGAATAAGTCTGTAGAACAAAAATAACATGTGAAACTGTATTTGATTCGGGAAAAGAGAATTATATCAATGATGAAAGGCGATTTTTCAGTTTTTATCAAAAAATCTGTTATAAATTAAAGGCAAAATTTAAAAGAACTACGTACAGAAAAATTTCAAATGTATAAAAAATATTTCGGTAAAAATGTCTATTATTACTAAAATTGGCATTAGAAGCAACATCGAATTCAAGACTGATAGAAAAAAACTAAACCCAACAAATCAGTATTTAACGTCCACCTCTTAGTTTTTGGTGAACCCTGTATACAATAATCATGTTGGAAAATTTTAAGGTACCAACCTTGTTCATAATCTAATGGATATACTATTCATTACCACAAGTGGGTTTTGTTCAGCAGATTATTTAAAAGAAACAATTTTTCGAAAAAACCCCGAATGTCGGAAATGATGAAAAAATTTCGAAATCGCTAGCTATAAATTATTTTGGTTGCACTAAGAGAAAGGGAAATCTTCAATAGTAAGAATTCTGGTCGAAGAAACTTTTAAAAAAATGACAGGTTCTTATATAATCCCCTGTATAATACGGTTGCTATGGTGTCCTAAGGCTGCCCTTATCGGGCTGCATACTATAGATATTGGTCAAACAAAATCCGAAAATAGCAACTCAAAATCTTCATCCGTGTTGAAAATATTTCATTAATGCATTCTATCCTTATCTTCAACCACCGTGGATTACTGATCATTTCTCCTATTGCCCTATGAATTTCTACGGATTTTCGATTACTCATATCCCAATTTTCTGGCAAATTGTCCGCAGAAAGGAAGCTCATGGTTCTTGGGATTAGGCCGTGTCAAATTGGAATTACTATCCGACATTTCGCCTTCGATTGCACGAGGCATCTTCAAGGATCTTTACTCCAAGAGATCTGAACAATGAATGAGCTCGAAGAGATTCAGGCGGGCTTTTATACCCGACTTGTGCTCGCCGAACCGTGACCCTGTGTTAAGATCGGTTTCCACGTCTTACGTCCACTTTATAAAAACCTGGAACCGATGCTAGACCCTTGGTTTCCTTTACATTTATGAAACGGCCAGTGTTATGCTGGTGTTCAGCTACAGCAGATTGAATAATTTGTTTCTTTTTAATACATCGTTCATGTTCCTTAACTCTAGTTGATATTAAGGGTCCTATTTCTCCCACATACACTTCTCCACAGGAGCAAGGAATTTTATATACTCCTTCTGTTTGGAAAGGTACAAGATCTTTCGGGGATCGCAAGCTTTGTCCAATCTTCTTATGTGTGTTAAAGATTGTACGTATGTTAGACCGCCGAAGTAATCGTCCTATTTTGTCTATAGTGCCATGTATTTAGGGAAGAACAACGCTACCTAATGGTGGCTCTTTATCATTCTCCTTTGGCGGAGTTGGTTTACTATGTCTTTTAATTGAACACGTAATATCTTCAGTGCAATGTTTCCGATGTTAAAGAATCTTGATCAGAAATCGAAATAGCTCTGAATACTAGTGAGTTAATAACCGATTTCTTTTGTGCTGGATGGTGATGAAAATTTGCGTTTAAGTCTCTATTTGTATGCGTCGTTTTCTATACACAGAATGTCCTAATGTTCTATGTGTTAGCTAACCTCTATGGGGAGGAAACCAAGAAGGATGCCAAAACTTTTGGCGATCTCCGGAACAGCAAGAAGAAGTTACTCTGCCAGTTGGCCTTTCTCCTTAGATGCCGAGACGAAGATGTAATACCGAAATCGCTACAGGTGAGACATCACATTACTTCTAGAACTGTTAAGAATATTTATAAGCGTGCTAGCAATGTATTAGTTAGAGAAAGGATTAAAGCAACACGTCGTGATTTAGATTTAAATGCCCAGAAACTATTAGAAATTCATCTGAAATTAGCTTCTAAACTAAAAAGAACCACATTTACTTTGGACAACATTACCAACGCACAGGCAGAAAAAATCCATCAAGAAGTTACACTTAAGCAACAAAAGAAGTTTAAAGCCCTCCTGAACAGAAAAAATCCAGTGAACTTCCGCAAAACACAGTTATCAACCTGTCATCGAAGCCGTTATCCGAAGCAGAACTTTCCGTCCTTTCCAAGGGCCAAAACTTCGCAATAGCACCAAGCACCATTCCCGTAGAAGACATAGTATCTTCTGTTGAAGCAGCAATCAGAAGATTACCAGTGGAACAAGTCGATGAAGTCAGATATGAGACAGCGAAGATCAAAAAAAACTCTCCGCAGCCGAAAAAAACAGCAATGAAGACCTCAAACGAAGACGCAAACATTCTGGTACTTCCAGCAGATAAAGGCCACTTCACAGTCGTCATGGACAAAACAGAATATGTGGAAAAAGTTACTCAACTTTTGGACAACAACACCTATAAGGTTATGCAGGCAGACCCCACAAGTAGAATAGAAAGACGCATTACCAATTTGATCAACACATCCAGTCTACCACCAGCGGAGAAAAAATCACTAAAACCAAGCAGCTGACTTCCAGGTTCTACGGTCTTCCGAAGATACACAAGGACAACGTACCACTTCGACCGATCGTCAGTGCAATAGACTCGCTCACATACAAACTAGGTAAATATCTTTCAAATTTTCTCAAGACAATCCAGTTGGATCCCGAAGATATTTTGGTCAGTTTCGATGTAAAATCACTTTACACAAATGTTCCTGTCAACAACTCAAGTTCCATTATATCAGACATACTGGATAACAATAATCTTGATAAGAACTTAATAGACCTAGTGGAAGCTTGTTATATCAGAACTTTTTATAAACAAACTTCAGGGGCAGGATAAGCGAATATCTTTATGGAAGTCTTTGAGGATATTGCTCTAACATTCGCTCCACTAAAACCAAAGCACTGGTTTAGATATGGAGATGATACTTTTGTTGTTTGGTCTCATGGACAGGATAATCTCCTCATATTTCTGGACCATCTTAACTAACAACATTGCAATATAAAATTCACGATGGAAATGGAATCTAATGGAAGAATTCCCCTTCTAGATGTATGTGTTCAAAGGAAGGAAAATGGTACATTAGGACATTCTGTGTATAGAAAACCGACGCATACAAATAGATACTTAAACGCAAATTGTCATCACCATCCAGCACAAAAGAAATCGATTATTAACTCACTATTAGTCAGAGCTATTTCGATTTCTGATCAAGATTCTTTAACATCGGAAACATCGAAACTGACCGAAGCTCTCAGAGGGAATGGCTATTGCACTGAAGATATTACGCGTTCAATTAAAAGACATAGTAAACCAACTTCGCTAAAGGAGAATGATAAAGAGCCACCATTAGGTAGTGTTGTTCTTCCCTACATACATGGCACTACATACAAAATAGGACGATTACTTCGGCGGTCGAACATACGTACAATCTTCAATACACATAAGAAGATTGGACAATGCTTGCGATCCCCGAAAGATCTTGTACTTTTCCAATCAGAAGGAGTATATAAAATTCCTTGCTCCTGTAGAGAAGTGTATTTGGGGGAAGCAGGTCGCTCAATATCAACTAGACTTAAGGAACATGAACGATGTATTAAAAAGAAACAAATTGTTCAATCTCCTGTAGCTGAACACCAGCCTAGCATCGGTTCCAGGTTTTTATAAACGAAAAGTTAGAGAATCTATTGAAATATTTAAACATGCAAAAAATTTCAATAGAGATACGGGTTACGGTCTAGATCACACGTGGAAACCGATCCTAACACAGGGTCACGGTTCGGCGAGCACAAATCGGGTGTAAAAGCCCGCCCGAATCTCTTCGAGCTCATTCAGTGTTCAGATCTTGTGGAGTAAAGATCCCTGAAGAAGCCTCGTGCAATCGAAAGCGAAACGTCGGATAGTAATTCCAATTTGACACGGTCTAATGCCAAGAATCATGATTTCTTAAGTGAATGTTTATATTTAATATGATTACATAAACTTGTAGAAGTTGCCTTCTTTCCCACTGCGCGAACTATTTTTTGCTGCATTGTTTGTATATTGCTTTGCTTTCATTGTTTTCATCGGCAAAAAAATATTTTCAGATTTTGCTCATTTTAAATTCAAGATGATTTTCCACTAATTATTGTCGCAGCCCAGCCGATATTTCTCAATACTAAAATTGAACGCACATCTGCCAATGGCGCCAGTTAGGGTCAGGGTGGCTTTCCATCTTAAATGATGGTTTTGTTGATTTTTTTTTAACGCCGGATATTATTCGGCTGAATAATACTTTGCCGAATATTCGGTTTTGGCCGAATGGTTAAAAACTACTCAAATTTAACACCAATCTTACCTTTATACTTAAAATACCGTTCTGCTTGCCTATGGTGTCCTGGATGTTGTTGACGCAGGACTGGCATGTCATGCCGACAATGTTGACCTTGGTCGTCGCCGAGGTGTAGTCCTGGGCGTAGGTGAGAGGTTGCGTTTTGTAATCCCCCGTGGGCGATATGCCGGGTATGGGCTCATGGTCCAAATGGGTCTGATTTATTAACGGTTCGAAGCCCAGTGTTTCCGAGGTATTTCTGGGAAAAAATAAAATATAATTGAAAAATCAAAAAAAAAAAGTTCTAGTAGTTTCGTAATTCTCCAAATAACGCTGATTTCCTCAAAAAAAATCAAATGGTAAGCTATGACTTTTATATCACAATTCATTTGGTGGTTATGAAGGGTATTGAATAGTGAAATAAAAAATCCAATGATATAAACTATTATACAATGAGGGCATAAAGTTTGGAAATCTTGAGATATGTCACAAACTATATAAGTTGGATAAAAAAGTTTCATGTAAAAGTTGTATAGTTCCTTACGATTAATGATTAAAAAATGTCTTGAAATATACAGGGTGCTTTAAAACCAAGTTACACGGCAAAACTTCAGAATCTCTAATAGAACACCCTGTATATTATTTCATTTTAAGAATCTACGTGAAATTCTGATCATATTTTATTAAGCATACCCTATCCCTAAAGTCAACTCTTTTTGAGATAAAAAAAAATGAGAAAATGGAAATTTGGCTTTAAACAAAATTAACTCATTTCCCTATGCACAGTAAAACCTGGTGGATTATTTTAGAACTCCCATAGAAGCTATCATGTATTGACAATAAACTGTGTCAATTTTTAACATATTGTTGGAGAGTTACTTTTTTTCTGATAAAAATGATTTCAGAAAGAGAAAGAATAGATTCTTATGATGTTTGGATGGGGAGATCGCCAAAGAAATCTTGACGAAGTATGTGAACTTTTTAATAATGCGTATCCCGAGCGAGGACAAGCAATTGCAAAATCCACAGTTAGCAAAATTATCAAAAAATTTCGTGATCATGGTTGTGTAAAAGATCTTCCCAGGACAGGTAGGCCAAAACTAAATGATGATATGAAATTGAATGTTTTACTCAGTTATAACGAAAATCCACATTTACCTACAAGTCAAGTAGCATTAGATTTAAACCTTAGTCAATCATCGGTAAAAAATATTCTGCACACGGCAAAGTATCATCCCTACAAAATAAGATTTATCCATGAATTAAATGAAAACGACTTTGACCGCCGACTTGAGTTTTGCGAAAGTATGCAAGAGCGGTGCAACCTGGATCCATTCTTTTGTAGAAATATTTTATTTTCCGATGAAACCACCTTTTTTCTTAATGGTACTGTCAACCGACAAAACTGTAGATATTGGTCTACAGAGAATCCACATTGGGCTCAAGTGGCTCATACGCAATATCCCGAGAAAATCAATGTTTGGGCTGGAATATTTCAAGATAGAATTATAGGTCCCTACTTTTTCGACGTAAATTTAACCGGCGAAATTTATCTTGATTTTTTACAACCCGAGTTGATTCCTGCCTTAGCTCAATTGTATCCAGGTAATGAGCTCGATATGCCTACTGCAGCAATGTGGTTCCAACAAGATGGAGCACCACCTCACTACGCGCTACCTGTTCGGCAGTATCTCAGTGAAATATTTCCTAACAGGTGGATGGGACGTCGTGGTCCCTACGAATGGCCGGCCAGGTCCCCGGACTTAACTCCCCTAGATTATTTTCTGTGGGAATATTTAAACAGCAAAGTTTATTTGAACAGGCCTCCTAATATCGATGCGCTGAAAAATCCCACCTACTTCCATTCGAAATCTACAACAAGAGTTCATCAATCGATTAGGATATTGTCAGGAAGTGAACGGACAACAGTTCCAGCATTTATTACGTTAAAACGCATCATTTAGGATTTTAGACTATTGTTGTTAATCGTTATTAAAAAAATGTTGTAAAACAGTTTTCTCATTTTTTTTTATCTCAAAAACAGTTGAATTTAGGGATAGGGTATGCTTAATAAAATATGATCAGAATTTCATGTAGATTCTTAAAATGAAATAATATACAGGGTGTTCCATTAGAGATTCTGAAGTTTTGGCGTGTAACTTGATTTTGAAACACCCTGTATATTTCAAGACATTTTTGAATCATAAATCGTAAGGAACTATACAAATTTTATATGAAACTTTTTTACCCAACTTGTATAGTTTTTGACATAACTCAAGGTTTCCAGACTTTATGCCCTCATTGTATAAACTAGTTTATATCATCTGCTGATGATGCTAACTTGGTTAGCGGAACGCGCGTCCAGAACGTAACAAGTTGTGGTGTAGTGTGGTTAGAACTCTTGTATTTTGATCTATCTTCCACCACAGGTTCCAGTGTTAGGACCCATTAAAATTGATGATGATCTCTCAAATCCGAAACGTCGGATTGGAAAATTAACCTTGATGTTTTGTAGAAAAGAGAAAGTGATAATGGCAAAGTGGAAATTATTTTCATCTCTCACTTCAATTAATCCTGAAAAAAACTAGAAAAAACAAGGCTCCAATAGAAACTCTAGTAATCTCACATAACTATAAAGAACAAAACTTAACAAAGGAACAAAACAAAAAATACTAAAACTCGGTCTCGTAATCACATAAGCTTCGTAATAAAATGGTTAAAGCTAGGGCGAGGCAGAGCAGGACTCGGTTTGGGCAAAAGGATTAAACCGTATTCTACCTTGCTTCAGTGAAACAACAAAACAAAAACGACGAAATGAACTAACAACTAATAATGAATTAACAACAAATATATTTAATATTGCTGAAAACTACTTAAGGTAAAAAGATTTAGTATACCGGGTGTAAACGAGATCACTTTCAGTCTGCCATTTCTTTATTTATTAGCTGATTATTTTGAAACTGGCCCGAGGTGTTAAACTACCACAATGCCATGACGATTACTTCAGATTTTTGTGACTTCCGGTTTGACCGGAAATGACCCCTATGATTTTCTATTTTTAAATGAAACACTCTATATATTTTTCAATATTTCGAATTTACGGATCATTTTACGTCCGATAGTACTAGTTTTGTTGCGATTTTGGTAACGAAAAAGAATTTATCACGATATTTAATTTTTAGTCTAGAGGGCCATGACCAACTCAGAATCATTCTAGTGAATGTGTACATTGTACATATTTTTATTCTTTTCACTACTTTCTTGCTTTTCAGAAATGTTTTAGGTCGGAAAAATCAACTTTTGGTTAATAACTTAGTTATGTCAAATACAACTACCCCATTTTCTAAGAACGGTTAAATGGAGTTTTTCAGAATGCATAGAATGACAACACAATCATACATGTTGTTTGAGTTTTTTTGTAATTTATTTATTTTTGTCTCCAAACACAAGAAATGACATGATACAAGATAATGGTCTATGCAAAACAAAATACTACCAAGCAGCCCATGGAAAAAAGAACCTTTTTTATTTTGACAGTTTATTATTTGACATCCGAATTTTATTGTGCTTGTTTTATACCTAGTGACTTTTAAATAAAAATGTTATTCAGTATAAGTGAGAAAGTCGATATTTTAACAATATACGGTCAGTGTGGCAAAAGTGCCTATGAAGCTGAACGTGTGTATCGAATGGAATATCCTGATCGACATCGCCATCCGTGAAGGCAGTACATTAATTATTTAGTTAGAAAATTGAGAGAAGTGCCTGATGAACAAAGAAATAGATTTATTATTGACGAGGAGACAGAAATAAATGTATTAGGTTTTGTGGAACAAAATTCAACAGCTTCAACCAAAGAAATTGCTCAAGAACTGAACATTAGTCACCAACCAGTTTGGACAATATTAAAAAAGTATAAGTATTGCTCCTTCAAGTATCAACTACACCAGTATTTGTACGAGGGTGATTTCGAAAGAAGGTTTCAATACGCTAATTGGTTTTTGGAAAATAATGGCCCAAATAATTTTTCATTAACGATATTATACCTAGATGAGTCAAGATTTACAAACAATGTTATGTTCAATGTTGGAAATTTTCAAGAAAGATTCGGAGTAAATGTTTGTGCTGGGATATTGGGAACCAGGATAATTGGGCCAATTTTCTTTCAAGGACCTTTAACAGGAGAGAAATACCTACAGTTTTTGCAAAACCAAATTGAGGGGTTTTTAGAAGACATTCCGTTGGCTTTAAATCGGGACATTTACTTCCAACAAGATGGGGCTCCACCTCATAATGCAAGAGTTGGAATTGCTTATTTGGAGCAAAGATTTGGACAGCGATATATAGTCACAAGTGGAGCGATCCAGTGGCCACCAAGGTCGCCAGACCTCACTCCGCTGGACTTTATTTTATGGGGGTACATAAAAAATCGTGTATACCAGACACAAACAGCAACACTTGAAGTATTGGAACATAAAATAAGAGAAGCATTTCAAAGCATTACTCCGCAAATGCTACAAAATGTTGTAGAAGAAAATGTGTTCCGTATTGGGCAATGTAGTGCTGCCCAGGGAAGACATTTTGAAAATCTTATTGGTGGTTAGTTAAAAATATTTTATGGTTAAAAACTAGTTTTAGGGTACAAAATTTCTTTTTTATCTATTTTATAATGGTATACTTACTTAGGTGGGTGTATGTTAAGCAATGTCCTTTATGGTTATTGGAGACAAAAATAAATAAATTACAAAAAAACTCAAATTACAGGTATGATTGTGTTGTCATTCTATGCGTTTTGAAAAAGTCCATTTAACCGTGATTAGAAAATGGGGTAGTTGTATTTGACATAACTAAGTTATTAACCAAAAATTGATTTTTTCGACTTAAAACATTTCTGAATAGCAAGAAAGTAGTGAAAAAAAATGTATATTTTTAACAATGTACAAATTCTTTTTCGTTACCAAAATCGCAACAAAACTAGTACTATCGGACGTAAAATCATCCATAAATTCGAAACATTGAAAAATATATAGTGTCTCATTTAAAAATCGAAAGTTAGGGTCATTTCCGGTCAAACCAGAAGTCACAAAAATCTGAAGTAATCGTCATAAAATGGCATTGTGGTAGTTTAACAGCTCGAGCCAGTTTCAAAATAATCAGCTAATAAATAAAGAAACGGCAGACCGAAAGTAATCTCGTTTACACCCGGTATGTGATTCCTCCCACTACAAGAGACGATATGGTGGACCGTATTAGGGATGCCATCCAAAGAATCTCTATAGTAGCAGAGACTGCCGTCCAATCAACTCAGGAAAGATTGCAACTTTTTATTGACAATAAGGTCCGGCATTTTAAGCATTTGCGAAAGTAGTTCTCAGGATGAAAAAAATGCCGAAAAATCCAGTCTATCGACGACCATTTTAAATTTCTGTAAAAACGAGTATGATAAATGATATGGGGATCGGATAAGGACTGTCTGGGGGCAAAAAAAAATGGAGCGGCTATCAAAAATTTGACAACGGTCACTTTTTTTTGACAAGGAAACGTGATGGGAGCGATCTGAAGGCGGCATCGGTGCGGGGGTATGCGAACTAAAGAGGGGAAAATTTTGAAAAATGGCGCTAATTTTAACACCTGTCAAAGGTCGTCGGTTTTTTATGGTATGACGCGAGGGTTACAAACAGACCTCGGAGTCGGGTAGGTATAGTTCCGAAGAAAAAAACTGGAAAAAAAAATTTGACAGTCGATCTTGCAAAACTTGACAGGTGGTGCTTTTTCTCGAAAACTAAATTTTCACCGATGGATGAGGGGTCAAACGGAAAAATTTTGAAGAAAAAATTTTGATAGCTGTCAAATTTTGACAGCGATTTTTGACGTTCGATTTTCGGTTTATTTGCGAGTTTATGCGAGATGTTAGTGTCGTTTTCGACCAAGTCGAGGTTGAGGATTACGAAAATGGCGGAACCAAAAATTTCCGCCGCCATTTTGGTTTTCATCTACATTAATAATCAAATGTTCTATTTCATTAGAAATATGATTATAAATAAGCCTGTTCTACTTTTTTTTTTTGTACAGGGTGTCCGGATTTGGTTGCAAAAGCAGGGTATCTCGCTCATTTTTAAAGATAGAACCTTGCGGTTTTCACGAAACTCATGAAGCCGTAAACAAAATTTTCATAGCCTTCTTCGTTTATGAGATACAGGGCGAAATAGAAAATTTTGCATTTTGGGTTATCCTTTAACTTAACGCAAAAGGAAAAATTGCTGCTTGTGCAGTTTTTTACGCTGGATTCAGTGGCGTAGTCATATTTTTCATTTGAGTTGTTATTTTTTAGATATGACCCAAAGTTGTGTTTTTTTAAATGGGACACCCTGTATATTTGTCCAGAAATTGATTTGTCCTTTTAAAAGCTTCTCAAATATATATATAATAGTATGGGTCTATTTTAATAAACAACAACAAAAACCCTAATTTTTATAATTATTATCCCAAATTTTGCGGTAATGCAAAACGATGCTGTTTTCTTTTGTTTTCTTGGAAGCAAATGACATTTCCCAATTTTGTACGCGTATATAAAATATAGCGCTAGTTTTTTGTATTTGTTTATTGTGTAAAAATATATTTGTATTATTATGGAAGAAAACCAAACTATGGAACATTATGAAAAGTACGATATGTTAGCTTGTTTTATATTATGTAATGAAAATGTTGAAGCGGCTTCTGAGATGTATGTTAACAGGTAAATAGTTAATTTTTAGGTATGTTGAAATACTATTGCTTAATTTTTATTTAGATATCCAGAAAGGAGGCATATCTACTTTTTATCGGATAAAAAAGAATTTACTTAATCACGGATCATTTATCAAACCTCGTACGAAAACATAGGTATAATAAATAAAATTGGTAGGCTGAGGAAATTACGGTTTTGGCTAATGCAGAAGCTTACCCTACAAACTCTTGTAGGGCCAATGAAAAGAGCATAGGGATTCCAAAAACTAGAGTTCAAGAAATTCTAAAAAAGCACAAATACCACCCATACAAATTTAGGCTCGTGCAGCGCTTACAGCCAGGGGATGCAGAGCGTCGGGTAGTCTTCTGCAATTGGTTTCGAGAAGGATGCGATATGGTTAGAGATTTTGAAAGGAAGGTTATATGGTCAGACGAAGCACATTTCAGTAATAGGCACAATAGTAGATTCTGGTCCCAGGAAAATCAACACCAAATATTTCCCAGAAGACAGCAGGGCAGGTTTGGTCTAAATATATCCTGCTTCATATTAGGAACACATATAAAATTTTATATATTTGAGAGAAATCTAACAGCCAATCGCTATATAGAAATTTTAGAGGCAGGTATACCTGAATTACTTGACGATGTTCCTCTAGCGCAAATTAACGAAATTTATTTTCAACAGGACGATGCTTCTGCACCCAATTCTGGAATGACGAGATTTTTTCTGGACAATAATTTTACCAATCAATGGATCGGAACAAATGGACCTATAAGATGGTCCCCTAGGTCCCCAGATTTGTCGATTTTAGATTTCTTTCTTTGGGGATATCTGGAAAATAAAATTTACAAAGAACACTATGATAATGTCTAAGATTTAGGAAATGCAATAAGAGAAAATTTTCGCTATTTACAAAATCATCCCGTTATTTTGATTAATTCCCTAAAACCAAAACAAAATGGAAATCAGTTTGAACAGTTCTTTTGATTTCCTTGGTTACTGTAGTTCTTATACGACAGTTGATTTTTGCTGAAAGTTACATAATAATTTACTGTTTTGTTCTTGTGTTACATATATCTGGGTAGGTGGTACTTTTTTGGTGCGAAATTATCAATACATATTTTAATAAATAGATTTAATTAAATATTTATTTTGATTTATTGTTAGGATGTAGATATTGTTAACGACTTTAAATAAAAGGCAGCATTGTTTTGCATGGCCTACGGCAAAATTTGGGATGATAATTATAAAAATTAGAATTTTTGTTATTGGATACTATTATATATTTTTGAGAAGCTTTTAAAAGGACAAATCAATTTCTGGACAAATATACAGGGTGTCCCATTTAAAAAAACACAACTTTGGGTCATATCTAAAAAATAACAACTCAAATGAAAAATATGATTACGCCACTGGATCCAGCGTAAAAAACTGCATAAGCAGCAATTTTTCCCTTTGCGTTAAGTTAAAGGATAACCGAGATACGAGGAGGGTCCCAAAATGCAAAATTTCGTCCTGTATCTCATAAACGAAGAAGGCTATGAAAATTTTGTTTACGGCATCATGAGTTTTACAAAAAATTAGCTCAGGTTTGTGAAAACCGCAAGGTTCTATCTTTAAAAATAAGCGAGATACCCTGCTTTTGCAACCAAATCCGGACACCCTGTACGTGTATTTTTGTCACAGTAAGAAAACTATTCTTTCATTAATTCAAATTTTGTACCAAAATCGAAAGTGATGTAGAAATAAACTAATAGGATTTTGATACGAATCCAAAACGGCGGAATAAAATAGCTTAATAAAATCTGTATTAAAACTTCGGCCAAGTTCTGCACAAAAATAAAGTGTAATCTAGTTATGAAACAGTAAAATTAAAGAAAATGGCGGCCTTACAAAATCATTCAAAAATTACTACAGAGTAGGTAGTGGTGTCATGCTTTCAAGAAAATAAACGAAAAATAACACAGATATTAAAAAAGATAACACATCATTATCTCTAATAACCGGATGGGTTTGTGGGATGGTGGGAGGGAGCAAGCGACGATTTTAAGATTCAACCTTGAAAAAAGGAAAATTAAAAATAAATTTAGATTCTGCAAACAAAACAGGTTAGGAGTAAACAACAGCAATATCTAAAATTCCGTTTGTAAGTTTGTATGACCCAATTTAGTCCCATACACAGTGATTCAGTAAAATATATATTGTCTTTTAAACCATTTTTATACGTCGCCATTCTGTTAGATCATATTCCTACTAATATTTTAACAGTTTCTACCTATGTTAATTCAATAAGTAGTTTTTATATTAACACACGCTGTCATTTTGTTACGCATTGAATTCGTACCAGATTATCCCTATATCATGGTTATTAGTTTATTCAGTAATAATTTCTTTTAACGTTTCACTAGACCGCCATCTTGTTCTGGCATATTGGATATTTACCAAAATATTACCAGGTCATCCCCATATGACCCTTAATTTTTGACCAAAATTAGAAGTCACTCTGATAAACAGTTTTTAAGCTATGCCGCGAACTGACAGACAGAGAGACAAACCGACAGACGGACCTACGGAATGTATGATACATATTCTTTGGCATCTAGGGACGCTAAAACGTAAAGATATGTAAAACCTGAAAAGATGATTTTTTTTTCACGATTACAATTGTTTTATTTAGCTGTCATTTTGTTCCGCCATCTTGAATTAATACCATGGATTTATTAGTTAATCTGTATATCACACTTATTTATGGCAAATAATTAAAAAATGAGCTCCATGAAGCAGGGGCGGGTAGTCCATGGAAGCAAGGGAAGCAATGCTTCCTCAAAAAATATTACAAAACATCTTCTAAAATTTAATTTTTGAAATAGGAAACCATTAATTTAGTTTATATTAAAAATGCTAAAATATTATCTTAATTATCAAGCCCATAATAAATGCGGCCTTCTCTCCGACCGAGCCACAATAGAAATCGAATAGAACTTATGCGAGCCGCTAGCTTCTCTGCAGCCAACTCCGAAATGCTTGATTTCCTGTGAATCGAGCCAGAAATTATTAAACTTTCCACCGGCTGTTTGCAATTTTTGCATTTCAGTCGCGTACTTTAAGTGGGGGCGGAAGCTATCGTTGGAGTAGGTTCTTTTTTTGAAAGGCTATCCGTGTGTTGTGTGATACGTACGTCGCGTCGTGCATGGTGCGATATGGAAGACAATAATACGGACTTGGATATGCAAATACCGTCAATTTCGGCTGTCGGTAATAACGTTGAAAATGTTGGAGAATTTAAGAAAGTTATGATGGAGCTGCAGTGATGGCAGGACAATTAGGGGGTCTGCAAGCTAAAGTTCGAGAAACTTTCCCAAGTGATGTGTTTGTCCATTGTTTTGCTCATAAATTAAATTTAGTTTTATCCCAGTCCATCAATCACATTAAAGAATGTATTTTTGGTTACTTTAAGTGGCAAGGCTGCTTTTTTTTTCCAAGTCAACAAAACGTGCACAAGCTTTGGACTTGGATCGGCAATCGTTTGTGGACATTGTCCACAAACGATTGCCCAAAGTAGCTCCTACTAGGTGGAACTATAATGGAAGACTTGTGTTAACAGTATCTGGAAATCGTGAATCACTGATTGAACTATTTGAGAATATAATAGAAAATAACGAAACGTGGGACTCAGAAGCAATAAATAGTTCGAGGGGGTTTTTGGACTGTTTGAATCGAGATTTTAATTTTAATTATTTGTTGAATATATTTTCAGAAATATTTCCATTCTCGGACAATGTTTTTAATATATTACAAACTAAAACAAATGATACTGCTTTTTGCCTAAAAAAGTGGATGATTTTTAAGTTCATATTAAGCCAAAAAAGAGACGACTTTGACCTATTTTGAGAGAAAACGATGACGTTAAATGTAGAGCCACAAGCCAAGCGTCGTCGAACAGACAAGGTCTCTTTTATGAAATAATCGATCAAATTCAGCAACAAATAAACTATAAATTTAACGGTTTAAATGATTTTAAATTCCTCGAGCTCTGCAACTTTGATGCATTTAAAGGAAAAACTTTTCCAGAAGATGCGTTTAAATCTCTTCTTCATTATGGCCAGTCCTTCGACCGAGTGTTACTGTGATCTGAACTAAAAGTGATTTACGAAACTAATGACATTAGCGCAAAAAATAACGGAAACTAAGGAACTAATGCAATTTTTAAAAGACAAGGAGCTGGAAGATGCCTACACCGAACTGTCGAAATTGTGTGAATTAGTATTGACAATACCTGCCAAAAGTTCATCAGTAGAACGCAATTTTTCAACACTTAAACGTATAAAAAATTTCGTGAGAAATTCAACGGGGCAGGAGAGACTTTCGCATACATCGCTGTTTTCCATTGAAAATAAACTTTTTTTATGATGACGTCATTGACGAATTTGCAAAAAATGATCGAAGAATCGAATTACATTACAAATAGGTAAGTTTCTAAAAATTGCTTCCCTTTCTTAAAATTTCACCGCACGCCCCTGCCATGAAATAGTTTCTCAGGATGAATTTCTAAATATTTTACTAAACCGCCATTTAGTTCCATTCGTACCAAAATTTAACCAGTTGATTTCTACATAACACTTGACTTTTGTGCAAAATATAAGATAAATTGTAGTAATTTTTTAGTAATATTATTTTAACATTTCACTAGATCGCCATTTTGTTTTACCACATAGGGTTTTTACCAAAATGTTACCAAGTCATCCCCATATGAGCCTTAATGTTTGGCCCAAAATTTGAAGCCAATCGAACAGACAGACAGACGGAATTGAGAATACATGTTTTTCAGCATTTACGAACCCTGAAACGTAAAGATCTGAAAAAATCTCGGAGGGTGATTTTTTTAAGATTACATTAGTAAAAAAGCGAGTAGGGCTATGTTTAAAACATACAAATTTAAAGATCGGTAATTGTTTTATTGACAAGATTGGGTGTTAAAAGGTATCTTTTATGAATAACATTCACCTTCATTCGCTATAATTATAAAATCACTTACGACACATTATCTACATCGATTAATAAAGGAACTTTATCCATTTTGGAGGCCAAATCAACTCTCACAACACCACGAGAATTTCTATCCTAACAAATGTTAAACACACCAAATATATCACTCCAAACCCCTTTAACCACCTAGCACTACACTGGCGAGTCACTCTGCACGCACCAACCAACAGCAAATTTAAAATTGATATTAATAAAGCGTATAAAAAAATTACAAACTGTCGATAGATAAGCACTTGAAATATGTGTTTGTGTAATAGAATTATATGGGTTTTTACTTAATCAGTTTTAGATTAATCGTGATTATTTACACACATACTTTTATCGGATAAAAAAAAGATAGGGACACAAGAGTTTAATGTCTTGTACATACACCCATAAAGATACGGAGAGGCTGAAAGCTCATGACTAAGCGTCTTTCATTGCACGGAGATTAGTTTTAATGTGAATTGAATTTTGCAACTGATACTGAAATGAAATCTGTTGACATTTTACTTCCCTCACAAGTATTGTTGTAGTCCGAGATTTTTTAAAGATATCCTCGCTTCAGGGTCCCTAGATGTCAAAAAATCAATACATTTCCTTTACCCGGAACATTCCTAGTCTTAAATCTGTGGCGACTAAATGTCTCCCACATTTGTCTGCCAAAGTTAAAATTTGCGCATATCACAGTGTATATATTTGTTTTTCTTTTCATTGTTACTGCATAACATACTGTACATATTTATTTTATTTTACATATACTTTTTTAATCTAGGCTAATTATCTATTGCTATTGAGAAATGTAACAATTTGTAGGTACTTAGTTTTCTGTACATAATTGTGGGAATTTCCATCGGCATTTAGAGTCTAATTTAGTTCTAAGGTTCTTGTATGCTATCCGTTAATTTTTATTTTTACAACACTTGTTTGTACGATTTTAAAATATGTTCACCGATAGTAAACTGTTTATTGCATTTAGGGTTTATGATTGGAAAATACCGAAACGACCCTTCTTAGTAAAGCTTTCTCCAAATTCCCATTTTACTATCTGTAATGAATGTTTTTATTTCGACCATAGGAAAGTTTACGAAGATAGAAAAAAAACCCTTTTGCCAACGAATAGGACCAATCAAAGCGAGGAATTTTGGCACAGGGGGTGGAACTTTATGTTTCTTGAAATTTGTATTAATATTAGAAGAGGACTCTGTTTTTGGACTTGCAAGAAGTCGGATGTGAATTTTGTTGTTTTAGTTCAATAGACTTATTTTATTTCGTTTTAACAGTTTTTCAATAAACTCTCACAGTTCATATAAAAAAGGAATGTATTGGATATATAGCTAATCAAGCACACACATACGTTCCTAAAAATCTTTCCCTTCATTAGGCAGATTATTAAATGGAAAAAGTTTTAGAGAAACTTAGCGCATTCGATATCCGGCTTCAGACTTACGATCGGTCAATTGGTTTTGGAAATATCGGCGAAAAACCGAAAATGCCGGATTTCGTTTTTCGCCAGTAAATCCAAACCGGTAAATTTGACAGCTGTTAAAATGTCACATTATTGGGACACATTTTTAAGACTAATAAGATGGCATGTACGCCATGTCTCCATCGTTTTTTCTGATCCCGCAACCCGCCTTACCTTTCATTTTTCTTATAGCCGCCATACTGGATTTTCGATTTCACTGGCCGACAAAAAAAATTTTTTTGTTGTAACACAAATCAGAATAGCATAATTCAATAGAATGGACCTATCCAAATACGAAAATGACAAATAGAAAGTTCTACCACGTAGGGTTTTCTTGTTAGAGTTGTAGAACCATATCGAATGTTACGATATTTAATATCTACAGAAAAAATGATTTCAGAAAATTCTTAACCCTGTTTATTGACTATGTTTACAATTTTCGCCTATTAAACATACCATACATCTAAGACAAAAGCAAACGAGAAAAATATTAACTTAAAACACTAATTAAACTTTATTTTTTCCGTTTATGAGGTGTCCCATCTTCTCTCTTCAAAAAACAACAGTAGTCACCCATCATAGCTGGATCCCATCGTCCTTGGTACCGAATTTCCATTGTTCTGATATCTTGGTGAAACCTTTCACCCTGCTCGTCACTAACAGCTCCCAAATTTTTAGAAAAAAATGACAAATGGGAATGGAGGAAGTGAATTTTTAACGACATTCTGGCACCAAGCGCTTTATAGGCATCTAAGAGTTCATTAACTAATTGTTCATAATTTTCATCCATATTGTTACCTAAAAATCATGTTACTACATTAACAAATGAAGTCCATGCTCTGAGTTCCCGCCTGGTAAGCTTTTCCGTAAAATTGACATCGTCCAGCAATTTTCTGATTTGTGGCCCAATAAAAATGCCTTCTTTTAATTTGGCATCACTTAACTGGAGAAAGACAATGTGAAGAGGAGGCAAAAGGACATTTTTGGGATCAACAAGAGGTATAAATTTAACATTTTGAGATCCCGGTTGAAATTCGCTTCTTTCTGGTCAAATTTTTGTTACATGATGTTGATTTATGGCACGGCTGTCCCATAAACAAAGAAAACTGCAATATTTGTAAATCCCCCTGAAGTCCCACTAAAACGCTATAACTTTTAAGTCCCCACATATCTGCCATTTATACCTATTGTAGTTTATTTTATCCAAAATCGTGCGCATATTTTCATAATTTTCTTTCATTGCAACTGAATGGGCAACTGGTACACAGGGTTTAAAATTTCCATTATGCAATAACACAGTTTTTAAGCTATATATAGAAGAGTTTATGAATAAGCGCCACTCACGGGGAGAATGTTCAATATCAAGTTTCTGCATTAAACTGTCTATATCAGTACACGCGCACAACGAATTTTCCATACTGTAGAATTCAGAAAACATAGCATTTCTTCTTCTGAAATTCGTAATTTTTGTTTCTTTAGCCAACAGGTTTTATTCCTTAAGACGGGAACCCAGAACTTCTGACTATTGCTTGGATAACCCCAAATCACGTACTAAATCATTTAATTCACTTTGAACACTCAAATGTGGCTCGCCGAAACTGAGACCTGTGGTAAAAGTGGGATGGGTGCACTCTTCTTCTAAGCTGCCTGATGATGCGTTATCTACCAAATCAATAGCTTGCCAATTTAAAGGCGCAATCGGCACTGGCAAATTTGCATTATGAGGAACAAGTCGTATGGCGGATTGCAAATTTGGATATTCTATATTGTGCTTTCCGTTTTTGGAATAACCTTCAGTCTTGTCAGGCAAAAATAACAATCGTTAGAATAATTGATGGGTTCTCGTCATACCATTGGAACTGCAAAAGGCATACTTTTTCTCTTTCCCTTCATCCTCTGCACCAATGATACACTACAACTACCACAGCACACATGGGGAACAGACCGCTTATCTTGATCCATTGAAATCCATACATTTTCGGAAAATGGCCTGGCTTGTGATTTCACCAGAAATTCTGCACAAATATAACAGAATTTGTCAGGAGAAATTTTGCAACTTCGGCGCGTTTGACTCGACATTCTCGTCTTCACATACACTTGCTTATAGATACACAGAGAACCACTCAATTCGAAACTCAACAGAAGAGTGATGTTTAACGTTTATTTTATGTCTAATGTTGTAAAGAACCCAGTCTAGGTAATTTTTCCGTTGTAAAATGGACCCATTTTAGCCGCCCCACAATGAAATTGTTTACCTGCCAGTATAAAAGGTTCTAATTAGACGATTAAAAAATGGTACGTATTAGGCATTTCCATTGTGAAAATAATGAGCTGGCCTGTGTTAGAAAAATCTTATTGGCCCGTGTTTTTGGAAAGAACGTAAAATTTTCAGTCTAGTGATGTCTCACAAGTGCATAAAAGATTTGAGTATTATCGAAATATCAAACTTCATAAAGTTAGATCTCAATTTTTTCTAAGGATGCCATGATATATTTGTAACAAAAGTGGGCTTTGACTTTGAAGTTAAATAATTCAAAGTATCAAAGTTGTGTTTTAATAAATAGTACGCTTTTTCTCAATAGAATCATAAATCTGATACACAAATTGTCGAGACCTATTGAAAATGGCCGGTATTTCCTATTCAAATGAAGAAAAGTTTGACATGTTAGCTCGCCGACGTTACCTCAGCAAGGTATTTGGAGATGTACCCCTACAACGAACGACGGCAGGATCATAAAACTTAATTCGGAAAAATGGGGCCTTCGAACAACTCAGAAGTGCATAAAATGTTGTATAAAAGACTTAAGTAAACTTCTGTAAGTGGTTGTGGTATACTAGGAAGTGTAATGAAAATCCCGATTTTTTAAATTATCTTATGGGCCGATGAGAGTAGGTTTACGAATTTTAGAGTTTTTAATAGGCACAAGAATCATCATTAGGCTGTCAAAAACCCTCACGAAGTGGCAGAGAGATATCTACAGACTAGATATAGAAGTAAGGTTTGGTTAATCTAACTTACATTTTTTAATTGGGCACCTATTTATAAATTATTAATCATTTTAGGAAATCGACTCATAGGACCATTTTTGTTTGACTACAACCTAAGCGGACAGAGATACCTAGAGCTTTTGCGAAACCAGGTTGTATCGGTTTTACGAGAAACTCTAAACGGAAAATGAGTTTAGAAGAACCTGGTTTCAACAGCAAGGGCGTGCGGTGAAATTTTAAGAAAGGGAAGTAATTTTTAGAAACTTACCTATTTGTAATGTAATTCGATTCTTTGATCATTTTTTGTAAATTCGTCAATGGCGTCATCATAAAAACGTCGATGCTCCGATATATTTTCGAGAAGTTTATTTTCAATGGATAACAGCGATGTATGCGAACGTCTCTCCTGCCCCGTTGAATTTCTCTCGAAATTTTTTATACGTTTAAGTGTTGAAAAATTGCGTTCTACTGATGAAGTTGTGGCAGATATTGTCAATAGTAATTCACACAGTTTCGACACTTCGGTGTAGGCATCTTTCAGGTCCTTGTCTTTTAAAAATTGCATTAGTTCCTTAGCGTTATTTTTTGCACTAATATCATCAGTTTCGTGAATCACTTTTAGTTCAGATCGCAGTAACACTCGGTCGAAGAACTGGCCATAATGAAGAAGAAGATATTTAAATGCATCTTCTGGAAAAGTTTTTCCTTTAAATGCATCAAAATTGCAGAGCTAGGGGAATTTAAAATCATTGTTGCTGAATTTGATCGATTATTTCATCAAAGAAGCATTTGTATGATGTTTGAACATCCACTTGTCACACCTTGTCTGTTCGAAGACGTTTGGCTTGTAGCTCTACATTTAACGTCATCGTTTTCTCCCAAAATAAGTCAAAGTCTCTTTTTTTGGCTTAACATGGACTTAAAATCATACACTTTTTTTAGGCAAAAAGCAATATCATCTGTTTTAGTTTGTAATATACTAAAAACATTGTCCGAGAATGGAAATATTTCTGAAAATACGTTCAACAAATAATTAAAATTAAAATCTCGTTTCAAACAGTCCAAAAACCCCCTCGAACTATTTATTGCTTCTAAGTGCCACGTTTCATTATTTTCTATTATATTCTCAAATAGTTCAATCCGTGATTCACTATTTTCAGATACTGTTAACACAAGTTTTCCGTTATAGTTCCACCTAGTAGGAGCTACTTTGGGCAATCGTTTGTGGACAATGGAATCCAAAGCTTGTGTACGTTTTGTTGACTTGGAAAAAAAAGCAGCCATGCCACTTAAAATAACGAAAAATACTTTACATTCTTTAATGTGATTGATGGACTGGGATAAAACTAAGTTTAATTTATGAGCAAAACAATGGACAAACACAGCACTTGGGAAAGTTTCTCGAACTTTAGCTTGCAGACCCCCTAATTGCCCTGCCATCACTGCAGCTCAATCATAACTTTGAGCAACTAATTTTTTCTCTCCATTAATTTCTTTAGTAACGTTATAAAATATGGTATATAATGCATCTGCTGTACGATTTTCGAACACATGCTTAAAACCTAAAAATCGCTCTTGAATACTTCCGTCTGTTTTAACGTAGCGTATTACTATAGATAATTGGCTAAAATTAGTGATATGAGTTGTTTCGTCCAGAACAATAGCAATGAACCGCGCCTCGCCAATCTCCTGCTTAATTCTTTTTAGAATAATGGTTGCAACAGCGGAAATTAAATCATTCTGGATTCGATTCGACGTTCCGCGAAAAACGCTAGACTGCTATAAATTATTTTTTAAGCAATCATCATATTTAGCCATTAAACTAAGTAAATCTTGAAAATTTCCTCTATTTGAAGAAACCCTTGTTTCGTCATGACCTCTAATTCGTGCTGTCCGAGAAAACAAACAACATCGATAAGTGTTTTTAATATTTGCCTATTTTTGTCCACTAGTTCTTTGTGTTGGCGGTGACTAATTTCCAACTGTTTATTAAGGGCATGTTCAATTCTGGTTTTGACGAAGACTTTCTCTTTTATAACAGCCTGCAAATGCGCTTTGGACATAATGTGTCTTTTTACAGCGTTATGGAAATTGTTTAAATCGGAAAAAACAGTTTTATTCCAGAGACCTTTTTCATTTTCAAAAAGTAAACATGGCCAACAAAATAATTTACTTATAATTTCACACCCTGTTAGCCATTTAAATTGTTCGTATTGTTTTGTCCGGATAAAAATGTCTAATACTGTTTTTCATTTTCGTGGTTAAATTTTTCATAGGCGGTTTTGCCCTTCCTTTGGAAATTATTTGAAGCTTATCAGCGAAGTTTAATGTTGAAAATCCCTTTATTATTAAGACACACACCACACATTCACACACACTCTTCTTACTAAATTCTCCAACATTTTCAACGTTATTACCGACAGCCAAAGTTGACGGTATTTGCATATCCACGTCCGTATTATTGTCCTCCATATCGCACCATGCACGACGCGACGTACGTATCACACAACACATGGATAGCCGTTCAAACAAAGAACCTACTAGAACGCTAGCTTCCGCCACCATTTAAAGCACGCGACTGAAACGCAAAAATTGCAAACAGCCGGTGGAAAGTTGAATAGCCTCTGGCTCGATTCACAGGAAATCGAGCATACAGGGCTGGTCCGCATAGGTTCTATTCGATTTATATTGTGTCTCGGTCGGAGTCAAGGCTGCATTTATTATGGGCTTGATAATTAAGATAATATTTTAGCATTTTTATTTTTTAATATAAACTAAACTAATGGTGTCCTATTTCAAAAATTACATTTTAGAAGACGTTTTGAAATGTTTTATGGGGAAGCACTGCTTCCCTTGCTTCCATGGACTGCACGCCCCTGTTCAACAAGATGGATGTCCGGCTAACAATGCCATTCAAGTCAGGAACTTCTTAAGAGAGCAGTTTGACGAAAGAATTATTTCCTTAAATAGTCCAATATCTTGGCCTCCTAGATCTCCTGACCTCTCGCCCTTGGATCTCTACCTCTGGGGTCACACGAAGAATGAGGTCTATGAATTTGGTCCCCCTGCGACTATAGAAATCCTGAGACAAAGAGTTTGGGACACATTTAGAAATATTCACGGAAATACACTTTCCAGGGTTGTACCAAAAAAATTCACCAATTGTCAAAAGTGTCTCGATGCAAATGGGCGTCATTTTGCAAATCTGTAAACGAATGTAACACAGGTACGAAGTAGTTAAGAACTTATTTAGATTTTTTTAGTCGTTATTCACGTCCATGTTGTATTGTAATTCAATGCATTTAACACATTACTTATTAATGTAATCTTGAGAACCACTAAATCATGGCCTCCTTAGAACAAATTGAGACCTAACTTTAGGAAGTGTGATTTTTCGATGATACTCAACTTTTTTTTTAATTTTTCAGGCGGCCACCATTTTGTTTTGCCACATTGTATTTTTACCAAAATTTTACCAGGTCATCCCCATAAACCCTCAAATTTTTGACATAAACCAGATAAACAGTTTTTGAGCTATGCCGCGTACAGACAGCCCGATGGGACTAAGAAAACATTTTTGGCATCTAGGGACCCTAAAACGTTAAGATCTGTAAAAACCTGGGAGGGTGATTTTTTCATCATTAAAAATACTTCCCTTTTACCAGGGAAGTAATATTTAAAGTCAGTTTCGTCATGCCTTGAGCTAAGAGCTTAGTATAATTTATTTCAATATTTTAATTACTTTACTACTTAATGACTGGATAGAAAACTGATGTGATTTTAAAAATGTCATCATACGTCCTCAATTTTTTAGTGTTATATCTTAAATTTTTTGTTATTTATTGTATATTTTTATGTAATTGGATATTTAATTTAATTTGCAATTCTAGTTTTAAGAGCTTTGTCAACAAATACATTGTATTTTAGATAATAAAACATATTTAATTTCAACGCAACAATAAGAAAGTGAATAAACAAGATAACAATAATACGATTAATTTTGTAAAACCGTAAAAATATTAAGCATAAAAATGCACTTATGTTTATATTTCGGAAAGTCTGGAGGTAAATATTGTATACCTGGATGTAACATCCTTGGTACTTTGAAGACATATGAAGGCTTTGGGATGCTGTAGAAGAGGCAAAAATAAATCAGCAAAGGAACTGGTTTTTAAATTTATTTCTCTACCTAATTAACCAAAATCAACTTATTGTAGTTTGTTAATTATTGTAAATACAATATCGAAAATGATTCAACTAGAGGAAATCTTCTTACTTTAATTTTTTTCGTTTTTATTTTTAAAAACGAAAAAAAAAAGATCAACAATAAATAAGATGCAGGAATTTTATATAAAATATACTGTCATTTTTTTCCCGAGTAATATCCAAAAAAGTAAACTTACCTAGATCTTAATAAATTAAACATACTGCAGGCGCTTAAGTTAACCTATTCATAAAACTGAATACATTTTCGTATCACCTTACATTGTATATCAACCTTCTAGAACTACCGACAAAATTTAAATGAGTTTATGGTTGGCAAATCGCGTTTGTTTCAATTTCATGAATAAATCAAAACCAAGGCGTACGAAAACACTTGTTTCTAAAAAAAAAATAGTTCGTTTCGTCTTGCGTTATAAAAAATCGGTAAATTTCCTTTACCCAGAACTTCCCTCGTTATGAATTTTTCTTTTTATTGGGAATAGTGAAGTGTACAGGGTGTCCCATTTTCGTAGGTTTTACGGGGTTTCCAGCTTATGAGTAGAGATAGAGAGATGCGGTTTTCGCGACACCGTGCTACTTTTCGATGAAACTAAAGAGGCCGCAAACAGATTTGCCCTAACCATTTTAGTTTCCGTGCTACAGGGTGATTTTGAAAATTTGTCATTTTCGGACACCCCCTGTAACTCAGCTATCGTAAAATATATTTAAAATGTTTCAACTGGCATTTATAGATTTTTTCACGTAGAATTCAGTGGCATACTCAGATTTTTGCTGAGAGTCATAGTTTTTGACATATTGGCATAACCTACTATTTTTTAAATCAAAAAAATACCATAAGTCATATTTATTTTCATAAATAACATGAAAAAATGTATTTTTCTTTAAACGGATTTATGGCATAGCAGATCAATCGAAATAAGAGAAGGTGGCTGTGGTAGCCATGGCAACGCCAACAAAAATATGATCAGTCAGCCATTACTGCTGTCATTTTTGGCATTATTGCGTTTAAATTTTTCTTGACGTCTATTATAATTATTGTTTTTAATATGGCTCAGAGTCAAAAATTTGAATATTTTGAGAAATATGATATGAACGCCTGTTTTATATTGTCTAATGAAGATGCAGATCAGGCGGCAGAGCTTTATCTGAACAGGTTAGTTCTTTTTTATCTTCCTGCATTTTGACTTTATTGGTTCGCTTTATTTTATCTTAGATATCCCGAGAGAAGACAACCAGAAAAAAGAATTTTTCAAAAAATTAAAAATAATCTTTGCCAATATGGATCTTTTAACAAGCCTCGATCGCGAACTTACAATAAAGACAACGAAGAATCTGAGGTCAACGTTTTAGCCCTCGTTCAGACAGCTCCTGAAACATCTTGCAGGAAAATAGACGAAGAGGCGGGTGTACCGAAAACCAAAGTGCAGAAAATTTTGAAAAAGCACAAATTCAAACCCTATAAATACAAACTTGTGCATCATCTGCATCCTGGTGATGCAGAGCGCATATTGGAGTTCTGCAATTGGTTTATAAATATGAAGGCAGAAGATATCGATTTTGAAAAAAAGATTATTTGGTCAGACGAGGCACATTTTACTAGTTCAGGGATTTTAAATAGACAAAACACGCGATTTTGGAGTCAAGAAAACAACCATGTTATTTTTCCTAGGGAGCGTCAGGGCAGATTTGGATTCAATGTGTCCTGTTTTATTTTCAACCGAAAAATAGTTTACCAAATATATGAAGGAAATCTGAATTCGATTGGTTACGTGCGAATCCTAGAAGACGCATTAGGAATTTTGGATGATGTTCCCTTGGCTCAACTAAATAGGATTTATTTCCAGCAAGACGGAGCTCCAGCCCACAATGCCAGAATAAGTCAAAACTGGCTTAACGACCATTTTCCTGGAAGATGGATAGGAACACACGGACCTGTTCGATGGCCACCACGATCCCCTGACCTCTCAGTTTCAGATTTCTTTTTGTGGGGTTATTTAGAAAACAAGGTTTATGTAAGGCGATACGAAAACTTAGAACAACTAAGAATGGCCACCGAAAACGCTTTTGCAGAGTTACAAAGACAGTCATTTACAATAGAAAATGCATTAAAAAGAATTTTTAAAGTTTGTCACACTTGTAGGACACATAATGGTCTTTGAACAATATTTGTAGTTTTAATGAAATTATAATTATTACCTTTTACCTACTTCCTAATTTTTTCTGATGCTGTTACTTTGTTATTTCGTTAATAAATATTTGTTAACTTTTTCCTTGGCTCCACAGCCACCTTCTCTTATTTCGATTGATCTGCTATGCCATAAATCCGTTTAAAGAAAAATGCATTTTTTCATGTTATTTATGAAAATAAATATGACTTATGGTATGTTTTTGAAAAGCTCTCGACACGAAGAATAAGATGAAAAAATAATATATAGGGTCTCCCATTTAAAAAATAGTAGGTTATGCCAATATGTCAAAAACTATGACTCTCAGCAAAAATCTGAGTACGCCACTGAATTCTACGTGAAAAAATCTATAAATACCAGTTGAAATATTTTAAATATATTTTACGATAGCTGAGTTACAGGGGGTGTCCGAAAATGACAAATTTTCAAAATCACCCTGTAGCACGGAAACTAAAATGGTTAGGGCAAATCTGTTTGCGGCCTCTTTAGTTTCATCGAAAAGTAGCACGGTGTCGCGAAAACCGCATCTCTCTATCTCTACTCATAAGCTGGAAACCCCGTAAAACCTACGAAAATGGGACACCCTGTACATAATCATTCAGTAACAAATATATATCCTGTCTTTTCAAACAATTATATTGGGCACCTTTTTGTTCTACCATATTGGATACCTATCAATATTTTACCAGTTCCTACCTATGCCACACTTGATTTTTGGATACAATTTAAAATAAATTGAATAAGCCGCCATTTTGTTTCGAAATCTTGAGGTAAACTGGATAATTAGTTCTTGAGTAATTTTTTTTTAACGTTTCTTTAGACCAACATCTTGTTCCGCCACACTAGATGTTTACTAAAATACTTCCAGGTCATCCTCATAATATGACCCTTAATGTTCGACCAAAATTTGAAATCAATCGGATAAGTAGTTTTTAAGCTATGCCGCGAACTGACAGACTGACAAACAGACAGACCGACGGAATTGATAAGACAAATATTTTTGGCATCTAGGGACGCTAAAACGTGAAGATATGTGAGATCTGGTAATATTTTCACGATTAAAAACATTTTATTTGGCAGCCATTTTGTTACGCCATCTTGAGTTACTGCCACGATAATACCAGTTCTCTATACCATAATTAATTATCCTACAAAAGTTGAAATAAACCGATATAAATAAATAATTAAAAGTATGACTTTATTTAGTTATACCGAAACAATAAGAGCTATTTGATTAAGATTTGGCACAATCTCATATCTAAGGGTTTATAAAAGTATTGAGGAGTTTTTTACTTTAACCATGGATACCTATACTCGATTTTTTTTTAAAAAATGGCCTGCCAATTATTGTTTAAAAAACTACTGGCTTTATCGTTTAGGGAAGTAAAAAATACATAAAAAATGTCTATTATTATTTTGTGATCGATAAGCCGCTTACGAGAAAAAAAATTCTATTTCGATTCATGCCTGTGGCACCTCTGATCCAATTTTAGTTGAAGAAAAAAGTTTTATTATATATATCTCCGCAAATTCACTATTTTTGAGGTATAAGATGCTAAATTAGAAAAAAAATCAAAATTTTAACAATCTACGAGGACCTTTCAACAAAGACTAGGACTGAATTTTTTAAAAAATGAGAAAATATCATCCAAGTAGGCTTCTTTCATTTTGCGAAATGTCAGTTGTTATAAATTATTTATTTGATTGTGACGCCGCTCTAAAGTTCAGATATTATTACCGCGCCTCTAAAAATCGTGATGGATGAATTGAAAGAACAAAGATATTAGATCAAACTTTGTGTTCGTCTTGGAAAATCAGCAACGGAAACTTTTTCGATGATTAATACGGCTGTTGGTGAATTGTCTATGGCAAGATCTGCTTGTTTTCGATGGCATAAAGAATTTAGTAATTGCAGGGAAAGTTGTGAGTTGCAAGGCGGTCCAGGTGCTCCTATTGTGGCACTAACTGAGGAAACCATCAATAAATTATTCGCACAGATTCACGTCTGACTATCCCACAACTCTCAAATATTCTTAAAATATCTGTTGGAAGTGTTTTTACTCTTTTACACAAGCATGTAACATATCTAGAATTTGTGCTCGCTGGATTCACCAGATCAAAAAGCGAATAGGGTAGCGGTTTGTGAATACTGGAAACAATGCGTTGAAGAAGAAGGCAAGGAATGGTGGAAGACCAATATTACTGCGGATGAAACTTGGGTGTATTGTTATCATCCGGAGATGAAGCAACAGAGTACGCGGTGGGTAGGAAAGGAAGACCACCTCCAAGAAAAGCACGTGCACAAAAATCTGCCGCTAAAGTTATGGTCATAACATTTTTTGATCACAAAGGCATGGTGTATATGCACATGGTCACACATGGTAGTACAGTAACTGCCAGTTATTATAAACAAGTTTTGTTCCGGTTGATGAAGGATCACATCCCCAAAAAACGACCTGAGCTGATTGAAAAGTGGAAACTTCATCATGATAACGCTCGCCCTCACGTAGCGAATATAGAGTTTTTGAACACTAAAAATATCAGGTCTGTACCGCATCCTCCATATAGTCCTGACATATCCCCGTGCGACTTATATCTGTTTCCTCAAGCAAAAAAAGACCTCAAAAGACGACGATTCAAAAAAATTTTCAAAAAAATGGCTTCCGCCATGTCTTCAACAACGGCAGTACCGTTGGGATACGGTATTGTTGTTTAAGATTAATAAATAAAGTTTTGGTAGTACTAGTCCTAGTCTTTGTTGAAAGGCCCTCGTATGTCTCAAAAATAGGGCAATTGCGCACAGATCTTTCTTTCTCTTGGGATGATCCATGAAATTACTTTTGTAAAATAACTTGCCATATCATAAAATACTAAGAGGCATTTTTTATGTATTTTTACTTGCCCTAAACGAAAACGTCAGTAATTTAAAAAAACGAGTGGTTTATTTTACTAAGATAGTTAGGGATGGTTATCCACACCTATGCTCATAACTGTGAGTGAAAACTGCGCTGAATACTGTACAAATATAGCCTTTAAATACCTATGAGGTTGTACTAAATCTTAATCAAACAACTCTTACTATGTTGGAATTACTAAAGAAATGATAATTTTTTGTAAAACTTTAACACAGTGTATCTCGAAAAACAAACATCTGCATACCCATATTTATATAAACTTTTCGTCTTATTTTCTTACAAAGAATCTCACTTTAAATATTTTTTGAAACACCCTGTTTATTGCATTAAAATTTTACTAAAAACTGTAAAAAGATAAAGCGAAAAATGAAATTTATAAAGTGTATGTACAAATTAAGTTCTTATTCTTAAAAATATTATTTATACGTATGATATTTAAAGGGCGCCAAAATATTTCCGGCACGCGGGGGCCCTGTTTAATAATGTCTAAATCGAATGAGCAGAGTTACTTACAAACAATTTATATTTTCTAACGTGAAATGCAAATAAATAATAATTCCATGTTTATAAAACAACACTATTAATATTGTTACTTACTTTCTACTTTCATGCTTCAACCTAACAAAGTTAATCTTAATTTTACACTTTTTAAGACAGTGAATGAATAGTAATTAAAAATGTAGCACAAACCGAAGTTAAACTGAATATATACTTTCAACTATGAAGAAATAAATACAATGACTGAAAAAGAATCAAGAATCCCTGTTTATTCGTAATGTTATATCTTTCTATGGATTGTTGGTTTAATTAATCAATTTTTTGCGGTTATAAGTATCTCTTAAACAGCCGAAGTTTCAGTCATTTTTATTAACACAAACAACATACATATTTAAATGTATACTAAATACTGATAATTCGTATTAAGTTACTTTTGCTTTTTGGCAAGAGAATCTTGAGTTAAATAACAATTTTGAAATTGTCAAGGAAATAATTACATGTGGTGTGAACAAAGTTATCGAAAATTGCTGTTTATTCAGTTTTGAATCATTGTTAAAATGAGCGCACATCCAGAAATAGAAGAAGCAGCGCAGCTGACAAAGTATGCCTGCAGGAAAAATCCAAGAGAATGGTAAGAAATGGTACGATTTACGGAAAGTAAAACGCACAAGTGAAAGAGCCTTGCTGATATACATCTTCGAAAAGAAAAATCGAAGTCCGAAATATGAAGCCGTCAACGCTGTGGTCTCTCTACTTCGTGTTAAAGTCTACAACAATTTTGCACAGACAAATCGACATAAGTAATTTCACCAAAATTATCGTATTTTTAAAAGCAATATCAGAAGGATACAGAGCAGGGGCCCAGTGGTTACAATGTTATATATAAAACAAGCACTGTATGTGTTTTACATGTTTCAAGTTTAAAAAAGTCCTCATTTTGTTTTATACAAAGTAAATTTTTTCGCCCCCCCCCACCTAAACCTAATCCTAGATCCGCCCCTGCAGGGGTCTGTATAAAGAATGAGTTTACTAATTTAAAAGTAAGTGATGTATACCGATTTACAGTCAAGATAATATATCAGAAAAGGACGGTTCTTATTTTCCCGAAAGTGAGGAAAAAGCTCTTCATTTGTCCAAAGAGTATGCTGGACTATTAGGTTCAAGATTACAATAATGGAATTTACTAGCCACTGGAACCCAAGTTACAATATTTAGGAGCCGTAACTAGGAGTTATCGTCATCAGTAAAAGTGGTACGAACGGGGATCGAACCCGCGTCTTTCAATCTCTAGCACATTGCTCTAACGAATTGCGCTATCGTATATATATATATATATATATATATATATATATATATATATATATATATATATAAAGTATTGTAATCGTATTGAAAAAGTCACCCTTCGAGATTTTTTTAGATCTTTACGTTTAAGGGTATCTAACTACTTTCCCGATTGACTTTTAGTCAAAAATTAAGGGTCAAAAGGGGATGACCTGGTAACACTTTGGTAAATACCCAGTATGGCAAAACAAAATGGCGTCCCAGCGAAATGTTAAAAAAATGATTACTTAAAAACTAATTATAATGTATCTAAACTAAATTGAGACAACATAAAAACTAAATTTGCGTCAACAGTACCGTGTTGTAAACCGATTAATTGAATAAAAATAAATTCATTTGATATACGTGGTGTAGTAAATTGAGCGTACCCCAAATTTTCCGCTGTCTCAATTTACTTTAGATACACTTTACCCAATTTGTCTCAAATTTTGCACAAAAATCAAGTTTTATATAGGAAAGAACAACAATCAATCAATCAACAAACTTTTGGTACGAATCCAAAATGGCGGAATAAAATGGCGGTTTAATAAAAGATTTAAAAATTCAGCCTGAAAAAAACTACTTATTAATGAACTGATTTCAAAGTGTGTGTCATAACTAACTGTGGTATATAAATGAAGAATAGTAAACAGTTAAATCAAGATGGCGGAATAAAATGGCGCCTAAATAAAATATTTGTAATAGTGAAAAAAAAATATCTCTCAAGTTTTACATATTTTCAGGTTTTAACGTCGCTAGATACTAAGATATATTTTATCAATTCTGTTGGTTTGTGTCAGCCATAGCTTAAAAACTACTCATCAGATTGACTTTAAATTTTAGTTAAAAATTAAAGATCATATAGGGATGACCTGGTAATATTTTGGTAAAAAGGTAATATACTGGAACAAGATGGTGGTCTAGTGAAACGTTAAAAAATTATTACTAAAAAATCTAATTATCCAATTTTCTCAAATTTTACGCAGAAATAAAGTGTTACATAGGAATGAAGTGGCAACATTTTGATATGAATATAAAATGACAAAATAAAATGGCGGTTTAATAAAATGTAAAAAAAAAATCGGCCTGAAAAAAAACTACTTATTAGATTAATTTCAAATTTTGTACAAGCATTAAATGTGATATAGAGATAAACTGGCAAAGGTATGGTACAAATTCAAGATGGCGGCCAAACTTTGCAGAACATTTAAATGTAATATAGGGATAAATTGGTATGAATTCAACATGACATAACAAAATGGCGTGTGTCAATGTAAAAACTACTTATTGAATTTATTTTAAATTATGCCCAAAAATCAAGTGTGGCATAGGTAGAAACTGGTAAAATATCGGAAGGAATCCAATATGATGAAATAAAATCGCGCCCAATAAAATGTTAAAAAGACAGTATAGAGGGTGATTCATGAGGAAATGTCAATACTTCAGTTACATATTCAGGACCAAAAAATAAACATAAAAGTCTATATAAATAAGTGTCCGCAAGGCCTTAGTTCTCGAGATACAGGGTGTTAAAGTTTTTATTTAATTTTCCTATTTTTTAAATAAAATCTGTGATAATGTAAATAATGGAGTGAAAATTGATATACGGGGGTTTTTTGGTATGACAAATTCGAATCTAATATAAGTATTGCTCTTACTTGTAGGGGGCGCCACCTATATGTCTTTCTACTTCTTCGAACAATCACAACTTTTTGGTACAGTCTTGTATTACATTTTTGAGCAAAACAAATTATTCCCTTGCCATTTCTACGTCAAAAAGGATACCTGTTAAAATGTCAAATTCACATAAAGCATGTATTGTAAAAAAATAGAAGTGTGCCTTGCCTGACAGAACAACCGCTGGTTGGTGTTCTCATCGTTTGTCCTGTTACTTAGCAATAGTAATGTCAGTTAATAATAAGATCAAATTTTGTCACTGTCAATGTCTGTTCATAACTTTTATTATCTGACAATAATCATTTAAGAAACTTTAGATCTAAATACGTCATTATGCCTGTGATATTCTCGCATCGTGAATATGCAGATATGATATTCGTCTTTGACTTCTGCAATGGAGTCGCGGAGTACCAGCGTCGTTTTCCAGATAGAAGGGTGTCAGATAAAAGAAATTTTCAACAAGTTTTCACTACTGCTGGAGAATCTGGGAAGTTTCCAAGTGCGAAAATTGTATCTGAAAGGGAATCGGGACCCAACGTTGAAGTAGAAGAGGCTATACTCAATGCCGTCGATGCCGGATTAATGAAGGTCGAAGGTTGTATAGGTATGTTTTGTTCACTGATGAAGCACAGTTCACGCGTGATGGTATAAATAATCTTCACAATGAACACCGCTGGTCCTCACGCTTCAGTAGAACATAATTTCCAACAGAAATTTAGCATTAATGTGTGGTGTGGAATGTTACATGGTCATTTCATTAGTCCATTTATAAGTAGGTAGTCTTACAGGAGAAAAATATTTAAACTTTCTTGAAAATCACTTGCGAAATCTATTAGAAGATGTTCCCCTTAATGTAAGACAAAACTGCACACTACAGTTTACTTGTAAGAGATTTTTTAAACCAAAACTTTCCAAACCGATGGATTGGTCGGGGAGGGCCGTTTAATTGGCCACCTAGATCGCCAGACCTTAATCCTTCGGATTATTGTCTTTGGGGATGGTTCAAATCACTGGTATATTCCACTAAAGTAAATACAAGAGAAGCATTATTGGATAACAAACGCAGCACAAACACTAAGAAATGCGCCCGAATGTATCCACAGAACAACCCGAGCTATACACCATAGAGCTGACCTGTGCTTAGAAGGAAATGGTGGAATTTTTAAAAATTATAAAACGTAACCTAGATTTTATTAAAAACAACTTAATAATAACAATTTTAATAAAAATTAAATACCTTTTGTTTAGTTTATGTCTGAGGCACTGAATACACACCTCAAAAAAATGTGTTAGTCTTTCATTTCAAAGCTTTTGTGCCAAGATGCGTTTAAATTTGGACAAAATAACAAACTTTTAAAATTTTGCGATAAAAAATTACATGCGCCGAAATTGTTTTAAATCCAAATATCTCGAAAACAATTGCTCGTATCCACTTTTAACAGGTATACCTTTTTGACGTAGAAATGGCAAGGGAATAATTTGTTTTACTCAAAAATGTAATACAAGACTGTACCAAAAAGTTGTGATTGTTCGAAGGAGTAGAAAGACATGTAGGTGGCGCCCCCTACAAGTAAGAGCAATACTAATATTAGATTCGAATTTGTCATACCAAAGAACCCCCGTACATCAATTTTCACTCCATTATTTACATTATCATAGATTTTATTTAAAAAATAGGAAAATTAAATAAAAACTTTAACACCCTGTATCTCGAGAACTAAGGCCTTACGGACACTTATTTATATAGACTTTTATGTTAATTTTTTGGTCCTGAATATGTACCTGAAGTATTGACATTTCCTCATGAATCACCCTGTATATATGTATGACTATGGACTAAACTAAATTGGGTCACACTTCACTATTTTCTGATAAAAGGAAATATTTATAACGAAAGAAGTAGCGGGTAAAGCCAATTAGTATTGGGCAATAATGTGTATTTAATTGACACTTAAAAAACACACACCTTAAAGGTGCAGAAAAACTCTTTAAAACTAGCGTAAAAAAAATGCTAGAACGAAACAGCGCCATCTAACCAAATTGAAAAAAACTAGGAAATGTCAATCGATCCGAATCCTAAAACAGCTTGAAATTCCCTTTTAAATAAGCCCGGGTGAGAGGTTCAGAAGATAAACCAATGAAAATCTTTCCTGATTCAGCAGCTCCCCCCCCCCCTTATTAAGTGTGACATGACAATAAGTTTAGAACCAAAGTGATAGGAAATTAACTCCAATGAGGTTATATCTACTTCTGTTTCTGTCATTTTTTTAAGATTTATTGTTCACCCTAGTTTACTAAATGTAATAGTTAAACTTGGTGTTAAATCGTTCTATTTAACTACCAGTCTCGTTTAAAAATTCCAGCTTGTACCTTTTACGACTAACAACTCACTGTGAAAAAATTAAATGTTAAAACAATATTTTCTGGAAAATTCCTTTTAAAACAGAAAAAATAGACAATAAAAAAAATCATAAAATACTCAACAATGCATTTTCCCACAAGTGTACCTTATTTTTTGATACGACCACATCTTCCGCATCACAAGCCGTCTATCTCTCTCGAGCGCGTCAACCGATCGTCACTTATCTCGCTTCGACACGTCACAGCCACCTTGATCGCGTTCAAAGAAATTGCAAAACTGTCAAACCGTCTGATACTGGGTGGAAAAACGGTCCACTCCGTGGTGCCGCGTGTAAAAATCGTTCATTTTGCACGTGGCACCTAACTAAAGCTTCGAAACTCATACGTAAAATATGCGATAACGAAGTCATCGCTATTGCGAATATATCGGTCGTTAAAACTATTACAAAACGAATTTCCGGAAAATTCTTTTCCTTGAAGATAATGCTGCTTTGAAAAATAACGACAATTAAAAAGAATAACTTTTTGTGCATTCATACTATTATCACTAATAATAATATTATCTTTATTTTAACAATTTGACTGACTTAATACTGATTTGCATTGAATTCTGAATTAAATTTGCACATTTTAAAAACAAATGTTTATATCTGTTCAGTTTATGAGGTAATCAGTCCTAGAGAATTTATTTCTTTTAAATTTTTGGGCGAATCATGAATGTAATCAGAACAAAGTGCCGTGGGCTGTGGGGTTGCTCTCAATAAAGTTGACTGATGCAGCATTGAATAAATGGCAGATAGTTAAGGCAAATTTAGGGCACGACGAAATATGCTCAATAGGGTTATAATCTGGGGACTTTGGTGGTCATAACTTTGTAGCTTTCAAAATTTCAATTACCATGGAAGTTTTATGGGGGAAACGCGCATTATCGTCACCTAAAATGAAATCGTTGCTAAAAATGTTGTGCAAATGGTATAAGAAACTGGTCGCGGTAAGTGGTTGCTGCAATTGTGGCACGTGAGATAAAGAAGTCAGTTTTTCCGTTAATCATAGTTCCCTCCTAATATTGTATCGCCACCAACACAATTAAAAGGCAGCTTTACAAGAATAATCTAATGGAAAGACGTCATTAATTATTTATAAAACCACTTACACATCGACATCTTTAATGTCTATTTGTCGAATATTAATAGTAATAAGTATTATAACATCGAAAGAAATTCAAAACAAGTATAGGAACACCTTATGCTTTAATAATTTACACTATACAGGGTGTTCCATTTAAATAATCCATTTTGATACAATTTATAAAATCTGAATAGCAGTTAATTTTTAGGACACTCTGTATAAAAGTCGGCGATCCTATGTTGCTAAAATACCACACATTGACTAAATAATATTAAATTTGGAGACGAATATATTGAGGTTTTAATTCACATAGCTTTGGTTAAAAAAGACACAAAATAATGAATATTTAAGATTTCTTAAATCAAATTTTTCATGAATGGATTGGCAGAAATGGAACAATACCAGTGAGAAGCCCAGACTTGACGCCTATGGAGTTTTTTCTGTGCGGGGAGTTTGAAAAACCAAGTATATAAGAATATGTGTGATAATTTAGAACATAAAGAGAGAAAAAGGAACGAGATTCGTATTTTAAACGAAACTTATGCTACTGTAAAATGTCACCAGGAAAATTAAAATAATATACTATTGCGATACATGCAGTAGAAGGAAGGTATAAATAGTATATCCAAATAGTAAGTTTTAGTTTGTAATCATGGTTATATCCGTTTGGGTGAATTCTTTTAAAATAGTTTAAAATTCATGCTGAGACATTGACGGTATACGTTAATTTTAAAGTTTAAAATGGACCTTAGAGGAATAGTTATTGTAATTTAAACAAGGTATGGCATAGTACAATTTATCGTGCACATTACAAACAAGATATTTTAATTTCAGAAATGTATCAATATATTGAAAACGATTACGTATAGACATGTATATATGAAATGAAAAATAATTTAAGTATCGAAACAGAGTAAAATATATAGGGTGTTGTATTTAAAATAATCCAGTTTTTTCTGTTTAAAAATGGCTTATTAATCTGGATAAATGACCACCCTGTATATATTTTGCGGCTACTGCAATTAAACTAAACTAAAAACATTTAGTTCCTTACTAGGTAACATTAATCGCTGTATTTCGTATTTGAAAGTTAGTTAAAATAATTAAAATTAAAGTCAATTTTTCCAAGAAAAAAATAGAAATCAATTTAATCAAAAACCGGAAGGAATTTCTAGTAATTCGTTATAACAAAAAATACTTATTATTTGATGTAGTATCAAATCCCCCCACCATATACACTGTGGTCCAAATTAAATTGGAACCTTTTTTAGGCTTTATTATATTTTGAGTGATTTTTTGATATGTTTTAGTTGAATCATTTCTGAGTTAACTCTGATTTCTCCACTTATTTCTTTGTACAGGGTGCGCAAAAAAATCGAATTTTTCTAAAACGTTGATTTTAAAGTCGTTGCAAAAATCAGCTAATTCCAATATTTCTACGATTTCATGTTAAAATGGTTCATTGGTTTTCGGATAATAACCAGCAACTCGAAGATTTTGAGTGAATTAAATTTTTAATAGTTAATTTTTTTTAATTTAAGTTCTGAAATTCCAAAAATGTCAAAAAGAAGAGCAAAAAACAGGAATTATAAAATAATAATACATTTTTTATTTATTAGACTCAAGAAAATTGAACTTTAAATTATTTCATTATGGAAAGTAAATAACATCAACGGCAACCTTTTTAAAAGGTTTTCGTTTTAAATCATTCTTTATTCATTTTTTTATATCATTCTTTATTATTTATTATTCTTCTTACTGAATTTCTACTAATTCTCGTTGTTTTAGATATTGCGTGATGTCTCTTTAAGCATTATCATATTGAACTGTGTGGTACAAAAGTCCAACTAAAAGTCAAGGCAGCCTTTATTAAATTTCAAACAAAAGAAAACAGATTTATAGTGAATGTTGACAGTTTTGAGATTTGAAAATTATTCTTGTGATCTTTATAAGTTGTAATAATGTCCGTTCTTAGTTTAGAAGATACATTGTTGATAAAGTCCCTTAGAGAAACATTTAATTATGGAGCTAAAAAGTTATTGGCTATGTTTCCACGAAAAAATTGGAAGCTTAGTACAATTAATTACTTTTTAAAGCATTTGTGCTTAACTAATGGTTCTGTGAGGGTAAAGCCTGGACGTGGCAGGAAAAGATCCACCAGAAGCCTTGCCAACATTGAACAAGTCAGAAGAATATCTAAAACAACGAGTACCAGTAAAAGTTCAGTAGGAAGGATAATAAACAATGACTTAAAATTAAAACCTTTTAAAAAGATTTATTATCAAAAGTTAACGGCTGACGTAAAGCAAAAACGTGTTGAAAAATGTGAAGTTTTATTACAAAGATTCAGGTGCCGACAACCAAAAAACTCTCAAAATAATTGAGTATATTTTGCCGCTGATATGAAAAAGAGAGATATTCCTTTAAATCGGTTGCTAGTTGAAAGGATGCATTTTTCGGAATCGGTGATGGCTTCCGTGGGAGTTTCCATGAAGGGAAAAACCAGCATCATTTTTGTTGATGAGAACGTAACCTCTGAAGTTTACCAACGGGAAATTTTATCTATGTTTCCGGAAATCGAATATATTTATGATAACTATACATTCCAACAAGGCGGTGCACCTTAACATACCTCCAACAGTACCATTAGATATTTACGAAAGAACTGCCCAGATTTTATAGAACCTTAGTCTTGGCCCCCGAACAGTCCGGATCTTAATCCAGTGGATTATATAGTATGGAGTGTTACGTGTTGGTTTACGAAGATGTGGTGGTTAACACTGTTCAGGAATTAAAAGAAAGAATAATAATGTGCTGGCAAAATCTAAACCGAGAAATATTAACAAATTCTGTCGGATTATGTCGCCGAAAGCTACAAGCTGTTGTAGAAAATCAAGATGGTCATATCCACCAGCAGTTTTAATAAAGTGTTGATGTTATCTACTATTTATAAAATAATTTAAAATTAATTTTTCTCGAGCCTAATGAATGTATTATTATTTTACATTTCCTCTTTTTTGCTCGTTTTTTGTACATTTTTGAAATTTCAGAACACATCAATCTTGATTTTAATTATAGTTTTTTAAACCGATTAAATAACTCTCGCATGCGATTTAAATTAAAAAATTAACTATTAAAAATGTAATTCAATCAAAATCTTCAAGTTGCTGGTCAATGAACCATTTTAACATGGAATCGTTGAAATATTGGAATCACCTGATTTTTGCAACGACTTTAAAATCAACGTTTTAGAAAAAATCGATTTTTTGCGCACCCTGTACAAAACAATAACTCGAGATTTTACAAGTAACTCAGAAATAATTCAACTAAAACATATCCAAAAATATTTAAAATCGGTCAAAAATAAGAAAAATAATAAAGTTTAAAAAAGGTTCAAATTTAATTTGGACCACAGTGTATAATGAGTTTAAAATAAGCTGATACTGGCCCCTGAAAAACGGTTCACCCTATATACATAAAAATAATATAAAACAACAATTCCTTTTATATGTAGTAACTTTTATATTTCATTTTTTTTTGTATCATTTATAATTTCTCAGTTAAAGTATAGGACCATCTTACGTGGGCCACCCAGTACACAACCCCTTAAGTTTTCGATAATGCTCGTCCTCATAGAGCTACAATTGTCAATATTATTTTGGAAACCAATGGAATCACCAATGGCCGCTAAAGTCTCCAGATTATAAATCTATAGAGCAAGTTTATTCGCGCCCCAAGTGTGGGTTAAACCAAAGAGAGGAAGAATTTTTGAACTATTTATCAATTAGATAGACATGGGACTGATTACATCAACAACTAATTTTATCTAGAACACGACGTTTTCAAAATCTACTAGAAACTAGAAGAGGGACACGGCTGACTCTGGAATGAGCCGTGAGAGGGTCTACTAAAATCAAGAGTGCTTTGGATTATTATGAATTGGTTTTCTTATGATATTTTTTTAATTTATTAATATGGATAAAAACGTTTTCCAGTTTGCACTGAGTTGTTGAGTCGTCCTAACTAATGGTACCATATCGCCAAAATAGAACTTAAGAACCACACCTTGTCGATTATATAACAATTTCTTTAAAAGAAGATCATATTATCAGTTAAACAAAAAATTACTAACAAATCTCGAAAACGACCAGAGACAAAAGTTCAACAATCAGACTAACCATATAAAATAAGTGAAAAAATCAGTCCAGCAAATTTGGAATAACTATTATTTTTCAATTTACAAGTGTGTTGTCTTGACCAGTACAGGTTGTCCGGATTTGGTTGGAAAAGCAGGGTATCTCGCTTATTTTTAAAGATAGAACCTTGCGGTTTTCACGAACCTGAGCTAATTTTTTGTGAAACTCATGAAGCCGTAAACAAAATTTTCATAGCCTTCTTCGTTTATGAGATACAGGGCGAAATAGAAAATTTTGCATTTTGGGACCCCCCTCGTATCTCGGTTATCCTTTAACTTAACGCAAAGAGAAAATTTGCTGCTTATGCAGTTTTTTACGCTGGATCCAGTAGCGTAGTCATATTTTTCATTTGAGTTGTTATTTTTTAGATATGACCCAAAGTTTTGTGTTTTTAAATGGGACACCCTGTATATTTGGCCAGAAATTGATTTGTCCTTTTAAAAGCTTCTCAAAAATATATAATAGTATGGGTCTATTTTAATAAACAACAACAAAAATCCTAATTTTTATAATTATCATCCCAAATTTTGCAATAGGCCATGCAAAACGATGCCGTTTTCTTTTGTTTTCTTGGAAGCAAATGACATTTCCCAATTTTGTACGCGTATCAATACATATAATAAAGCAATACAGATCAAAAAGTCTGTACATGGAACAGATTTCGAAAAATCAATAAATAGTCGACTATTAATGACCTACAGATAAAAAATCAATGGTTAAAAAAATTTTTGTTTGTTTGTTTGTTTGTTTGTTTATTTGACAGAGCATCACTGGAAAACTAATGAACGGATTTTGATTTGGTTTTCACTGTTTGAAAGCATAATATATTGGTTAACACATAGGCTGCAAAAAACTGAAAAAAAAAATTTAAAAAAAAATACATATAATAAAGCAATACAGATCAAAAAGTCTGTACATGGAACAGATTTCGAAAATTCAATAAATAGTCGACTATTAATGACCTACAGATAAAAAATCAATGGTTAAAAAAATTTTTGTTTGTTTGTTTGTTTGTTTATTTGACAGAGCATCACTGGAAAACTAATGAACGGATTTTGATTTGGTTTTCACTGTTTGAAAGCATAATATATTGGTTAACACATAGGCTGCAAAAAACTGAAAAAAAAAATTTAAAAAAAAATTATCGCACGGCGAGAATCGAACTCGAAACCTCCAGATTGCGAAGCAAACACCTACACAACGACGCCACTCCATCCCTGAGAAAAAATATATTACTCCTAGATGCAAAGATGCAAATAGGCCTAGCCAACGCGACGCGCGTGACCGTCTACGTTTGATTCGGGTTAGAACGGGTACATCCGTAGATGTCATAAATACAGGTTCAGATTATTAAGTGTTTAGTTTTTTTTCAATTCAGGGTGTATTATTTTAATATTGAAAGTTATTTGTCGTTTTTATATAAACCGACAGTTCGTTTTGTTAAAACAAATTTAAATCAGTGGTAAATACCTATTTGTTGTTTAAGTTATTTGTTTTTTTTGTCGTTTTTGAAATAATACATAGTCAGTTGTTTTTTTGTTAGAAAAAGGATATTACATATATAATATACCTATTAAAGTAGATCTTTATGTATGTTCTCTGTTTGGATAAGAGAGTTATTTTTTAACAAATTAGGCTGGAATTTTTTACCTTTGTTTTTACCAATTAAATATTTATTGTTTAGTTGGCTATTTGCTTTTTTTTCTACTGTTGTGTATTTTGATATTGAAAGTTATTGGTCATTTTTGAATAATACATCGACAATTATTGGTTTCTGTTAAATGCCACTAATTACCCTACAGAATTTTTGGATTCTCTTAGTGCTGCAGGACTTCCAGCGCATAAAATAACTTTAAAAGTTGGTGTTCCTATCATGCTACTTCGGAATTTGAGTCCTCCAAAGTTGTGCAATGGAACTAGATTAAAAATAGTTTCACTACAGAGAAATATTATCGAAGCAACCATTCTTACGGGCTGTGGTACTGGTGAAAATGTTTTTATTCCAAGAATTCCCATTATTCCAAATAATTTTCCGTTCCAGTTTAAACGCGTGCAGTTCCCTGTGAATGTCTGCTTTTCAATGACTATAAATAAGTCGCAGGGGCAGACTTTACGGGCTGTGGGTGTCGATTTAAGAACAAAGTGCTTTTCTCATGGACAGTTATACGTTGCTTGCTCAAGGGTGAGCAGCCCAGATAACTTATATATATTAGCTGCAGGTGATCAGACGAGCAACATTGTATATAAGGAAATTTTTTAATTATAATTATTTAATATGCACGTTGTTTTATTTGTTCCTCTTTATACGATAATTTTTTTACGTGTGTACAGTCTTTCAGACACAAATTATTATTGTTCACAAATGCATAGTAAAAATCAAAGAAGAGTTGGTATCAAAAATTAAACCGCGAACAACGTCGCGGGTATCAGCTAGTATAAAATATAGCGCTAGTTTTTTGTATTTATTTATTGTGTAAAAATATATTTGTATTATTATGGAAGAAAACCAAACTTTCGAACATTATGGAAAGTACGATATGTTAGCTTGTTTTATATTAAGTAATGAAAATGTTGAAGCGGCTTCTGAGATGTATTTTAACAGGTAAATAGTTAATTTTTAGGTATGTTGAAATACTATTGCTTAATTTTTATTTAGATGTCCAGAAAGGAGGCAACCTAATATATCCACTTTTTATCGGATAAAAAAGAATTTACTTAATCACGGATCATTTATCAAACCTCGTACGAAAACATATAATAAAGAAAATCGGGAGGCAGAAGCTTACCCTACAAACTCTTGTAGGGCCAGTGAAAAGAGCATAGGGATTCCAAAAACTAGAGTTCAAGAAATTCTAAAAAAGCACAAATACCACCCATACAAATTTAGGCTCGTGCAGCACTTACAGCCAGGGGATGCAGAGCGTCGGGTAGTCTTCTGCAATTGGTTTCGAGAAAGATGCGATATGGTTAGAGATTTTGAAAGGAAGTTATATGGTCAGACGAAGAACATTTCAGTAATTCTGGTATACTCAATAGGCACAATAGTAGATTCTGGTCCCAGGAAAATCAACAACAAATATTTCCCAGAAGACAGCATGGCAGGTTTGGTCTAAGTGTGTAAGGAATATTAGGAACACATATAAAATTTTATATATTTGAGGGAAATCTAACAGCCAATCGCTAAAAAAGAAAGAAATTTTAGAGGCAGCTATACCTGAATTACTTGACGATGTTCCTCTAGCGCAAATTAACAAAATTTATTTTCAACAGGACGGTGCTCTTGCACACAATTCTGGAGTGACGAGATTATTTCTGGACAATAATTTTACCAATCAATGGATCGGAACAAATGGACCTATAAGATGGCCCCCTAGGTCCTCAGATTTGTCGATTTTAAATTTCTTTCTATGGGGATATCTGGAAAATAGAATTTACAAAGACCACTATGATAATGTCCAAGATTTAGGAAATGCAATAAGAGAAAATTTGCGCTATTTACAAAATCATCCCGTTATTTTGCTTAATTCCCTAAAACGAATACGAAAATTGTGCGAAGCATGCATAGAACAAAATGGAAATCAGTTTGAACAGTTCTTTTGATTTCCTTGGTTACTGTAGTTCTTATACGACAGTTGATTTTTGCTGAAAGGCTTGTTAGATAATAATTTATTACTGTTTTGTTCTTGTGTTACATAAATCTAGGTAGGTGGTACTTTTTTGGTGCGAAATTATCAATACATATTTTGATAAATAGATTTAATTACATATTTATTTTGATTTATTGTTAGGATGTAGATATTGTTAACGACTTTAAATAAAAGGCAGCATTGTTTTGCATGGCCTACTGCAAAATTTGGGATGATAATTATAAAAATTAGGATTTTTGTTGTTGTTTATTAAAATAGACCCGTACTATTATATATTTTTGAGAAGCTTTTAAAAGGACAAATCAATTTCTGGACAAATATACAGGGTGTCCCATTAAAAAAAACATAACTTTGGGTCATATCTAAAAAATAACAACTCAAATGAAAAATATGATTACGTCACTGGATCCAGCGTAAAAAACTGCATAAGCAGCAATTTTTCCCTTTGCGTTAAGTTAAAGGATAACCGAGATACGAGGGGGGTCCTAAAATGCAAAATTTTCTATTTCGCCCTGTATCTCATAAACGAAGAAGGCTATGAAAATTTTGTTTACGGTTTCATGAGTTTCACAAAAAAATAGCTCATGTTCGTGAAAACCGCAAGGTTCTATCTTTAAAAATAAACGAGATACCCTGCTTTTGCAACCAAATCCGGACACCCTGTACAATCGACAAATATTTTTTCTCAGCCGTCGCATAGGTAGGTTCTTGAACGTTTGAATATCATTTTACTGTTTGTAAGTTTGTCCCACTCAATTGCGTCAAGTTATAGTAAATATTCAATATTGACTGAAACCACCACTTTTTATAAGATTATTGCGTGGTCCTTCCGGATGCTAAGAAAGAAACGATTTACAGTTTAGCAATTTCTTCTTCACGAAAACGTCATTTAACTACCTTAAACACACTAATAGGTTGGAAACTTATATAAATATGCACACACTTTTTTCCGACAAGAAACAACTACCGGCCGATAGAAGACTGACAACCGATGGGAAATCCAAATCGTTCGACACGATCATCATCAATATCTGGCGTTTAAAACGTGATTTCAAGTAGTATCAAACTAAATGATCATTTTCTTGGAATCTGCAGCATGCAAAACGAGCATTAAAAATACCCGACCGGCGGTTTTTTGCATTATTTACATACATGCATTCGCGGGCAATAGCTCAATATAGCGTATATACCAGTAGCACTAACAAATACGCAAACAATCTGAAAGGAACTGCTTGAATCAAATCAGAAGTCACGAGATCTAGGAAAATAGTGAAAGTGTATCAAAATTGTAACAGGCTACGCACTATTCGGCTGCAGAGGTCTGGGCATGACGGAAATACTTTTCAATTTCAATGTCGAAAATGTGGAGCAATCTACTTATAATATCGTACTTACGGGTAAGTAGAGGTAATGTATTGAGATATACAAACAAAAAAGCATTTAACAAGATGTAATATAATCTATAAAACAATAAAATGTTTCTTGTGAATTAACAAATATCTCCAAATTGTATAGAAACTGTACTGCAACATGAGCTTGAGAAATAACCCATATGTATATTTTAAAATGGGTACTTGGTTTTCTGGCTAAGCACTTGTGTTCTAACTATGGTCATTTTGTAATATATAAATTTTCGTATTATTAAAACTACTTAGATTTCTTCACATACGGGTGCTAAGTCTGTCTCTTAGCTGCACTTTATAATTATTTCAATTAGTTAATGATTTTAATATGTACATTTAATTTATATTTGAAAAAAAATGTAATATAGTATATTAATGTCATAAACAGCATGACGGATTATCTTTTTTTGGCTTTTTCGCAACCGAACAAAAATATTTAACTTTACATTAATTGACGGCAAATATTTAATAACATCATATCTCAATATGTAGACTAGTCTACATATTGATAATATTATACACTAGTACATAAAATAATAGTTATACACTTTTTTGACTTGGTTAAAAAATTTTACTTTTTTGCCCCGGCATGTTTCATAATATCGTCAAATTCAACAACACAGAAAGAAACTTAATACAGTTAAATAATAAGTGCATATGTCAAATTCATAATAATCATAGCAAGTTATAAAAATTGTTCAAATGTTCATATAATCTGCAATGTACAAGTAACTCAAAAAAATCTACTGCATCATTAGCCAAAAAAGTTACACTTACATAACTATTAAGTGTAACTTTTAATTACCTTAATTTGTTGTCTTAAAGCCGCCTTTCAATTGTGATGTTTAATTCTACTTGGTGTATAATCCGTTTCTACGTGCGTTATGGTGGTGGTGGGGTTACAATATTTTGCGGGGATTATGCTTAATGGGAGAACTGATCTCTTCTTCTCACGAGCCACATGAAATAATGATTTCAAGTCCTCAAAATTTCAGAGACAATTTCATTTTTGTTTATGATAATACGCATCCCTATAAAGCTGGAATGGTCAATGACATTTTGAAGGCAAATGGAATCACCAGAAGGATATGGTCACCAAAGTCTCCAGATTTTTTAACTATTTATCAAATAGTAAGGGACAATTAGAAATAAATTGAACACAACACAACGTTGCTAAAATCACCTAAAAACTAAAAAAATTTTTATATGTAGAAGGGGTAGAATATTTTTTTACGACTTACCTAAATTTTGTATACTAAATCAATTCTCCTATCATTCATAGCAGCAAATTTATTTTTAACATCCTCATAAAATGGATGAGTTGCACTAATCTCCTCCAGACATTCCTTTTGAATTGAAATATTGCCTAGAGAAGCAAATCTTTCTTGAGATATTGTATTTCTTAAAGAAGTTTTTACACGTTTGAGGCAAGAAAAACTTCTTTCCACTGAAGCACTTGTCGACGGTATTGTCAAAATAAGGGAAAACAATTTATAGGCTTCGGTAAAAAAATATTTATTTTTATTAATTTTTTTCACTTGCTCTTGCAGCGATATATTCCAATTACTCTCATTGGCAAAAATAAGACCAAGCTCGTTTTTAAGTCGTTGACTTTTTGAAAATATTTCCCCATATAACTGTAACGAATTTTCAAACGGGCCAGTCGGAAAATTTGAACTCTATTCGGAAAATTTAGCAGAACCTGCCAAACATGAAAATGTAAGTTTTGTCTTGAAATCTTAGTGTCATTTCCATTGAAATATGGTCCAATATTTCATAAAAAAGGGTTCTATACTTAGCCCTAATTTCTTCAGGTGAAAGCTTAGCAAGCTCACGTTTGTAATGATTTATTTCTGTAATAGAATTTGCTTTATCAAACATGGTATTAAAAAAAAGTTCATTTCTTTTTTTTACAGAGCCCCTCACCACAGCGTTTTATATTGGATATGCAAAAATGAATGTCAAGCGATTTTTTTTTTTGAAGAACGTCAAATAGTATGTCCGTGATTGATAAAATATCATTAAACACTAATGCCAGAAACTTGAATTCAAAATCGTTCATCTCACCTAAAAATCCTTTCGCAAAGACGTCTTTTGATTTATTCCAGTCTTGAACAATCACATTTACTAACTTCGAATTTGAAGTTGTAACAACACCATAAATAAATATAACACAAAACAGTCAAGTTACCTGCAAAGGAACTCACCGGTTGCAGCGAAATCCGCGAAAATAAAAGTAAATAACCACCGCAAACTAAACGACACGTGGGTGTAGTGTACTGCGTCTGCAATTCACCGAGAGCGTTGTATAGGGCTGGGCTCGACATCATCGGATACGCGTTGTCATGGCAACATGGTAGGAAAATCGTAAACTAAACATAGTACCTCAAGCAAAGTCGAAGCGGTTTGCGCCACTGTTATAGTTGTTATAACAAAGTTCGAGTGAAAGTTTTAAAAAGACATGCCGCCAACGGTCAATTAAAATATTTATTCGAGATGTACAGTTTATTTTTTACCAATTAGGTGAATAAATAAATGTAAAAACTAAAATTTTAAGAGATATATAATAAATAAAGTTACATGTTTGCTTGTTTATTTTTCCTGGTGAAGTAGGACTTCACCTACTTTACCTGAATAGGCGCCACTGCTTTCCTTGCAACTGTGAAAAAGTCTAGGGATTTTTCAGATTTTTACGTTTCAGGTCCTTAGATGCCGAAAAACATGTCATCTCAATTGCGTCGGTAGGTATGTCTGAAGTTCTGTCTGTTCGCGGCATAACTAAAAAACTACTTCCCCGATTGACTTTAAATTCCGTAATGACCTGGTAACATTTTGGTGAAAATCCAATATGGCGAAACAAAATGGCGGCTAATGAAATGTAAAAAAAATATTACTAAAAATGTACTTGTCCAATTTACCTCAAATTTTGCACAAAAAAACAAGTATTATGTAGGAATCAATTAGCACAAATTTTGGTATTATTCCAAGATGGCGAAACAAAATGGCGGCTTACCAGAATATTTAAAACTTCAGCCTGAAAAACTACTTAATATATTGATTTGAAAATTTGTATTATAACTAATTCTGGTATATAGATGAATTGTTTAAATTATTGTACAAATCTAAAATGGCGGTCAAATAATGTTTATAACTGTGAAAAAATTACCCTCTCAGGTTTTACAAATCTTCACGTTTTAGCGTAAATATGTTCTATCAATTCCGTCGGTCTGTATGTTTGTCTCTTAGTTCGCGTCAGCCTAAAAACTTGGGGATGACCTCGTAACATTTTGGTAAAAATCCAATATGCCGGAACAAGATGGCGGCCTAATGAAACTTTAAAAAAATTATTACTAAAAAAAAATTATTCAATTTACCTTTATTTATTATTTAATTTATTAAAATGAAGAAACACGCTTTTCTACTTGAGGTTTTGAAAAAATGTATCATTGTCACTAACCTCTCGAAAACCTCTCAAGACAAACATATAACTCAGCCTAGAACCTAAGTAGAAAAGTTTTTAAATTTTACAAGCATGTTGCGTTACATCCTCTATAATTGAAAAATCGCATAAAATAATTTGAACGCACAGTTTAGTCGGCTAAAATTAACGAGGCGTAAACATCTTAATCAAATTCAAATTCAAATTTAAAAATAGTTTATTTGTCATAAAATTAACGAGATTTACATGACAAAAAGCGTAAACATCTTAATCAAATTCATATATTATCAAATTCTAAAACTAAGCATTTTCAACAACTAAAAAAAATTCACCATAATAAGGTAAAGCAGCAGGGGGAACAGGAAGGCAGCAAAAAAAATATCCGACGAGGGGGCTGCAGGGGAGCAGAAAGGAAACCACGAAACCATGCAGGGCGCGTTTTGTCGGAGAACTTTATAGTGTTTTAGTTTTTTCTTTTAATTAATTTTATTTTAACATTTTTTTTTTTTAAATTGGCAATTGATGTAGCTATATAATTATATTGAAATGAATTGAGTTAATTAGTTAATGTTCTTTGTTCTAAAAGTAGTTTTTTCTTTGTGTGTTCAGAATAACTTTTTATAGAAAGATTCTTAATGTTAGTTGGTAAGGCATTCCACATTTTAAACAAAGTTTTGAATATTTCTAGTTCCTTGAGTGCGAGGTAAATTGGAAAAATTTTGGCTTAAATATTCTGGTTGATTTTCTTTTATTACTCTGTATATAAATTTGTACATATGATGTTTCCTGCGATTTTCCATGTTCAGTATAGCAGCTTCATTTAGATAGGGTGTTATATGATTTCTATACGGAACCTCATATGAAAACCTGACACAAGAATTTTGTATTTTTTGAATTATTTTTTTCGTGCGTACCGTTAAAGAATCTCCATACACAATACACATAAACAATTTTTTGCTCACAATAGTCAAACAGTGAAATAATTAGACTCTCACACAAAATGTATTTCTGTTTGGATGTTAGAAACTGTTTTAATTTATAGAGTTTTTTAAGACGTAAGTAAGCTGATTTTGCTTTATTTTTTACATGAGATTCGAAGGTTAGGGCATCATCGAAAGTTACGCCCAGATTTTTCGCCTGTCGAACAATTGAAATTGGGTTATTACTGATGGATATTTGTAGGTTTTGCTGGACGGCATTTCTGACAACGGCATTATTTCCTATGACTAGATTTTGCGATTTTAAAGGATTAAATTTTAGATTGTGATTTTCGGCAAAGGATTCTATGTTTTCTAAGTCCGCGAGGAATTGTTCCTGTACTGTATTAACGTTCTGGTTGTTAATGGGTATATATATTTGTGAGTCGTCTGCATATTGCTGAAGCTCTGCATATTTAACCACTTTAAACATATCCGCGACGATAGCGGTAAATGGGCGCGAATCTAAAAATCGATATCTACAGTTGTAACCAGATGGTTACGCTGATTTCTACAAGAGTTTTCTATGTATATTGAAAACAGTAATGGTGACAAAATCGAACCTTGTGGAACTCCTTGTGTAATAGACAAAAACTGGGAGGCAATCTTTTCAGTCCCCTTTGAGACTATCACTTTGCTTTGGCGGTGGTGTAAATAGCGAGTTAAAAAGTTTATCGCATTTTCCGATAATCCATAATAGTGTAATTTTGCCAGTAGCATTTTGTGATTCAAGGTGTCAAAGGCTTTACTGAAATCTAACAGCGCCATGCATGTACAGTTTTTTTCTTCTTCATTTAGGCGAATTTTGCTCACGATGTTTACTAAACTGGTAGTAGTGCTATAATTTTTTCGAAAACCTGATTGGCAAAACGGTACTATGTTATGTTCTTCTGAAAAAGTCGATAATTGAAAAAAGAAGTGTTTTTCGGTTATTTTATTATTATTATTATATTATTTATTTAATCGTAATGTAACATGTCATACGCAGCATAGTTAAAAACCCACCAAGAGAACACTATAATAGTATATTCATCTTTTTGTTCAGAATTATTTTTAACAAATCTACGTTATAACTTATCTAAAAGTTAGAAATTTGGCAATTTTAGATTTTCTCTGACCACTGCGAACATATCTTCCAAATTTCAACTTTATACTTCTTGTAAAAGTCGGTTTTGTTTTGCGAATATGTCACACGGTTACAATACTCCCATTTAACGAGGGAATGAAAAATATACTCAAATAATATTAAGTATTACATTAATAACTAAATAATAACTCTCTTCATTTTTTAGAAAAGTTCAATTTATACAACAACAATCACTTAACGAAAACTCTCTACCTGGCATGTTTATTGCCAAAGCGAAAAGATAACATAATATTATAATTTATTATTTAAAAGGTACTCCGATTACGTCATAATTTTATAGCGATTTTTTATAAGCTTCCTGGTAGTAGTATCAGTTGACTGTAAACGCGGAAATAAATCATGGACATTTTTTTAAAGTGCTGTACTACGTATATGAACTTAAATTTGATTTCTATAACGAAGTGTAAACATTGCATGGATTCCAAAACCAGCGCAACCACCGACTTAATTATCAGGTAACTTAATTTATTTTATATTATTTACTAATATTTATATAAATATAGTCAAATAAATAGTTATTATTGTTATTATTATATTTCTTATTATTATTATTGACATTATTAAAATTACTATTAAACAGTATCCCATTTTTTATGAACCATAAAACCTTTTATAAAAATTAAAAAATAGGTATAATTCCTTTTATTAGGAATACTGAAGTGTGAACAAATTTAGTTTAGTAAAAAAAATTTAAAAAACATATTTTTTTTGGCATCTAGGGACGCTAAAACCCGAAGATATATAGAAGAATAGTATACAAAAAGTATATTTGGTCGCCATTTTGTTCTGACATCTTGAATTAATACCACAGTTTTACTAGTTCATCTCTATACTACAAATTAGTTATGGCACAACCATTTGAAATCAGTTCATTAAGTGGTTTTTTTTCAGGCTGAATGTTTAAATATTTTATTAAACCGCCATCTTCGATTCACACCAAAATTTTACTAGTTGATTCCTACATAACACTTCATTTTTGTGCAAAATTTGATATAAAGTAAATAAGCACTTTCTCCAGTAATAATTTTTTTAACAGTTGACTAAGCCGCCATTTTGTTTTGTCCCATTGGATTTTTACCAAAATATTACCAGGTCATCCCCTTAATTTTTGACCAAAATTTCAAGTCCATCGGGTGAGTAGTCTTTTAACTATGCCGCGAACTGACAGATCGACAGGCAGACGAAAGACCAACAGAAAGACAGATCGACGGAATCGAGAAACTCTGCAACTTAAAGATCTGAAGGAAGGAAGTAAAAAATTTCCTTTACCCGGAACTTCCCTAGTTATAATCTTTTCTTTTGTTAGGAATAGTAAGATGTGACACAATTTAGTTCAGTACATAGGCATTTAGTAGCATAAAAATACTGTCTTTCCAAATATTTTTATTGAGCGCCCTTTTTTTCTACCATATTGGAATCAAATCAATACCAATTTGATAGTTTTTACATTATTCTTTTTCAGTTCACTTCTATAATACATTGAATTTTTGAACAAAAGTCAACTGAATAAGAAAATTTTTTTACGATGATTTTTTAAACATTTTATTCGGTCGCCATTTTGTGTCGCCCTTTTAAATTTGTATCACACCTTTACCAGTTTGTCTCTATATCACAGTTAATGTTTGCACAAAATTTGAAATTAGTCTAATAAATAATTTTTTCTAACGACCACTTAACTGTTGTTGATGTGCATTCTTGTATTATCACTTCTAAAGTGGACGAAGGTCCTTCCAATTCTCGATTTAACCCTTTGTCATGAACAGCGATAGCGTCGGCCTTCAGAATTTGGTTTGCATTTTTTTTATTCCCAATCGATTCTTTAATGTATGATTCGGCGACTGTTGAGATCTTCCAGCCACCATGTCTCTTCAGAGTATTTATATTTGCTCCAGCACTGGTCAACATAGTGGCCGAGGATCTCCTGAGACAGTGCCCCGTAAAATTTTCTAGGTTTGGAAGGCGCAGAAAGATAGCGATATTACTAGATATTTTCAGATTTATGCCAAGATAGTTTCCTTTGATATTACATATTTTCTGTAGAAGTTAATATGATGTACGTATTGATATTTCTTTGTGTGTCGTCGGCAGGTATTTATGCCAATAACGAATGTGTAGTCTTAGAAACCAACAGGATATAATACAATCCGTAGTAATGTTTATATTTTAATATTAAATATTTTGTTTGTTTGTTTGAATACTAATATAATATAAAAGAAATAATTGGAACAGCTTTAGCTTGCGTAAAAAAATTAAAGCGTTAGGTATTTTCCAGAGGGTATTAATACCAACATTTAATAAAAACAAGCCTATTTTTGCGCAAGTACGAAAAATATTTATTTATTTATTTATTTATTTATTCACACAATACATAGAGAGTAATAAGTCCAAATTGTACATAAAAAAAAGTTTTAACTAAAGATAATTAAAATCAATCCTTGGTGCTTCTAACTAATGCTGATCTTTAATTCCACATTTAAATACCTCAAAGCTGAACTTAAAAAGATCTATTTCTCTAAAATTATCGTTATAGTTCCTCATAAGCCTATCAGTAAAGCACTGGTGCAAGCCATAATTAGTTTGATGACACTGTTTGCCTTTGAGGAATGCGAAAATATATTTTAGACAGTAGATGGCTGCAATCAATTTTACCATTTAGAAGCTTATGCAAAAAGCATGCTAAAGCATTATGCCTTCGTTTTTGTAGGCTTTCAATTCCAGCAAGTTGAATGCGTGTTGCATAAGTTAGGTCCTTGTATGGAAATCTTAACTTAAATAAAAGAAACTTAACATATTTATTTTGGAGCATTTCCAATCGCTCTATGTGACAGTTATAACTAGGACACCAAATAACACTGTTATACTTTAAAATACTTCGCACCAAACAATTATACAATGACTTAATGGCCCTAACATCACAGATCCTGAAACATGTGCGACGAACAAAACCTAACATCCTAGAAGCTTTCATTAAAATTGTGTCAATGTGTTTGATAAAGCTAAGATCCCTATTAAAAGTAACATCCAAATCGTTAAAACTATGTACAGATTCCAAGACAGTATTTCTAATGGAATATGGATATTCTAATGGACATTTACACTTATAAAAACGCATAATCTTACACTTGGAAACATTAATTTGTAAAAAATTTAAGTCACACCATTTAGCTAAATTATTGAGGTCATTCTGGACAGCCACACAGTCCTCAAAGCTTCTCACAGCAAAGATACTCACACTTCTCAGAGACAGATGTAATGTCATTTATAAACAGTAAAAACAATACTGGCCCTAAATGGGATCCCTGGGGCACTCCCGACGTCACGTTTACCTCCCGGGATGCTACACTGCCAAGTCTTACACACTGTTTGCGGTTCCTGAGGTATGAGTCTATCTACTGAATGTATGATCCAGTTACGCCCATAGCAGAAAGCTTTGCTACAAGTAGTTCAGGGCATACCCGATCAAACGCTTTTGCAAAATCGGTATAGACCACATCCACTTGTGAACCTCCCTCGATGTTCGTCACTAAGTATTCCTGAAAGACACCCAGGTTGGTGACAGTAGATCTTCCTTTGAAAAAGCCATGTTATTTTGGAGATAGGCGATGCTTAAAAGTCCCAAAAAGTTCTCCTGTTATGATGGATTCGAAAATATTGTACCTAATATGACGTAAGGGGTGACAATTTTTTCAACACTAGTACTAAAACTATTTTTTTTCGACGCTATTGTTGAAATAAACAAAATATAAAATATAATCATTCTGTGGCGACTGAATGTCTCCCACATTTGTCTGCCAAAGTTAAAATTTGCGCATATCACACTGTATATATTTGTTTTTCTTTTCATTGTTACTGCATAACATACTGTACATATTTATTTTATTTTACATTTATTTTTTTAATCTAGGCTAATTATCTATTGCTATTGAGAAATGTAACAATTTGTAGGTACTTAGTTTTCTGTACATAATTGTGGGAATTTCCATCGGCATTTAGAGTCTAATTTAGTTTTAAAGTTCTTGTATGCTATCCGTTAATTTTTATTTTTACAACACTTCTTTGTACGATTTTAAAATATGTTATTGCACGTTCGATAGTAGGAACCATCACCGATAGTAAACTGTTTATTGCATTTAGGGTTTATGATAGGAAAATACCTAAACGACCCTTCTTAGTAAAGCTTTCTCCAAATTCCCATTTTACTATCTGTAATGAATGTTTTTATTTTGACCATGGGAAAGTTTGCGAAGATAAAAAAATCCCCTTTTGCCAACGAATACGACCAATCAAAGCGAGGAACTTTGGCACAGGGGGTGGAACGTTATGTTTCTTGAGATTTGTATTAATATTAGAGGAGAACTCTGTTTTTCGACTTGCAAGAAGTCGGATGTGAATTTTGTTGTTCTAGTCCAATAGACTTATTTCATTTCGTTTTAACAGTGTTTCAATAAACTCTCACAGTTCATATAAAAAAAGGAATGTATTGGATATATAGCTAATCAAGCACACACATAGGTTCCTAAAATTCTAATGAAAATTTTGAATGATCGCAAGAAAAATAGTGTATATTATCGTGTTAAAGTTATCGTTTTCAAATTCGAAAGTTTTCTGCACTCGGTTAACGCCCCGTGTTAAATACCTTCACGTTTGAAAACTACCACATTTAACACTTGTTATGTAATATACTATTTCACACTGATGTTTTTATTATTTTACTAGGCTGCCATCTTGAATTAATTCCAAATTGTTACTACTTCATGTCTATGAAACACTAACACAAATCTAAGGTAATTTGAATAATTAATTTTTCAGGGATAAGTTTTTTAACATTTCACCAAGGGTCCATCTTGTTCCGCCATAGTGGATATCTACCAAACTGTTGCAAGATCATCCGCATAAAACCTCTAATTTTTGACCAAAATTTGGCAAAAATTCAATCAGGTAAGCAAATTTTTAACTATGCTCCAAACTGAGATATATTATAACATTATATAATAAACATATTATTAGGCCACCATTTTGTTTTGCCATACAGGATTCGTACTAAAAATTTACCAGCCTATGCCCGTTTAACACATGATTAGTCAATTAGATAAGTAGTTTTTTAGTACCGAATTTTTAAACATTTCATTTTTGTTATACCATAACGGGTTTATACAAAAATTTTACCAATTCATCTTTATATCACAATTTATTTTTTTTGCAAATTTTTGCAAAGTCCATTCGATAAATAGTGTCCTAATCATGATTTTGTTTACATTTTGTGAGGCCACCATTTCGTTCTGCCATATTGGATATTTATCAAAACGTAACCATTGATTTTTGACCAGAAATTGAATTCCTACTTTTTGAGCTACACCGCGTAGAATACAGAGTGACAGAACGAGAGATCGACAAACTGACGAAAATTGGGAACATGTTTCTTGGTATCCAGGGACCGTGAAACGTAAAGATCCGAAGAAATCTCAGAGGAATTCCCTTTTACGAGGGAAGTAAAAAAATGTATTACCCTTGCAACTTCCTTACCAGAAAATTGCGATTGACGCCCTTGTCATATCATATTTCTGTTACTAAAGTACTTCCAAATAAATATGTTTTTTTTTTGTTATAAAAAGCCTATGAATTGAAAAAAACATGTTTTTCTAGAGACCAGAACCTTGAAACATAAAAATTTAACAAAATCTCGCAGGGTGATTTTTTCATAATTACAATAATTCCCTTTTACGAAGGCAGTAATAAATGTATTTCCTTTCCAACTTCCCTTTACACATTATATTTCTGTTAGCAAAGCTGTTCCAAATAAATATGTTTTTTTACTTCCCTCGGAAAAGGAGAGTATTCGTGAAAAAATCACCCTCCAAGATTTTTTCACGTCTTTACGTTTCAGGGTCTCTATAAGCAGAAAAACAAGTTTTCACAATTCCGTCGGTCTGTCTGTCCGTCTGCTTGTTCCCGGCTTAGCTAAAAAACAAAATGGTGGCTTACTAAAAAACTACTTAATAAATTTTAACTCAAATTTTACACGAAAATCAAATATTATGTAGGAGTACACTGATAAAATTTTGGTAAAATTCCAAGATGGCGGAACAAAATGGCGGTTTAATAAACTTTTTAAAAATTCAGCCTGAAAAATTACTTAGTCGATTGATTTCAAATTGAGTGTCATAAATAGTTATGGTATAGAGATAGTAAAACTGCGGTACTAATTCAAGATGGCCCTCTCATATTTTACATATCTTCACGTTTTAGCGTCTCTAGATGCCAAAAAATATGTTGTCGGTCTGACTGTGTGTCTGTCAGTTTGAGGCATAGCTTAAAAACTACATACCCGATTGACCTAAAACTTTAGTCACAAATTAAGGCTCATATCGGGATAGCCTGCTAATATTTTAGTCAAAAGTCAATATGCCAGAAGAAGATGGCGGCCTAGCGGAATGTTAAAAACATTATTACTAAAAAAACTAATTATCTAATTTACCTCAAATTTATAGAAAAAAAATTAAGTGTAACATAGAAATAAACTGATAACATTTTAGTATAAATCCAGGATATCAAAACAAAATGGTGGATTAATAAAATATTTAAAAAAATCAGCCTGAAAAAAAAATACTTATAAGATTAATTTTAGATTTTGTTCAAGCATTAAGTGTGATATAGGAAAAAAATAGTAAAGTTGTTGTACGAATTCAAGATGGCGAAACAAAATGGAGACATATTAAATGTCATACAGGGATAAACTGGTACGAATTCAATATGACGTAACCAAATAACGGTGGGTGTCAATGTAAAAACTACTTATTAAATTTATATTAAATTATGCTCAAAAATTAAGTGCGGCGCATTGGTAGAAACTGGTAAAATATTGATAGGAATCCAATATATGATGCAACAAAATAACTCTCGATAAAAATGTTTGAAAATACAGTATATATGTGATACTAAATGAATGATATATATATATAAAGCCTAGCATTTTTTCAAACGGTAAATTTCTTGATAAAGAAAACGATAAACAATTAAATTAAAAACGATAACAACTTACATTATTAATTCTGCTAGCACTCTAGAATTGAACCTTACGGCCCACATAGTGAAGAATTTTCTCATTAAAAATTGCAAAATTCACACGCACATTAGCGACCATAGAATCGGGTAATAAAAATCACACGAATTTCATTAATGAACTGAAAGCTATAGCTGAATATCTGCCACAATATACGTTGAGATGTCGGCAATTAAAACACTAATAAAAGACAGAGAGACAACTCAAAGTCCAGCCTTTTGAAATTCCTGAGGCGTTTTTTTGTTATTCTGCGATTGCAGGTGCTTTATCTCAAAATTATCCAAGAACGCGTTGCATGAATCGGTTTTGGATTCACAGACTATTGCATGAGTTGCGATGGTTCACGTAATTTTATGTACCTACCTAGGTATTGTACGAAATACTGTCAGCTTACTAATGATGAATGTTATACAGGGGTTCCCAAAAGTATGGAAATTATTTTTCGAGTAACTTTTGACGAAAAAAAAAACGGCAATTTTGTAGCTAAATGTTTTATTATCCTCTAAAACTTTTAATTTCCCTAGTAAGAGGTTAGTATTGGATCGTGAAAAAATAAAACTCAGGAATTTTTGGATCCTGAAATGTCGTTCTAATTGTACGCCGCAAATTTTGAAATGTGGGTTGATTTCACTTTGTAAACAAAGAAAACAATAAACATATGCATAGAATTTTAAATTCACTCTTGTTTTACGCTTAAGCGAATTAAGTAGGAAAATACAAGGCAAATTAAAAGTTGAGTAAATGATTTATTAACTGAGGCACATAGAATAACAGTGGTCCAACTCCATGAAAAGCTATTTTGAATCATTAAAGTGTTTTCAAAATGTATCATAGAAAAGTAAAGAAAGACAGTGATTGTTTTAATTATTTTTTATTAAAAGCTGAATATTGGATTTATAATAGGAATGCAATAAAATGGTGATTTTCTAACATATTTTTATACAATACGATCGATCTTCTTCATCTAGATCTTGCACAAGCTTTAGAAGAGAAAGACTTGTTTTTATGTTACGATTTTGGCCGGTACATAAACCTGAGTATGCAATGACATGGTTATTGGATGAAGCTTTTTCTTTTAAATGTTAATATAAACACGTTGCAATGTCTTGGGAGCCACATCCACCTTCAGTTTCATCCCATAAGTACATATACCTAGCAATATCAATCAAAGGTCATCGCATAAGCAGCATTCGCTTTTTCCAAATCATTCTTTAGGCTAGTTCTGGCCGATCCTGGCTTTCTTTGGTTCAGTTCTCTTTGTAACTCCAAATCTTTTTTTTATACTTTCTTCATTTGCAGCCTTTATTTTTAAATCCAATTCGTCACATATCTTGCAGGTATCTTGATGTGGTTGCTTGAAGTGTAAATTAAACTTCCGTGTTGAAAACGTAATAGTAATTTTTTTATTTTTTTGGCTCTTTTTTGTCTCTGGAACTCTCTTCTTTATACACGACAACGTTTTCTTACATAAAACTTTAGTGTTGTCATTTCTTAAGAAATAAGTATAGGAAGTCTGTTTCTCATGCCCAGAACCATCTTTTGGTCGTTTTCGGACAATTTTTTTGGCTTAAACAAGACCATTCATATACGAATTTTGTGAGACATAATCAGCAAGGCTCCAAAACGATTTAAAAATTAGTCGTTGAATTTCCGTGAATAAAGCGAAACATTTTTTTGAACAGCCGCAATCCGAGTAAGTAAATCGTTTCTCATGTACCGTTACTCTCTTCTTTGAAACATACTTTTTTCTTGATTTATTTTCCAGACTTTTTATTTCTTGTACGTTTCTTTTTTCTTGATGCTGTGGCTAGTAATGATTTTCGGCATTCGTTTCGTCTGAAATAAACGATAGCATCATAAATAACCTCCAGAGACAATATGTAGTTTAAATCCTTACATACCTGATAATGGCCATGAGTCCTGAGGATGTAACATTTATGTTGCGAAACTTTAAAAAAAGGCTTTTGTTTTTTTTACTAGGTGCTCCAAACTTCAAATAATACACCACTCTAACATAACAAAAGGATCGGGTTAAGCAAAATTATGATGGGTTTTCTCAGATATGCTTAAGTGTGCAATGGAATAAAATTTTAAATTCAGAACATCTTCTTCAACATTTTCGCCGACTTCTTTGTGACGTGTTTAATGATGCTTTTCCCTTTAGAATGGTAAAAAATCGTAAAAAGAAAGGTTGGTTTAACAAAGGCCTAAAGGTGTCTGCCCAAAATATGCGATTTTTGCATACTTTAAGAAAATTTTTATTTCATAGTAATGTATTCATGAATTATTACCGGAAATACCGTTCAATATACAGATCAACAATTAACTTGACAAAAAAAGATACGTTTTCACAAAAAATTGTAAAATCCTACATAAACAAAAGGAACGTTGGCAAATTGTTAACGACGTAACTGGTAGAACTACTTTGGATTACGATATTAATGTAGACCGACTCAACTCCTTTTATTGCACTATAGCTGAAAAATTGGCCAAAAATATCTCTAAAAATTTGTTCCACTTGAATATCTTAAAAGTACTATAATAAATGACACCCTCTATTTCCCACCAACTAATCCAGAAGAACTGACAAAGTGTGCTAAGGCTTCCTTAGCACACTTTGATCGCGTTAACTGAAACTATTAATTGGTCATTTACATGCGGAGAATTTCCATCTGATCTGAAACTTGCTACTGTGATTCCAATTTTTAAGGGTGATGAAACTGATGTTCCCTCCAATTTTAGGCAGATTTCCCTGCTCCCCACCTTATCTAAAGTTATAGAGAAACTTATGAAAAAGAGGATGCTACTCTTTCTCAAAAAAAAACGCAATATTCTTAATATACAACAATTTGGATTTCAATCATCATTGTCCACAGATGACGCCATATTATCTTTTCTTGAAACTTTATACGAACGTCTAAATGAGGGTGGTTGCTGTGGTGTTCTGTGATCTATCTAAGGTATTTGACTGTGTGGATCAAAGAATACTCCTCAGCAAGCTTGAAGTTTATGGATTCGGGGGGAAAGCTTGTGCCTGGTTTAGTTCCTACTTGGCTGACTCTATGTTAAATTGTAAGTTTTAAAAATGACCAGTCAGGCAAATTAAATATTGCTGCAGGTGTTCCACATGACACAACGGTTTTATGGCATCACATGATCCCAAACAGTTGGAGCATATTGTTAAGGGAGACTTGGAAATAATAAAAGACTGGTGTAACTCAAATAACAAAGACCAACATTATTTCATTTAAATGTTTAATTAGTGATGTTAGGATGGATGACCAACCAATAGACAGTTTACATGTTAACAAGTTCTTGGGTCTCTACATATATGATAGGCTATATTTTGAGAAATATATTTTGAATGCGAATTCTAAGATTGCAAGGGGTTGCTATGCGCTAAGAATTGTCTCTCTCGAGTTAGATTTATCAGTGGCAAAGAATGTATATCATGCCTTGATAGAGTCACATTTGCGCTATATGGCTTCTGTTTCTGGGGAAACTATCTATTAAATTCCACATTTATTATACAGAAAAGAACAATTCGATACTTATCTAAAGCTAGGACCCGTGTTTCTTGTAAGCCTTTATTTTAATCCTTGAATATTTTGACCCTCACATGCTTATTTATTCTTGGAACGGTGTGTTTAATTCATAAGAAATTTAATTCAGAAAATGCATTTCCCACAAGAAGTACTCGTGAATCTAGGTTACCGATTCCTTAATCAGATCTAATAAAAAAATCGTTCATTTACAATGAAAGGCAAATGTTTAACAAACTGCTTTTACATACGAGAACAATTTCTTGTGGGGGAAAACTTACAAAGCAAGTTAAAGAACTTTTAATTGGGAAGGCCTATTATACAGTTGACGAATATTTTACCGAAAGATCTTGAGTGTCTTTTTACTAAATATTGTTTCTGTCTACCATATTTATTTTATTATGTATATTTTTACTTTTAACTTAAATGTATCGTTCGTCTTACCTTTTAATTGACTTTTTCTATACATATTGCGTGGTATCACTGGATTTATTAGTTTTTAAGCTCTTTTTCTTTTTTTTTAAATTTTATTCACAATTATTTAGTTTTAAATTAGTATTTTACATTATATACAATGAAGTGAGCAAACATGGTCATATCTATTAAAAAATTAATTTATTAAATTAAAAAATCAATGTAAAAAAATTTTGTTCATTTGACTTAAAACTTTGCAGAAACGTTAAAAATGGGAAAGACTGGTATGAATTCAACATGACGTGGCAAAATGAAGTCAATGTAAAAACTTCTTATTAAATTTATTTTAAATTATGCCCAAAAGTTAAATGTGCCCTAGGTGGAAAGAAAATGGTAAAATATTGGTAGGAATCCAATATGATGGAATGAAATAGCGCCCAATAAAAATAAAACGACAGTATATGTATAGTCGAATGTGGTCTTATCGTGCGGGTCCAAAGGTCACGAACATCATGAATCAAATCAGAAAACACAGTGAACACCAAAATGTTGTATGATTCTTTTATCGAGCTATTAAATCTCGATGAGCTATTTACAAATATACAGGGAGAAAGAAAATTGTTTTTTTTTATTATATTACGCAATATGATTAAGATAGCCACTTAATATTATTTTATATATTAAATGCCGAGGGACTAAATAAGAAAATTCGTTAAACATGTATTTGGTTATAATTTTTTGGTTGGCAAAAACAAAAATACACAAAATGGCAAGGGCCTTAATAAAGTCGGAAGGCGGTCAGAATCAGTGGAACAATCAGGATATGTTCTGTTTATACAGGCACTTAATGAAAGTGAGATTTTTTTATCAATCACCTAAAATTATAAGCACCACTTGACCTAAAAAACTAACCACTTATACAGTGTCATTTATTAAAATGCGGGCCACTCCTGTGCAAAGAAAACTAATTTTTTTTGTATTGTGAAAACAAAAAAATTTTATTTTGCAAAAATATTATACACTTTTGTTAAAAACACAAGATAATTATATATATAATATAGTCTGTCTGTTCGCTACTATTTATCCGATTTCTTCAAATTTCAGTTTAAAATTAAGAGCCATGCATATATATATATATATATATATATATATATATATATATATACATACATATATATATATATATATATATATATATATATATATATATATATATATATATATAAATATATATATATATATATATATATATATATATATATATATATATATATATATATATTTATATATATATATATATATATATATATATATATATATATATATATATATATATATATATATATATATATATATATATATATAGCCTGTATTTTTCGTTAGCCCCAAGTTTCTGGTAAGGCGATTTTACCGATTTTTATATATCAAATTTTGTCTTATAATTAATAAAAAAATTTACTTATTTTAAACATGCTTTAAAATTGGAACAAGTATTCAATAATTATTTATTTATTGGCTATAAAATTACAAATGTACTAAAAAAGTAAGCAAAAAAATGGTGTCAAATCTAATAAAAAAATTTTTAAATTAAAATTCACTGGCTAATATCCAGAAGCCAGTGTATGTACAGAAACTTGTGCATGAAAAAAAACATAATTTACTTGCGAAGAAGATTAAGAAATGTACACGAAAAAATCCAAAAGCAAAAGACTTAAGTTACAATGCAAAAATAGATATTCATAATGCAATTTATGATTTGTACACCCCAAAGACTAATATAATACTTCAGAAACTTTTTAATATTATAGACTAAAAAATATCATCATCACTTAAAAAAGTCCTCATCTTCTGAGTCGTCTTCAAATGGCGCAACGATCATTGGTGCTATTTCGACATCTAGAACTCGTTCTCGATTCCACCAATCCCATATTAATTTTTCCGTATGTTCCACAGATTTCTTCCAGTACTCCGGCGTAATATAATTTAATGAATCTTGCCAAACGATTTGCACTTCATCTGACGTAAGACCATCGTTCACGTGTTTTTCGTAATATGATTTTGCCCCAGGTTGTTTATATAAGATTCTGGAATGATAATATGCATTGTCCAGAATGATTAAAGATGGAGCATCTAAATTTGGAATCAGTTGTTCTTTTAACCACTTTTCAACCAGTTCACAGTTCATATTATCATGGTAGTCCATACTTTTGGATGTTGAAGAAAACAGTAAACTTGCACCTGGGAGAAATCCTGTTGAAGAACCTGCATGCAAAATGATGAATCGTTTTCCCGTTCCACATCCCTTTTTTCTCTTGACACTTTTTACAGACTCGTCCTGCCAAGATTTCGAACCACTTTCATTAGAAAATATCTAAGTCTGATCTAAAAATACCACTTTTCTAAATTTTGAATTAACATTTTCCGAGTATTTCTTTAAAAACTGATACGCTGACTTGCTATATGTGCAACTCGCATAAAAATCTTCGATTACGGTCCTTTTTATATCGAAAACCCAACATTTTTATTAATTTTGACAACAATTTCCAATATGCCTCGATTTTTTTAAGCTTCTTTTAAAATTTGAAGGGTTTTATCGTAAATTGCATTACGAACATCCATTTTTACATTGTCACTTAAGTCTTCTGCTTTTGGCTTTTTTCGTGTACATTTTTTAATCTTGTTCGGTAGTAAATTATGCTTTTGTTCATGCACAATTTTCTGCACAGTCCTTATACCGAATCCCAGAGCTTTTATTACTATCTCCTGGATATTGACCGGTGAATTTTCATTTTCGTAATATTTTATTAGAATTAATACCATTTTTTTCGCTTGTGGATGCAAAAAACCCGAAAATTCTTTTCTATTACTCATTTTATCACTGACTTATCAATCTGACTTTGAAGTGACATCGCTCAAAGATTTTTGCAACTGCTGGTATTTATATGGTTATCCTCTTTTTTCATATGAAAATATCATAGGTCTATCTAATTCATCTTCCGGATTTTATGCGGAGGATATGATTACACGTAATAAAAGAAAAACAAACTTAAAAAGTTTGTCGTAAAATGTACCGATTTTTTAGTAATAATTTTTTCAACATTTCACTAGGTCGCCATTGTGTTTTGCCATATTGTAATTATACCGAAATGTCACCAGGTCATCCCCATAAGACCCTTAATTTTTGACCAAAATTTAAAGTCAATCTGGTAAGCAGTTTTTTAGATATTCCGCAAACAGACAGATAGACAGACAGCCCGACGGAATTGAGAAAAAAAAACCTGTTTTTCGGCATCTAGAACCCGGAAACGTAAATATCTGAAAAATCGGTAACTTGGCTTTGCCCGGTACTTCCTTATCTATGTATCCTTCTATTGACCAAGAATAGTAAAGTATGATTACATTTATTCAGTAATTTATTTAGATACATACAGAGCTTCTATATAAAGAGGGCTGATGAAAACCATTTTGTCCCGAAGTAGTGCAAGGTCTTCCCTTCCATTTGCTGCAAACCCCAGGACGAATCTTCAGTGTCCTCACCCTTAACCAACGAGGTGAATGACCGAAACTTTGGAATTTTAAATTCGATTTTTTCCTTTTTTTTTCTTAACGCTCTACGCAAACCAGGCGAGGACCAACAGAAATTCCTTCGTCCAGAGGACAGGATAGCCCAAAAGGGCTGACACTAGAACGACCCCATAGATCGATGCCCTCTACCCCTAATCGATGGGTGAAATTGCCCGAAAATAAAATTATTGATTTGTATTCTATCATGAAACCAGGGCTTAAGCGTACGCCTCTAATGTCTAAGAAGGCAGAAAAGTCCTCGGGAGAGGGCTCCCACAGAGATCTTCCCAAGATTCCCCCACGGCCGACGACGACGGTCCAGGCCAGGTGGCTGGAATCGCTCGTTTCGAGCAGGGTCCTAATTTTACTGAGCTAGGCAACAAGTAAGGAGCACGGGTGCTCAAAGTAAGTGTCCCATAATGGGCACTCGTAATCGAGCATCCCAGGACACTCTTATATCCAAGAAACCAATAGGTGGACTAGTGATGCCGTCGAGACGAGACGAGATGATAATAGGGCTTCTCTCGTCTCGTCTCGAAGACACGAGATAAAATTCGTCTCTTGTCTCGCTCGAGACGGACCTTCTCTCGTTCGAGAGGACATCTCTCTCGTCTCGTCTCGATTCTCTCGATTTATCGACAAAATATTTACGTTAAATCACAGGCCCTGTTGTTAACTGAATTTCCGGCGTTCTTGGGGTATCTATTATGTAAAAACCGGTTTTGATATTTTGAAAGAAAATTAAACGCAAGATGCCCTTAAAATTTTAAAATTAACTCCACACCTTGAAGAAGAAAGCGACAGTAGTGAAGACGAAACCGATAATAGTAACAACATAAATGCGGAGAATCCACTAGTAGCAAGACTAGGCAATTATTTAAAAAGATTAAAAATTCTTAACAATTGCAAAATATTTTAAGGAGCTTTTGTTCTTCAGCAGGAGTAAAGTATACTTCAATAAAGATCGATGTTTCAACAAGGTGGAAATCTACTTGTGAAATGATAAGAATTGCATTGCAGCTAAAAGATGCTCTTGTTCCTCTATGTCATACCAATACAATTTTAAATAAATATAGTATTAGCGATGATGAATGGAAAATTTTGGGAATCTTATATAAATTTCTCAAATACTTTAAATCTGTAAGTACGCTATTATGTGGGAGACTTATACAACGTTGCCATTAGTTATTTTAAGTTTTAATATACTGATCGATAAGCTCGAAACATCTTTAGCCGAGATTGACCAGAAGCCAGATAGAACGTCTATTGAAGAATCAATAATTAATGCTTTCCAGGCTGTAAAAGAAAAAATGTTAAAACATTATAAAAAACAAACTGGATCGACTGTGCTGTCCTCTTTTTAGACCCACGACACAAAAAACAGGGCTTTACACAAACCAATTGGGGCAAAGAATTGCTTGAAGGCTCTGAGAAGAAGTTTGAAGAAATTTTAAAAAGATACGTACCCGCTAAATCGCGGCAATCAAATCAAACAACGGAAATTGAAACAATTGAATGATCATCAAGTGACGAGTTAAATGTATCATACTTGTTTGATTGTCCAAGTTCTAACGCAGATACATAGAAATTAGAGATTAACAGATATTTTGAATCTCCTAGAGCAGACAAAAATACAAATATCATTAAATGGTGGTTTGAACATCAGGAAATATACTCAAATCTAGCTAAAATGGCAAGGGATTTGTTAGTTATATCAGCAACTAGTGTGCCCGCAGAAAGACTTTTCTCCAAGGCTCTTCTCATAATTAGAAAGTATAGAAACAGGCTTACTGCGGAATCGGCAAGGAGCCTGTTGTGCTCAAATTCATGGTATACATCTTCCATTAGTACGTTACTGACACAACAATAAATTATAGTTTAATTAATTAATTAATCTAATTAATTTTAGACTTTAAGTTATATATATTATAATAATTATTTTTTTATATATATCTTATTATCATTTTTAGTTTCGTTATTAGTTTGAAGTAAAATGTTATAACGTTTTAGTCTAACCGTTGTATGAATGGGAGCTTATCCGGTTCATACAACGGTCTAACATAGAGATTCTATAATGTGCCCAAGGATGAAATCGAAACAGAATGCAAAGTAATTTTTAGCGTATCAAAGTTTTTGAAAAATCCAGTTGCCTTGCTAAATCATCATTATATACGATTTCCAAAAACGTTATTTAAAAATTTGTTTTGAATTAACAAACGTGCTCACATGCCAAGTTTTAAATTAATTCAACTGTTTTGACTTTTTTTTTATTCATTCTTCAATATTTCAAATTTTTCATGTATAAATAAGCTTTTTTATAGAAAACTAAACATTAAAGTTTATCAAAAACTATTATTTGTCGCTTAACAAAATTTATTTTTACACATTTTAATGAAAAAAATTTATCTACAGTAAAAAACGTACAAAGTATTCGAAAAAGTCAAAATAATCCTATTAATTTGAAATTTGAAGTGAGGGCTTTTTTATTAATTCTAGACAACTTTTTCATATATGGTATTTTGATATCTTTTACAAAAAAACTCACTTTATATACACTTCAGGAAATGGGTTAATATACTTGTCAAGGCATTTTTAAAAAATATTTTCATATGCCAAAAATTACTTTGCATGGAATCGGCATTGTTCTGGAAATACTAAAATTTTAACTCAGAAATTTTAGTTCGATTACATCGCTTTTTTATTTATTCACAGACACAGTGTATATCTGGAGAAAAACCTTATTTTTGATCAGAACAAGTGATATTTCATTTTTATATTTTTGTTAATTTGTTTGTAATAGATATAAACTTAAACAAGTATTTTTGTTTTTTTTATTTCGTTTGTTATAGGCTATTATCTGCTTATATTTATACCTTTATATTTGTCTTTATTATTGTATATGAAGTATGTGAGTTTAAATTAACAATATTGATTCTGTCAAACTATCTTTTTGACACGCGAATCAAAAAAATAACTACGTTAAATCAAAATGTTGCCTAGATTTTTAAATTAAGCCTAGGTATGTTATTCTTATCTAATTTATAACTAAAGATACGAGGTTTGTTAAATTACATTATGTTGCCTTTTTCCGGCGTTTGATATGGAAAAAAGAAAATATAATTTTTCCTAACCAAACTTTGTAACTCTAAAGGATGGTAGAGATTTATCTATTTTTTTACCGAAATATGATACAGGGTGTGTTACAAAAATGCATGTTTTAAACTTATATCTTTTTAAAGTGAATACTCTATGTATATTGTTGCATATTTGGATTCAATTTGAAAAAATAAGAACTTTTGGTGTTTAGAATTTACATTTTTACCTGTTTTCAAGATAATGGCAGCTAAGAAATGAAAAATTGATATTTTCAAAGGCTGTCAAATCTCGTCGGATCAAATTAGAATAAAATAGTTTGAGGTTTCGTATCTTAGTTTTTGAAAATGTATCTCAAATTTATTGCGAAAATGTTGATTTTTGCTGGCATTGTCAAAAATTGACATTCTCCGTTTGGTTCAACATTAGCGTCGTTAAATAGAGTTTTAAAAACTAAGATTGCAAAGTGCGAATCCTTTGAGAGTTGACAGTCCTTCATAATGCAAATTTTAATTTTTCAACTGTCAATATCTCAAAAGATGCTGCATTAAAAATATAATTTTGATTTAGTGCGTTTTTGCGGAAGATTCTGTATCATATTTGTATTACCGTTAAATACATTCAGTCGATTCTCTACAATTCAGTAAAAAAATCGGCTCTCTATCTTTAAAAATATTAAAGTTAAGAGGGCGCAAATTATAATCATATAACCCTGTACGCCACGTTATCTAAATATTTCAAAGATATATTTGCAACCTGCTTTAAAAAGAAATCTTTGTATATTTTACAATACTTGTGTAGGACGTTTGACAATGTTCTCATAGATCTAATTGGGACATTTTTTAAATTAATTTAAAACTGTTTCATAACGCCAACTGTTATACAAGGAATGTATGCTCTCAGGTGTAGAAGAACCGCTGATGATCAATGCCTATCTAAAATCATTGTCAAATGTTCACCAGAAAATGGGCTACTGGCTTGGTAATTTAACCAGCCTCATATTTTCAAAAATTATAAACAAATTAGCAATGATAATAGAAAGGTAATTTCAATCAGCCTGTATAGTGTATGATGTTATTGTTTTTTAAACAAGGCAAGTATCGATATTCTCTATATTTAATTTATTGGATGTGTAGTCCATTTTAATTAAGGGTTTATTTTATGTCGATATGTCGAGAGAGCTCGAGAGAAAACGATAATTTCTCGTCGAGAGAGGCATCTCCTCTCGTCTTGTCTCGCCATCAAACCACGAGAGAAATTTCTTCTCTCGTCTCGACGAGACAAGACAAGACGAGACGAGAGTTGATAATTTCTCGACTGGACGGCATCCTTTGCCCGAGTAATGTAATATATTATTTAAAAAGTGAAAATATATAATTGAAATTTAAAGGTTCACACATTTTCTGGCGCCTTCGCCAATAATCATTTTGTAAATAAAATTTCAATATATCGATCAATATAGAGATGATAAACTCGTAAGTATTTTTTGTCTATATTAATCAGTTTAATCTTGTTGATGCCAAAAAATATGTGTGCATAGTGAAACAATAAAAAAGACAACAAATATATTTCCCATGCCTTTTAAAATAAAATATATGATACTCACCTGTAATGAATTTTGACCGCCATTTTTCCGAAAAGGCACTTAAATATTTAAAAATATCTATCAAATACCGAATATACTTTGTCGTACGAATAAAGGTTTAAATCTTATAAATATAGTACACAAATGCATAGACTGCATAGGATTTTAATTGCACTCTTGTTTTACATGTAAGCAAACTAAGCGATAAGATACAACGCGAATTAAAAGTTCATGATTTATTAATTATCAATTTTACTTTAAAAAGAGGGAATCTCATGTTCAGCGATGATATACTTCAGATCGTGACTAATTATCATCGGACAATGATTAAACGGCGTGGACCAAATACATGTATGGAATTATTACAGAAATATCTACAATTATTTTTTAAAAAATCGGTAAATTCGCTATACCCGGCACTTCCCTATTTATGTATCCTTCTATTTATCAAGAATAGTAAATTGTAACCTTATTTAATAATCAGTAATTTACTGATCTACAGAGTTTCTGTTTATATTTCGATTAGTGTCTACAATTTTATTTAAATAAATTCTAAATACAAAGGTAAAAATGTTATCATGAATCCCCCAGGACTTGTTAAAAAAATCGTTAAATATACCCTCGTTCTGATTTTTTCCATTTGTTAGGTTAGTTCGGTACATAGTCACAGTATTTATGTATAACATATATCTTTTCAAATATTTTTTACCGCAATTTTGTTACGTCATGTTGAATTCATGCCAGTTTATCCCATTATCACATTTAATTTTTCTGCAAAATTTAAAGTGGATTGAACAAGATTTTTTAAGTTTACCAGTTTATCTCTATATCACACTTAATTCTTGCACAAAAATTTAAATCAATTTAATAAGTCGTATTTCTACGGAAGCGTAGAAGGGCCACAATTTTTTTTATTTTTTAATTCTGAGTTTAAAGTCAGAATTTAATAAAATTCTGAGTTTAAAGGTATGCCGCAAATTAACAGACAAACAGACAGACCGACAGACGCACCGACGAAATTGACCATACATATTTTTTGGCCTTTAGGGACGCTAAAACGTGAATATATGTGAAATCTGAGAGTAGTAGTAGTTTTTTCAGGCCGAATGTTTTAAATATTTTATTAAGCCGCCATTTTGTTCGGTCATCTTGGATTTCGATCGGTTAAGTAGTTTTTTAGCTATACCGTGAACAGACAGATCGACGGAATTGTGAAAACATTTTTTTCATCATCTAGGGACCCTGAAACGAGAAGACCTGAAAAATCTTGGAGGGTGATTTTTTTATGATTACAATACTTCCCTTGTACGAGGGAAGTAATAAAACGAGACCAGGAAAAAGAATAAGATGCACTTAATCGAAGTTTTTTACAGAGGTAGCATCCCTGAATTCAAGTAAAAATTGACGAAAAAAATAGAACATGCTGTATTCTGTGGAGAAATTGACGTCAAAACTGGAGTTTTTGATTGGTCAGCCTCGGCCTTGAATATCTTCGTGAATTAATGCAGGACAAAACTGTCGGGTGTAATACTAGCTTAACACATATACTGTTTTCTTACACTGATTTGTTTAAGAAACCAGTTTATGCCTACATACCATTTAATTTTTGTTAAAAATTTAAAGATTAAGAAATTTTTTTACGCTGATTTTTTTAAACATTTTATTTGGTCGCAATTTTGTTCCTCAATTTTGAATTCGTAGTGTTATAATTTTACTAGTTTACCTCTCTATCACACTTAAAGTTTGCATTTTTAAAATTTTTATTTAAAAAACGTTTGTTTTTTTTTGGAAAAACGCTTCAACTCGTGTATTTTATTTGATGATTTTACATATTTTAAAATTCCTTAAACATTTATACAGGGTGTTTCAGAAAATTGGGTCACTGATTAATCATGATTCTGCTCAAACCGCTTGACGTTAAAAACTGAATTTTGTCCTTAAATACTACAATATTTTTTATTTAAAAAACGCTTAGTTTTTCAAAAAACCGCTTCAATAGGTATGTTTTATTTTATTTTTTTTTACAAATTTTTTTAAAAATATATACAGGGTGTTCCAAAAAATCAGAAATAATTTTATAAAGAAAAATCTCCCAAGACCCTGTTGACAGAAATTGAAATCAAATGAAACAAAAAACGTAGTTTATAAAGGGGTATTTAAATAAGGCGATTTAGGTACCTCTTTATATCTCTTTGGTTATCGCCATACGTGAACGAAGTCACGGGTACTCCCTAGTTATTAGTATCATAATCATTTTATAAACAAAGAAGACAGAAATATCAATATAGACATGATAACAGGTAAGTATTTTTGTCTATATTAATCAGTTTAATCTTGTTGAAGCCAAAAATATGTTTGAACGGTAAAACAATAAAAAAAAACAATTATCTCCATGCCTCTTAAAAAAAATATCTATAAAAAAATATGATACTACTCATCTGGAAGATATTTTGACTTCCATTTTTCCGAAAAGTCAATTGAACACTTTAAAAATATGTATCAAATTTCGAATATAATTCGTGGAACGATGCACGTTTTAAGTCTCATAAATATAGTAAACAAACAAATGCATAGACTGCATTGAATTTTACTTGTTATCAGGAAAAGTGAAGTGTAATCCAATTTAGTATAGCACATAATTTTTTAGTAACACACATACATATACAGTGTAACCTCTATTATCCCAACATGCGATTTTCCGAATATCCAGTTAACCGAACACGAACAAACTGATGCCCTTATCCGAACAAGCCTCGATTAACCGAACAACGCCGCTCCTTCGATCTAAAATCGTCATCCCCACCAATCGAATATATAACTGGCGAGCCGCGCGGCGTCGTGTAATCGGTCACGTACGCATCTTAGTTATTCTGTCGAGTTGATGCGTGTTTGAGCTGGACATACGTTTTTGAAGATTTTAGCGTTCGCGATGCCGAAAAGAAAGCGTACTTGTTTAAAATCGAGTGACAAAATTAAAATTTTAAAAAGTTTACAAGCTGGTGAGACTGTCACAGGGGCGGCTTTAAAATACAATGTTGGAAAGTCCACAATATCCGATTTAAAAAAAAATAGCCAGAAAATACTTGGATATGTCGCCACCTTAGACACTGAAACTAAAAATCGCTGAAGTCTCAAATTAAGTGCCTACCCTGATGTCGAAAAGGCTGTTTATAATTGGTTTTTACAGGAGAGGTCTAGAGGTATATTAGCTTACAAAACATTATGTATCCGTTTTTATGACCTAACCGCTAAAATTATTTTAGGAACCCCTGTATCTGGTGAGCTCCTTTGCGAAAAAGCCAAATTTTTTTATACACAAACGTATAAAAACGACAATTTTAACGCTAGCTCTGGTTGGCTTCAAAAGTTTAAAAATCGTTATGGTATCCGCCAATTATCCATATCAGGGGGAAAGTTATCTACTGACCCTACGGCTGTTGAGCCTTTCAAACATCGGCTTCTTAAGAAAATTGAAGAACTTAAACTTACGGCAGATCAAATTTACAATGCGGATGAAAGCGGCCTCTTCTGGAAAATGTTGACGCAGAAAACACTGGCTGATGCGGGAGAAAATTCAGCACTAGGAAGAAAACAATATAAAGAGCGAATTACATTTATGCCATGCTCTAATTCTACAGGTACTCACAAATTAAAATTGTTAGTTTTGGGAAAATCAAACAAGCCACGTTCATTTGGAAGCAGTACCATTCCAGTCATCTACAAGGTACAAAATAGGGCATGGGTAACGAGGGAAATCTTCACGGAATGGTTTCATACGTCTTTTGTTCCTGCCGTGCGTCGAAAGATGAAGGAATTAAACTTGCCACCAAAAGCCGTTTTGATTCTGGATAATGCACCTGGTCATCAAGTAGAATTAGCAAGTGACGACTCCCAAATTTCTGTTATGTTTTTGCCGCCCAACTGCACTCCATTAATTCAGCCAATGGATCAACATGTAATTCAAGCAATTAAACTCCGCTACAGAAAAAATCTTTTGAAAAAGATTGTTGAGACGTGGGGAAACATTTCAGAAGAGCTAAAAAAATTACATTGAAAGATGTTGTGTTGGAATTAGCGCAGGCTTGGCAGCACGTAAAAACTGGTCTGATAAAAACTTCTTGGCGGCAACTTTTGCCTCCCTGTATTTTAGATCAATGGGAAAATGAAGACTTAATTCCCCTTTCTGCATTGGCCCAAACAAAAAGATCAGAAACTACTGGAACTGAAATTCGTGACATAATAGCTCTTACAAAACAACTGCCAGAAGTTCCGACAGATGAAGAAATTCAAAAATGGGCACTTGGAGATGAGGATCCTGTGGAAATGATGAACGACAGTGATATCATAGAAAATTTGAACTCGGAAGAAGAAAAGGAGAATGAAGAAGAAATTAGCAGTGGACGCTTGACTCACGGGGAAGCAGTAAATTATTTTGATAAATGCATAGCGTGGGCAAAGCAGAATGGAGAGGAGTCTTGCCACATACTCCTTTTAGAACAGATGCAGAACAGGGCAAAGTAACTGGAAAGGAATAGTCTCGTTCAAAAAAAGATTACATCATATTTCGTAAAAAAGTGAAATGTTCATTATTATACGAGTTTAAGTTTATTTTATTGTTTAAGTTTATTTTATTATACATTTTAGATCTGTACCTGTATAATTATAGGTAATTACACACTTTAGATTTCTCTTTTGTATTATTAGGGCAACCCATATTCGATTATTCGAACAAAAGGGTTAACCGAACAATGGCTTGCAATAAATAGTTCGGATAATCGAGGTTGCACTGTACTGTCTTTTCAAACATTTTTATTGGGAGTCTATATCTATATCATATTTAATATTTGCACAAAATTACAAATGATTCTAATAAATAGAATTTTTCAGGCTGATTATTTAAATATTTGATTGGACCGCCATTACGTTTTGCAACCTTGGATTCATATCAAAATGTTAGCAGTTCATTACTATGTTACACTTAATTTTTATGCAAAATTTGTGGTAAACTAGATAATTAGTTTTTCTAATAATAATTTTTTTAAAGTTACACTAGGCCACCATTTTGTTCCAGAATATTGGAGTTTTACCAAAATACTATAAGGCCATCCACATACGCAATGTAATATTTTTTTACCACTACCTCAAATTGAAAGAAATTTTGCAAACAGATGAACTAATACACACTTCATATAGGCTCTTTGGCTAGATAGGGTTGCAATTGACAAAGGCGGTATAAAAAATTAATTTACTTATAAAAATGCAATATCTCTTTTATCAGTACCTCAAATTTTACCAAATTTTGCAAACAGATGAACTAATACACATTTAATATATGGTCTTTCAATAGATGAAATGGCAAATGACAGTAAAAAATTTATTTATTTTAAAAAATGCAATATGTTTTGTATCTTTTTCTCAAAATTAATGAAATTTTTAAAACAGATGGAATATATAAGTATAAGTATATAATATTTCTTAGTTTAACTTGAAAATAAATTAAATTTAGCAGATAGATAGAGTAATATACACTTAGTATACAGTCTTTTTCTAGATGGGATGGGAAATGACATGGGCAGAGAAAAATCTTACCTTATCCTATCTTTCTTACCTTAACTTGAAATGTAATAAAATTTTGTAGATATATTAAGTAAGATACATAGGAAAAGGCTATATATTAAGTGGGTATTAATGCATTTGTTCACAAAATTGTTTTAAGTTTGTGGTAAAGATAAAGGATATTAAATTTTTAAAAATACCTAGAAAATTAAATGCGTATTAGTCCACATTGCAAAATTTTGGATAATTTGAGATAATCATAAAAGAATTATTCCATTTTTAAAAATAAATAAAATTTTTATTCTGCCTCTGTCGTTTGTCACCCCACCTAGGAAAAGGCCATATACTAAATGTATATTGCTCCATCTGTTTGCAAAAGTTGCAAAGTTTTGTTGCAATTAGAATTAGATTTTAAAGATATTTGACCTTGGGCAATATCTTGGAACATATATTGTCAGAGGTTTTTCTGGTTCACTGTAAAATTGTGTTGCTGGCTCCTTGTTGCTAGCTACAAAAAGCTGGCTTGATGGATATGACCAATTAGATAAAGCAAATAATAGTAATAAGTAATAATTATTGTTATTTTATATAAAAGTAGGTATATTTTCATTTAATATTAATATATGTACTTATATAAATTAATAAAGAAATTAATTTCTTTATTAATTTATTTTCGAATTTCAAATTTTCCATAAGCCATCTTATACAGGCATTAGAATACACAATACTTCTAATCATCCTTTTGATAGATAGATTGATCAACATACAACTGAGCAATGAAAGTTATACTAATGAATTAATTATAATAAAACACACACCCCCTTTGGATTCTATAAAAATTTGTATAGACATTGGTTCGGTTTCCTTTGGAATGTATGTATGTATGTTTCATATGTTCTATATTAAGACATTGATACTGATAAATGTATAATGAAGGTACTGTTAGTACATTGAGGTTAGTAAAGAAAAAGAAACAGACTGAAGAATCTGATAAGAAAGAAAAAAGAAATAAGTTTCCCATTGTTAAATATTTATAATGAAAAACTAAATGGAGAAATCCCATAGTAAAGGTTATAGTTTTGATAGGATACATAAACTGACAGGAAGTGCTTGTTAAATAACGAGGCAAACAAATAGGCAATAGAGTAGCCATTTGTTGCATATTTATTGTTATATTTAACTTTATCTTTTTAGTCTTAGTGTTTATAAAATTCCAGAATGTTTTTGGGTCCCTTTGAACTTCCCCCCTCAATATACCGAACATAACAGTCATTTACCTGCCTCTTGCAAATTGATCGCACGACAGTTTGCACAAAGCATTTAACTAATCAGATGGCTCAGAGTGTGAGAAACCACATAAGAGTGACAATGTCAAAGATGATTCTAAACATGTTTTGTGCAACCGGCTATCAGATTTCTAAATATATTGGTTGTTAATACCTTTGGTAACTTAACAAATAAATATTACATTTAAATGTCAATTTAGGAACATATTGCTATAGTATCATTCAAAAATGAGTAAAAAAAACTACATTTATATTTAAGTAGTTAGATATAAAAACTTCATCCCAATTAATATTAGTTAAAAAGTTATTCACATATGCAAGTAAAAAAAACTACATTTATATTTAAGTAGTTAGATATAAAAACTTCATCCCAATTAATATTAGTTAAAAAGTTATTCACATATACATAATTGCACCTATTATATTCCACAAAATTATATATTTTTTTCCATTTTAGTTAGGTACTTTTAGTACAAGGTATCCTGTATCACATTAATTAAATCAAAATACAAGAGTTCCAACCACACTACACCCCAACTTGTTAAGTTCTGGACGCGCGATTCGCTAACCAACTTCGCATCATGCAGATGATATAAACATTAATTAAATTTTTTTTTAAAAGCAAAATAAACAATACAAAAATATACATCTATAACTTACTTTACAAGAGCATAGTTTCCTTCTGGTATAGTAACATCAATGTAAGACTGGTTGTTCGTTGATTTTACTACAGATCCATCTATTTTCTGAATGAGTATTTTAAACTGCTCAAAATCATTGACATCTTTTTTAGACGTTCCTAAAAATATTATATTATTAGATAAATTGATAATGACTGATTTGTAAACGAATTATTATTTTTTTCACTTTCCTTAGTACTTCTTGTTTATAATCCCTATAAAAATAAAAATATTGGCTTTTTTAAACTCAACTGCAACTACTGACTGAACCAGTATTATAGCAGCCAAAGATTTGTATTCTAAAGTCCAAAATAGATTTATTTTTTGTTTTACTGCTACAAGCTCCAGCTAGTTTTTATGAATGACAATATGGATCATTAACTTTATATGTAACATTGGACTGAATATCGGAATAAAGAAGGAAATTCTATTTATTTTATTTATTTATTTAATAATAATCATGTCATACATAAAATGCTTACATACAAAAGAAGTACAGAGAAGTTAAATGATGATTTAACACCAGATAATGTAAAGATACATAATATAAAGATTAAGTCTATACACAATATAAAGTAATACACAAACAGATTATTGTACATTAAAGATTAAGAAGACAATTGAGTTTATTTAAATTTTAATTTTTTTAATTTCAACAGTCAACTCTTAACCTGAAAAACTGTCTAGCGATTCCAGAAATTCGTTGATGCTATGCTATGCTAAATAACTTAAATTCTAAACTTCTAATCTCCAGAGGTATATTGTTAAAAAATTTAACTGCATAGTAGTCTGGATCAATCAGTTGATTTCTGGATATATATTTAAAATCTACACAACTGCATAAAAATATAGAGTACACACACAATGTTTAAAAGAGTATTTATACCCACCTTTGGGAACAAATCTGACTATGCTCTTATCCATCGAAACCAATTAACTCTGATTAATTACACTGTCACTGATTATTATGTAAATACACCGAATGTTATATTATTAATATTTAAACTTGTAGAAAACCCTTTGTTTCCATATCCACCCACAATTAAATATTGAAATTTTGCTTAAAGACGAAATTTAAGGAAGCCACTTGTCACTTTATCGGTCTTTTGTTCTATGTATTTACGGACTACATACTAGGCATACATTTTAAAAAAATTGTGCTGTTTAAGACACTTCAAATATGAAAAAAAATCGAAAAAACTTGACATATTATTTTCTTTAAAAAAAATTGAGGTTAAATGGCGAAGCAAATGTCAAAAAATTGACACAAAGTAAACAAAAAGCATTTTATCGAGAATAAAATCTGGTTCTGTCAGTTTAATGCTACGTCCTCTTTCCTTGAAAAATTCTAGGCTTGGGATTGGCTTAAATTCGGCTTCCGTGAATTTCCGTATTTGACGTCCCATATGGTGATAACAGCAAACGTGTGATACAGCTTATTTTGTACATGAAAACAGAGTATGAGTGTTTAGTTATATCTGTTTAAGTGTTACATCAAACCACAATTACAACGGTTTAGACTAAATTAAATTAACAGTATTTCTCTCGATACCCCACGCCTACTTAATCTAAGTTAACTCGATGTATGTCTTGGAAACACGAACTTCCTAAATAAATTATTCTTTTGTTTTTATTATTATTATTTTTAAATTAAACGGAACAATTTAAAATTGAACTTAACTGCGCCAAAGACGATAATTCTGAAAGCTCATACATTATAGGCTCAATTTGTTATTGCCGCGTCACAAAATTGTGATGATAAATTAATCGGAGTTCAAAAGAGTAAATAATAAAAAAGTTTATCACTTAACAGCTCTTGTGTCTATTTATGGTAACAGTTGTAGAATAATGCTAAAGAATACAACGCTGTTTTCTTCGCAGTGGAGTATTTCGCATACAATTCCGTTATAGAAGAACTATCGGCCAATTAAAATGTAAAAACGCATTGCAGGAGGCGTCGTTGCGTTTGGCGTTCAAATGCAAACATGAATTTATATTTAGGCAGCAGCTGTCTAAGTTTAATGTTTTATTTATTGTGATTTTCTCTGAAAAAATGGTGGTGTGAACATTAATTTTACGTGCCATAAAAAGGGATAATACCACTACTAATAATGAACGTGTAGCCGCACGCACATTTTTGGTTTTTAAACATCGGCACGAGTTCCGCCGCTTTTTATATAGATACCCTTTTTTTACATCATCCCCAAAAAAAGAGCCTAACCAAGTCTAACCTAAACGCAAACCGCTTTTTAAAACACAATTTTTTTGCTCCACCAATAAAAAAATCATTTCAACCAAGACTCTGCAAACGGAAGGGACTAAGGTTCTTTTCCTTATGTGTTAAAATCACTGACCTAAAAATCTTTTAGGTCAATGGTTTAAACGTGCGCCAAATGAAGCCACACCCCTCCCCTAATGCCTTTCTGTATTTTAATTGGTCGATAATAGGTCCATAACGGAACTGTACGCGAAATGCTCTTATGGGTTTTTTTTCAATCGAGGCTAATAGTAATAAGATACTTCTTTAACCGAAATGTCAGGAACGTGACGTCATACTACGTAACCGCTTCTCATACGTTACTTTTTTACGCAGCAATTATACAGCAAGACTACGAGGAAGCAAAAATCCTATTATTTCTGTTATACGAATCATACGTAAAAGAACAATAGCTTTTAGTTATTGGATCAACTTTTATTTCTTACGAAAACTAAATTGCCTAGAAATTTGAATTAACTGATGAAAACGCGGCAGTGTAACTGGGACGTTTTTATTGAGTACCGTTTATTCGGGTTTAAAGTGCTAAAAAGCAGTCTAGTTTGGGTTTTTAAAATAAAAGTCTATACGATCTTAAAAAAGAGATACTGAATTTAAACTAGAAAAATTCACGAATCCATGCTTGAATATGGATTGGGTTTTTGACATAACTGTGCTAGTTTTTTATCAAATGAAAGATGGTATAAATAAAATACGTACGTACGGGGGAATTAATATTCTAATTTTCATGACTATATAAAATTTGGAATCTTCATATTCCCGGCACTTCCTTTCTTTCCAACGTAAAGGAGGTCTACCGCTCTATACTGTTCGATATTCTCGAAAATCACTAAAAAGCCGGGATGCAACGCCCCTATATGAATAACTCGAAACTAATCAACGAACCAACGATGGAATTCGGTGACACATGCTAGTATAACAGACAGCTATTTCATCATAAAAAAACAAGTAAACAAAACAGTCTTCCGGTTCGTCTCGTCGAAGGCAGACCTCTGTGTTATTAACATAAGTGGTTCCACGTGTTCGGTTTTGCTGCCTTATTTCGGGGGGAAGCGGGAGACTCAAACGCTCAGAGTGGAAACTAACGACCCCGCTAGAAAGGGAGCAGACGCTGTGAACGTGTGAGGCCTAGTTGTTCCTGTATTCTATCCCGTTCGTCTGCCGCAGTTCTGCATAGAATATTAGCGTAATGGCCGCTATGTGGCGGGAGTGGGAGGGGTAAGGGGATAGCTTGAAAGAAAAGGTTATCTCGTGAGACCAGTAGCACTCTCAAGGGGCATCTAGTGGAAAACAAGATGCATTAGAAGAGTTTATTAAGAAAGACAAATTTAAAGATATTGAAATACATCTCACCGACAACGTCTCCAAACCGAAATAAGGTGTAAATTATCTGGAAGGGTCACTCCACCTCTAAATAAGCCCCGGGCGGAGAGCAATCTGGTAAGTTGCGAAGTGCAGTGCCAAAAACATAGATTGAAATTAAAAGTAAACAAAAATAAAATAAGTTTTCGAAAAAATTCTCGAAAAAGGTTTTAAGGACATTAAGTTTTTCTCTTCCTTTTGTTTTACTACCGGATTTCAAGCGTGTAATCATTTTCTAGTTTTTGTCAAGCTAAGCAAGTTCCAGGGGCTTGTAATGTGTTTAGTGCAATCTATATGTGACGTGTTTTTCAATTTTAAAGGTCTTATGATGCCCGATCGGGTGAAACCGATAATCTTAAAATAAAAAAAAAACATAATCTGACTGAGATCAAGATGTATGCTGTTTAATTCACACAGAAGAGTTTCTTGCATATCACCGAAAAACAGAAACATCGGGAAACCTCGGCAGTCGGCACTCCACCAAGAGATGGAATTTACCGATTTTGTTACACCATGCCACACTTTATTTTTTTTTCAAAATTTGAAATAAATTAGATTAGAAGTTAAGGTAACATGTTTTTTTGGATTCCAGGGCCCCTGGAACGTGAGGAACTTAAAAAATTCGGAGTTTAATTTGGTCACCCTTTCATTCCTTTCCTTATACGAGGAAAGTAAAAAAGAATTGGCGTGCTTCCCAATCTTCCTGAGGTTTTACTAATAACACAAACTTTTAGAAACTTGTAAATAATTATATATTAAATTAAAATATTAAAAATATAATAAATATATACATATGTATCTATTTAGCTGGAGCGGCAGGATGAGGTTTCTTCTGAGGCGAGTCCTGCCTCAGCTTTTCTTCTTTCAATTTTCTAACCGCTTCTGGAGGCAGTGCAAACTGTTTTTCAGTTTTGACAACTGGCGTAAAATCTAAGTTTATTATCTAAAATAATAAAATACAAATTATTCGTTATATAAAAGTTTTATACAGTATGTGTCAGCCAAATGAAATAAATTAAGTAATACGTAAATAGGGGTGTGTTCGAAAATAGATAAAGAAAAGCAGTTGCCAATGCAATAAGGAATGATACCAAATTGGATATTATGCTTGAGTTTGAGGAAAAAGCACATACTTTTATTCGACAAGCAGCCCCAATGATCTATGTTAGCCATTCACCGATTATTCGAACATTAAAAGAAAATAAAATGCTTCCCTATAAAGTGATATCAACTCAGGAGCTTATGGATGACGATTTTGATAAGAGAACGTATTTTTGTGAACAAATGATGGCAATTAGAACATTTTTTCTGAGTGCAACTTTTACACTTCACGTTCAAGCAAATCGTCAAAATTGCCGCTATTGGTCCAAGCAAAATCTTCCAGAGAGAAGACCATACGCAATAGCCTGAAAAGGTTAATGTTTGGACAGGTATTGTTGAAGATTATAACATAGATTCTTTTTTTATTTATGGCAATTTGAATGACGATAATTATTTAGCACTGCTCCAAAATAATGCTGTGCAAACTTTGACAAATTTATATCCTGATCCAGCAAACCCATATGCTCCAGCGAATATGATATAGCTTCAGCAAGGTAGCGCACCGCCCCATTACCAAATCAATGTGCAATAATACACCTCAGCGGAATATTTCTAAATCGGTGGATAGGGAGGCGAGGATCGATGGAATGGCCAGCACGATTTTCTGATCTGACGCCATTAGAGTTCTTGTTATAGTTATATATCAAAACTAAACCCCTCGATTTAGCTAACTTTAGAGGACGAATAACAATTGCGATTATATCGGTCACGCCTGAGATGTTGAGTAACGTTAGAGGAAATTTCTATTTAAGATTAGGATTCAACAATTCCTAAATTGACTTTTTGTGTTTTTTACATCATCAAGAATAAATTAGTGTTACTTATTTGTTTGTATAATTTTATTTTTTTAATGTTCATTTTTGCAATAAATCTGAAAACACTTAATATTTCCAAAACAGTTGAAGATAGGTATAGGACATTGTATATGCATTACGTCTAGAATTTTCTGGAGAATCCAAAAATTGAATAATATATAGGGTGTTCGATCGAAATAAGAAAGTTGGTATCGGCCACTGTCTTATGACACACCCTATATAAAAAGTTTTTATTGAAAAACAGGCACAACTAAAAATGCCAATCGACGTGTGCGAGCGAACCATAAAAACAAATGTAAGTCAGATAGATCTGGTGATCGTGCTGGCCATCTTATCGATCTATGAGTGCCAGTCCATCTTTTGGGATAATTATTATCCAAAAAGAGAATAATAATACACGAATTGTGACTTGATGCTCCCTTTTGTTGAAAGTGGATGTTGTTTAATTGTTTTAAAAGTACGTTGTCAAGTAGTCAATAGCTATTCACTGTCATACCTCCTGTTGTTCTCGTTCAAAAATGGCATGATGGTTTTCTTGGGATCAATGCCTAGTCTTATGGGGGTTAAAGATGCCAGAACTGGAAAAGTGGGTGTCATCGGACTATATTATTTATCTGGCATGGTTAATATTTTTGCGAAATTGTTCAATATACCAATTGCAAAAATTTTAACCAAAATGCAAATGGGGTACGATTTTTATTTTAAGGCCGATATTTGTATTTCGTCCACATTCTCTGTACCCAAGTCTTGCAAATACCAACTGGTTTTCTACCACGCGACATGAATCGAAGGCTCTGTTTCCACAGAAGCTTAGGACTCACCTATTCTAAATATAATTCAAAACCTTCTTTACAATTAATAAAACAAACTAACATGTCATATTTTGTGAAACAGCCATTGGCGTATATTCAGGTGAAGTAACTTTAACTACAATTATTATATATCTCTTAAAATTTAAGTTTTTACTTTCATTTATTCACCTAATTGGCAAAAAATAAACTGTACATCTCGAATAAATATTTTACTTGACCGTTGACTTTCAATTGAACTTTATTATAACAACTATAACAGTGGCGCAAACCGCTTTGACTTTGCTGGAGGTGCTGTGTTATGTTCGGTGGTTTAGTTTACGATTTTCCTACTACGGTGCCATGACAACGCGTACGTGATGACGTCGACCGCATGGAAGATTAATGATGAATCAAGATGGAAGGAACAAGATCAGAGTTTTAATCGTCATCCTGGTTTTCGGCGTACAAATTTTACATAAACATGAAGACTCCGAGGAGCATTTAAAATACGAATTAATACTAAAAACATTTGTAAAAAATCAAAGCACTATAGCTGACACCTCAAAAGAAAATGGTAAACTATATAAAATACATTTTAACGAAAACGTCCGATTAAATAGACTATTTATGTGCTCATGTGGGTGACACAACTGATATTACGCAAACCTCCCAGTGCTCCATAATTTTAAGATACGTTACTTCAGAAGGTTCAGTAGTCGAGAGATTCTTAAGATTTTATAATGTCAGCCAAACGAACATATACTCTTATATTTGCATCTACGAGGCGTATACCAACAATTACAGAAACTCGTTGGTCTTCAAACTCGAAATTAGTAAATGTGATTGTTCAAGTTGCGTGCTTCAAAAACAATTGTTTGACATTCATTTTTGCATATCCAAAAAAGAAATGAACATTTTGTTTAATACCATGTTTGATAAAGCAAATTCTATTACAGAAATAAATCATTACAAACGTGAGCTTGCTAAGCTTTCACCTGAAGAAATTAGGGCTAAGTATAGAACCCTTTTTTATGAAATATTGGACCATATTTTAATGGAAATGACACTGCTTTCAAGACTATGAAAAACTTACATTTTTATGTTTGGCAGATTCTGCTAAATTTTCCGAATACAGTTTAGATTTTCCAACTGGCCCGTTTGAAAATTTATTACAGTTATATGGGGATATATTTTCAAAAAGTCAACGACTTAAAAATGAGCTTGTTCTTATTTTTGCCAATGACAGTAATTGGAATATATCGCTGCAAGAGCAAGTAAAAAAATTAATGCAAATAAAGATATTTTAACCAAAGCATATAAAGTGTTTTCCCTTATTTTGACAATACCGTCGACAAGTGCTTCAGGAAAGAAGTTTTTCTTGCCTCAAACGTGTAAAAACTTATTTAAGAAATACAATATCTCAAGAAAGACTTACTTCTCTAGACAATATTTCAATTCAAAAGGAATGTCTGGAGGAGATTAGTGCAACTCATCCATTTTATGAGGATGTTATAAATAAATTTACTGCTATGAAGGATAGGAGAATTGATTTAGTATACAAAATTTAGGTAAGTCATAAAAAAATATTCTACCCCTTCCACATATAAAAAAAATTCTGCACTTGTGGTGCATTAAAAAAAAAACAAGTTTGGTTTGGAACTCATTGTTTGAGGCCCCTAGAAAAATAACTATACCATTCTACGTAAAAAAAACTGTATAATAATCCCTTTTCAAGATGCCTGGCAAGTGCAAATTGTCAATTTCTCTCTTTATTTCAAAAACAAAGAAGGCCACGCAGTTTTTTTACGGCATCTTTCGTTTCAGGAAAAAGTAACAGAGTGCCGAGTAAACAGCATCCCTTTATCTTCAATAATAATTGAGATACCCCGCAAAAGTGTCGAAAATGGGACACACCATACATAAGTATTATTTATATATTAAAAAGTTATGTCCTTATGTTCTTACCTGTGGTAAGACAGAAACGACGTAGCTCCTGTACCTCGGGTGATTCGCGATCGGATTACCGTGGAACGTGACGCTTCTTAGCTCCTTTAAAGGCCTCAATTTGTATACCTCGTTGAGGTCGCTGATGCAGTTTCCGTGAAAATATAATATCTTGAGATTGGGAAACTTAAGCAGACTCTAGAAAAATTAATAAAACAGATTAATAAAAATTAGTTAAAACTATCTCACCGGAAAGGTGTAAAGTTAAATATTTTATTAAACCGCCATATTGTTTCGACACCTTGGATTTGTACCAAAATTTGACAAGATCCCTGAAGTGACAATTTGCACGGTCTAATCTAATCCCAAGAACCATGATTTCTTAATTAACCAAAGCCGTTAAAGCTTCCGTTCTATGTTAGCTAACCTCTATGTGGAGGAAACCAAGAAGGATGTCAAAACTTTTGGCGATCTCTGGAACAGCAAGAAGAAGTTACTTTGCCAGTTGGCCTTTCTCCTTAAATGCCGAGATGAAGATGTAGTACCGAAATCGCTACAGGTGAGACATCACATTACTTCTAGAACTGCTAAGAATATTTATAAGCGTGCTAGAAATGCATTAGTTAAAGAAAGGATTAAGGCAACACGTCGTGATTTAGATACAAATGCCCGGAAACTGTTAGAAATTTATCTGAAATTAGCTTCTAGACTAGAAAGAACTACATTTACGACTTTGGACAACATTACCAACGTACAAGCAGAAACAATCCGTCAAGAAGTTACACTTAAGCAACAAAAGAGGTTTGAAGCCCTCCTGAACAGAAAGAATCCAGTGAAACTTCCGCAGAACACAGTTATCAACCTGCCATCGAAGCAGTTAACCGAAGCAGAACTTTCCGTCCTTTCCAAGGGCCATAACTTCGCAATAGCACCGAGTAGCATTCCCGTAGAAGACATAGTATCTTCTGTTGAAGCAGCAATCAGAAGATTACCAGTGGAACAAGCCGATGAAATCAGATATGACACAGCGAAGATCATTAAAAACTCAATACCACCGAAGTCGAACCTCTCCGCAGCCGAAAAAACAGCAATTCAGACCTTAAAGGAAAACGCAAACATTCTGGTACATCCAGCAGATAAAGGCAACGCCACAGTCGTCATGGACCAAACAGAATATGTGGAAAAGGTTACTCAACTGTTGGATAACAACATCTATAAGGTTATGCAGGCAGACCCCACAAGTAGGATAGAAAGACGCATTACCAATTTGATCAACACATCCAGTCTACCACCAGCGGAGAAAAAATCACTAAAACCAAGCAGCTCCAAGACTCCCAGGTTCTACGGCCTTCCGAAGACACACAAGGACAACGTACCACTTCGACCGAACGTCAGTGCAAAAGACTCGCCCACATACAAACTGGGTAGATATTTCTCAAATTTTCTTAATCCATTTACTGGAAAAACAGATCCTTTTATTAAAAACTCTGCACATTTCGTGCAAAAACTCAAGACAATCCAGTTGGATCCCGAAAATATTTTGGTTAGTTTCGATGTAGAATCACTTTACACAAATGTTCCTGTCAACGACTCAATTTCCATTATATCAGACTAATACTGGATAACAATAATCTTGATAAGAACTTAATAGACCTAGTGGAAGCTTGTCTTACATCTACTTATTTCATTTTTCAAGGAACTTTTTATGAGCAAACTTCAGTGGCAGCTACTACAGGTGATAGAGGAGATCTCTATCACCTGTGGTAGCGAATATCTTTATGAAAGCCTTTGAGGATATTGCTCTAACATCCGCTCCACTAAAACCAAAGCACTGGTTTAGATATGAAGATGATACTTTTGTGGTTTGGCCTCATGGACAGCATAATCTCTTCATAATTTTGGACCACCTTAATCAGCAACATCATAATATCAAATTCACGATGGAAATTGAATCTAATGGAACAATTCCCTTTCTAGATGTATGTGTTCAAAGGAAGGAAACTGGTACATTAGGACATTCTGTGTATAGAAAACCGACGCATACAAATAGTTACTTAAACGCAAATTCTGATCACCATCCAGCACAAAAGAAACCAGTTATTAACTCACTAGTATTCAGAGCTATTTCGATTTCTGATCAAGATTCTTTAAAATCGGAAACATCGACACTGACCGAAGCTCTCAGAGGGAATGGCTATTAGACATAGTAAACCAACTCCGCCAAAGGAGAATGATAAAGAGCCACCATTAGATAGTGTTGTTCTTCCCTACATACGTGGCACTACAGACAAAATAGGACGATTACTTTGGCGGTCCAACATATGTACAATCTTCAATACACATAAGAAGATTGGACAATGCTTGCGATCACTGAAAGATCTTGTACTTTTCCAAACAGAAGAAATGTATAAAATTCCTTGCTCCTGTGGAGAAGTGTACGTGGGAGAAACAGGATGCTCAATATTAACTAAACTTAAGGAACATGAACGATGTGTTAAAAAGAAACAAATTGTTCAATCTGCTGTAGCTGAACACCAGCATAACACTGGTCATTTCATAAATGTAAAGGACACCAAGGTTTTAGCATCGGTTCCAGGTTTTTATAAACGAAAAGTTAGAGAATCTATTGAAATATTTAAACACACAAAAAATTTCAGTAGAGATACGGGTTACGGTCTACATCGCACGTGGAAACCAATCTTAACACAGGGTCAAGGTTCGGCGAGTACAAGTCGGGTATAAAAGCCCATCTGAATCTCTTCGAGCTCATTCAGTGTTCAGATTTCGTGGAGTAAAGATCCCTGAAGATGCCACGTGCAATCGAAGGCGAAACGTCGGATAGTAATTCTAATCTGACACGGTCTAATCACAAGAACTATGATTTCTTAATAATACTTGATGGTTGTGTAATATTTGAGATAAATTGGTTGAGTAGTTTTTTAGTAACAATTTTTTAACATTTCATTAGGCCGCCATTTTGTTTTACCATAACGGATTATTCCTAAAATCATATTAGAAATAAACTAGTAGCGCCACTCTCCCAAATATGTTCCGTCTGCCGACAAAATGTTGGCAGCATGCAAAGCGCTTCAGTTGATATTCGTCGTTCTTCTGTTGCTTTTTCGAGACAACCTGTATATATTAAAATATGAGCATATGAAAAAGCAGATTGAATCAAACAACTTTTTTTGGAACAGTTTTTTTTAATTTTAAAAATATATATTTTTTTTTTTTGGCTTTGAGCAGAGCCCATTTAGCCACGAACATTCAAGATATAAGTAAAAAAAATGCAGTCGTAAGAGAAACCAAATCCTAATCTAACAACTCAAGATCCCAAATCTTAGAATAGAACGATAGGAAATTTTACACAAGGTCACACACTTCTCGCCCTGAGTCCAATTCAAGACTTTTTTATTATGTAAATATAAACACACAATACAGGAAGGCCCGGATAGTTACGTTGAAGGTTACACTAGGAAAAAAACAGAGGATTCACAGCTATCTAACCTGTTAATGTATAAAAATGTATGCATTTATTAAACTCTTACGCTGCATCTTTTTAAATACTCTAAAAAAATTATTCCAAATTTCCTATTCGAAATGACAGTCTTCATTAATTGTAGGTGAGACATGGGAAGTAAATTTAATTTACCCAGTTCAGAAACAATATATGCCACGGCAATTGAATTATGGTTGCAATTAAACAGTCGGTGGTTAAGATCGTCATTGGTCAAATTGTCGCAGGTACAGGATGGGCTATTAGTGAGCTTCATTTTGAAGAGGTGGCTATTGACATTTGCATGTCCAACCAAAAATCGAAAATAAGAGACAGCCATATGTCTAGGAAAATTCATTTTGTAAATTAAGGGTCTCTGATTAAGTTCTGGGTATAATTCTGTATATACATTTCCTGCATTTTGGCCGTATTGTTTACATTCTTGTTTCCAGTTCAGAAGTGATGTTTCTTTTATATAAGCGAAAAGATCTGAATAGGGAATACTTCTTATACTGGTTTCAGAATTGCAAGCTTCTTTTGCAGCTTTATCCACTTGTTCGTGACCGGCTATCCCAGTATGACATTTGACCCAAAGAAAAACGATGTTTACTTGTATGGAATATAGTTTCGAAATGAGGTGCAGAATCTCTGTAATTACAGGATGTTTACAATTCTCATTGGTTTTGATGGCCAACAAGGCTGATTGAGAATCTGACAATAAAACAACATTTTTCATATTTTTGATGACATAGACGAATTCCAATGCTTTGAGGATAGCAAAGGCTTCAGCTGTATAGATTGACGCCATTGTATTGCATTTAAATTGTTTGACCATGTTTATTTGGAGTACTGTAAAGGCACAACCTACACCAAGTTGACTTTTTGAACCATCTGTATAAATTTGATAGTGATTTTGGTATTTATTTAAAAAACTTTTCAGCATCATTATATTAAAAGATGTAAGATCCGTATATTTAGTCATGCACACATTTTTAGCTTCAAGTGAGTTATGCTCCACGGTGCTTCAAACAGAAAATGATTATAATTTTTAATAAGGATATCATTATGTGCTGTAGTTGTGGTAAAGGCATCGGCTAATGGTGGGCTATTTTTATTAGCCCAAAAGGGTATAGTTAAGTTTGCAACACTTAGCTGACTAGTTTTAACTATAAGAGTATTACTACGGACTCTCATATTTTTAATCATACATTTTTCAGCCAGAATTTTTCGACGAATACACAAGGGTGGCTCATCACACTCTGCCAATAGAGCTTGAACCGGTGAAGAGCGCATTGCTCCCAACACAAGTCTTAGGGCTTTAAACTGCACACAGTCAACTCTCTTGAGACACGATTTGGTCGCAGAACCGTAGAATATCGAGCCACTATCTAGTATCGATGTAATAAAGGCCTTATGAAAAATTAGGGATGTCTTCTGATCAGATCTCCACGATCTAGATACCTAATACTGTTCTAAGTATATTTAAACTTCCCTCTGCCTTCTCGGTGATATAATTAATATGATCATTCCATGTCAGTTTTTGATCCAATATTACCTCCCAAATACTTAAAAGATTGAGGCCAGGGCACGTTGGCACCGTACTATTGTTTTAGCGATTTTATGTCGTGAGAAAATGACCACTGCAGACTTTGGATTAGAAATGATAAAATTATTGTTAGGGAAATAGGAATTACATAAAGACATAATGTGGTTGAGGTGTATTTTACAGTCTTCAATTTTTTTTTTACTACTATATATACAAAAATCATCCGCAAATTGAAGTATAGTTGATTCAAGGCCTAATTTATGCAAGTCTGTCATGTACAAATTAAAAGGAAGTGGACTCAGCACTGAGCCCTGAGGCAAGCCGGACGATAGAATTCTTGATTCAGTGATTTTGTGGCCTATCCTAATCGATACCCTATGCTCTTTGAAAAGCCTAACTAAATTATACACGAACGCCTCTGGCAGAGTAAGTTGAATTAATTTTTGTATTAGAATGTTAAGGTCAACACTTTCATAGGCGCTTGTAATGTCTAAAAATAATGCAGATAAGTAGTCATTATTTGAGTACGTATTTTGAATGTCCGTAACTAAATGAGCCAAACAATCAGTAACACCTCTCCCTTTTCTAAAGCCAAATTGGAAGTCCGACAATAATCGTTGTGATTCACACCACCACTCCAAGCGCTGCTTAAGAATCCTTTCAAACGTTTTTAGCACACATGATGACAAGGATATAGGCCTAAAATCGTTTGGCCTTCCAGGTTTATTGATAGGGATAATTAGGGAATGTTTAATTATATCTAAATCTTTCTAACAATTTCAAAAATATAAAATAATAAAAATTGAAATATCCATTTAAAGAGTTATCTGGATTATGTGTATCGCGTGTTACCTTACCTCCTCTATTTCTGTGATATAATTAAAGGAGAAATCTATCCAACCTAGCTGGTCGGGATACTCTAGGGCCGCGTTGACCAGTTCGTGGATATTTTTGGTGCTTTTCAGTTTGTTGTTGTTCAGCCAGATCGATTTGGTCAGGAAGCGTTTCTCGGGACCCCTGTCCGGCACCCCGCCCACTCGCGTGTATCTGGCACCCTCCAAACCGATAGCTAAAACAAAACAATAAATAGTATTATTTTATGATTTTCCTCCTTAAAAAGAGGAATTAGAATTTTGACGAATATCTAAATCTTTAGAATAGAATTTCTATTAAACTTTTACCAGTGTATCTCTGTTTAACACGTAATTTTTATGCAACATTTCAAAGTAGTTTTTTGGTACTTAATTTTAAAAACTTATTAGAGATTAGGGCGCATTGTATTCCAAGGTAATGTATTTACGCAACAGTTTGATCTATTTATCCTTATATCACACTTTTGTGCCCACATTTTGATATACAACGCATCAAAACAAAAAAAAAATGGGACGAACTAAGATGAGAAAGGTCTATTTGACACATTTGCAGTGACGGTAATATAAATTTTGACTAATAAAACATAACCCTAATTTTGGGCCCCCTACAGGTTTCGATAAAGGGTCCTCTGCACGTACGAAAAATAATTGATGCCGAAAAAAAAATTATTCATAGTTTTGTACCACCCTTTTATGCCCCAAAAACAAGAAAAACGGGGCCGGAAAATAATTAATGGCTAAATAAATAAACGGGGCTCTTTGTTTGTTAATAAAAACCTTTTAAAAATAGCTTATTTTGTTACTCTGTAATAAAGAAAATCGGTAAATTTCCTTTACTCGGAGCTTTCCTCTTTATGAATCTTCCTTTTTATTAACAATAGTGAAGTTTAGTAACACACGTATAGGTACCGTCTTTTGAAACATGTTGAATTCGTGTTAATTTAACCCTATATATATATTTTTTACATTGATTTTTTAAACATTTTATTTGTAATAAGTGTAGCACAGGTTGAAAGAAGCTGGTAAAATATTGATATAGTCGAATGCGGTCTTATCGTGCGGGTCCAAAGGTCACCAACATTATGAATCAAATCAGAAAACACAGTGAATACCAAAATGTTGTGTGATTCTTGTAACGAGCTATTAAATCTCGATGGGCTATTTACAGATATACAGGGAGAAAGAAAATAGTTTTTTACTTTATTATATTACGCAATATTATTAAGATAGCCACTTAATATTATGTTGTATATTAAATGCCGAGGGACCAAATAAGAAAATTCTCTAAATATGTTGGCAAGCGCCTTAATAAAGTCGGAAGGCGGTTCGAATCAGTGGAACAATCAGGATATGTTGTGTTTATACAGCCACTTAATAAAAGTGAGATTTTTTATATCAATCACAAAAAATTGTAAGCCCCTCTTGACCTAAAAATCTAACCACTTATACAGTGTCATTTATTTAAATGCGGGACTCCCCTGTGTAAAGAAAACTTGTTTTTTTTTTGTATTGTGATAAGAAAAAAAAATTTATTTTGCAAAAATATTATACGCTTTTGTTAAAAACACAAGATAATTAGTTATTACTTCGCTCGTGAGATTTTTTCAGATCTTTACGTTTAAGGGTCCCTAGATGCCGGAAAACATGTTTTCTTCATTCCGTCTGTCTGTAGGTATGTCTGTCCGTCAGTCTGTCTGTTCGCGGGGCATAGCTAAAAAACTACTTATCCGATTTCTTCAAATTTCAGTCTAAAATTAAGAGCCATTATATTTTTGATTCTTTGGATGGTTAGAGAAATAATTTAAAAATTTAGTGGATGATGTTGGTTTCTGATACCAATCATCCAAAATAATTCTATTTTCTGGGTTCCTAATTAGCTTAGTGTCCATATATATTGTATATATATACATATATATATATATATATATATATATATATATATATATATATATATATATATATATATATATATATATATATATATATATATATATATATATATATATATATATATATATATATATATATATATGTTGATTTTTACTCCTTCACGGATGGAAAAATACAATGTGTTTTCATTCCGAGTGTACATCCGTTCACTACTGTCGTTCTGAAAAGAACAGTTTGGCTGACGTTTCGCCAAAATCACATTTGGCATTTTCGAAGCTTTCTTTCTCGCGTCCGAATAGAGACTGAGAGTAATTAATTGTGGTATAGAGATAAGCTGGTATAATTGTGGTACGAATTCAAGATGCCGGAACAAAATGGCGGCTAAATAAAATGATTGCATAGAAACATTTATGATCAACAGCAAAAGTTATGTTATGAACGGGGATTGAACCCGCACCTCTGGATCATTATTCTATTGCTCTAACCAATTGCGCTATCGTACCATTGTTAAGCAATTCGTTAGAACTTATACATATTTAAACCCACCAGTAGCATAGAAAACAGTTATAATCAACAACAAAAATTATGGTACGAGAGTTAATTGGTTAGAGCAATGGTGCAGAGGTGCGGGTTCGATTCCCGCTCGTACCATAGTTGATTATAAATGTTTCTAAAAAAATATTTCACAGTTTAAAAACAAACTGATAAAATACTTCTATTTAAAATGTTTGTAGTCGTGAAAAAAAGACCCTCTTACATATCCTCATTTTTAGCATTCCTAAATAGCAAATATTATGTTTTGTCAATTCCGTCAGTTTGTTAATTCGAGAATATATATATATATATATATATATATATATATATATATATATATATATATATATATATATATATATATATATATATATATATATATATATATATATATATATATATATATATATATATATATATATATGTATATATATATACAGGGTTATTCATTAAAAGTTTTTGATGATGCCACTTAGATAAAAATTTCAAATTTTGGAATTAAGGTAAGGTCAAGGGGTACTTCTTTTTTGAAATATTTTCAACTTCCTGTCACTTCCGGTTTAACCGGAAGTTGGTATCAACTTGCTTATTTTAAACGGAACACCCTGTACTTTACGATATTTTTGGATTCTACGGAGAATTTTAATGCTATTTTATGTAGCATGTTCTATACCTAGGTTCAAGCGTTCTTAAGATATTTGACCTTGAACCGAAAATGAGCCTTCGGGGTACCAAATTTTAAAATCTCATATTTTTGTAAGTTTGGAAGATATAATCTTCATATTTTGCAGACGATCGGTAAATAATCTTAGGTTTCTATTTTTTTTTGTTGAATTTATCTATTTTTATACAGGGTGTCCTAAATTCAGCGGCAAACATTCACATTTTCAAAGCCGCTAAAGTCCGTTTTTTTAAATGGGACACCCTATAACTTTATGCACTATCAAATGTAGAATTTCATTTTCCATCGAACTGTATTAAGGTCCCTATACCTACTCGTAACCATTTTCGAAATAATTGGGTTTTATAAAAATATCGTATGTATTTGCTTAAATGTTTACATGTTCCAATGGTGAGCCATGGAAAAACAATTGAGATTCAATATCCAATATGACAGATGATTAGTATGCGTTATTTATCGAAAGCTGTCAGTGATAAACTAAATCTTCTAAATCGAAATGGAAAAATACTCAGACGCTGATATTCTCAATCTATTTTATATTCATGGAGAATGTTATAAAATTTTGGAAAGAACGTGTCGAATGTTTAATGAACGCCACCCTGACTTGCCGCCAATGAACAAGTCAAAATTCAAGAGGATTGAAACGAACTTTTTGCGTTTTGGCAAGGTTAGAGTCACAAAAAATGTTCCGAAACCAGTGACAAATGCCGAGGATAACGTAATAAACACATTAGCTTATTTCCACGCAAACCCGCAAAGTTCAATACCGTCTGCAGAAAACGATTTGGGAATTCCTTCTTCATCTGTCCAAAGAATCTTGAGCGAACATCATATGCACCCTTATTCCACCCAAAACGTGCAAGCCTTGAGACCTGGTGATGACGTCCGACGAGCAGAATTTTGCGAATTCATGTTTTTGAAAATTCAAGAGGACACTCAATTCCTTTCAAAAATATTTTGGACCGATGATGAAGCGAAATTTTCTAGAGAACGAATAACAAACAGAAGAAACGAATATTTCTGGGCAGCAGAAAATCCGCACATTTTACGCGAAACGCGTTCTTAAGAAGGTTTAGCTTCAATGTTTTCGGTATAGTATTAAATGATCAGGTGCGGTACTGTATTTATGAAGACAATTTAAACTGTGATAAGTATTTGAAAATTCTACGAGGGACGGTTTCTGAATTTATAGAAGAAATTCCTATTGGTGAACTGCAAAATTATTGGTATCAATTAGATGGGGCACCAGCACATAATTCCGCTGCAGTTTATCTCCAATTATCTCGAATTTTTGAAGATCGCTGGATTGGTCTCAATGGCCCTTGGAGATGGCCCCCGCGATCGCTTGATTTAACACCCCTAGACTTTTATTTAAAGGGATTTATCAAAGGTAAAGTCTATGCTTCTGCAGTAAATAACCAACAAGATTTACTGGACAGGATACGAACAGCTTTTGCCGAATTAGAAAACGGACAAATTCAACGGACCACCGCAACTGTACAAAGAAGAATTGAAATGTGTCTTCAAATGAACGGACAGCATATAGAACATTCGTTATAATTCAATTTTATTATTTTACTTATTTATTGTTGATTGTTAGATTGCTATAATTTTTACGAATAGGTATGGAGAACCTTAATACAGTTCGATAGAAAATTAAATTCTACATTTGATAGTGCATAAAGTTATAGGGTGTCCCATTTAAAAAAACGGACTTTAGCGGCTTTGAAAATGTGAATGTTTGCCGCTGAATTTAGGACACCCTGTATAAAAATAGACAAATTCAATAAAAAAAATAGAAACCTAAGATTATTTACCGATCGTCTGCAAAATATGAAGATTATATAGCATTAAAATTCTCCGTAGAATCCAAAAATATCATAAAATACAGCGTGTTCTGTTTAAAATAAGCAAGTTGATACCAACTTCCGGTTAAACCGAACGTGACAGGAAGATGAAAATATTTCAAAAAAGAAGTACCTCTTGACCTTACCTTAATCCCAAAATTTGAAATTTTTATCTGAATGGCATCATCAAAAACTTTTAATGAACCGGTTGCGTGAATAACCCTGTATATATGTATATGTGACGCTGTACTGAAAAATTGCATAACATTTCGCTATTGCTCACAAATGGAAAAAAGTTCCAGGTAAAGGAAATTTACCGATTTTTTTTACTGGGACAGAAAGTATCTTTTTAATATTTTCGGATTTGGAAAATTAAGTAGGCCGTGACAACAATAATTTGTTGATTTTAATGATAAAGGTACTTTCGCCTCGAGTAAACATAAATCCCACATTTAGATTAGACTGACAAAATGGCAAAATTATCAAAGTCGTCCAATGTTTTCAATTTAGAGAAAAAGTACTTTTTTAAAAAATCGTCCCTGTCAAGACCTGCTTGACTTTTCAAAAATGAAAGTTTGAGTGAAACCACTTTCTTTCTAGTCTGTAAAACGTTAAATTCGGCTACAAAATGTTTGATCATTTACACTTCTTTGTTCACTTATCCTGGGACACACTGTATATAGCCAATATGGTATATTAATAAAACAAAATATGGAATATTATGCGGGGAAATAAAAAGAAATATCAATGGAATAACAAAGTAAGGAAAACAGCCTTGAAATAGCAACTTTTACGCATTCGCCCTAATCTAGTGCACCGGCAAACGACGTAAAATTGAAAGTTCATCACAGGGTCAAAGTTAATTTATGCTAAATATGTTTGTCGAAAATTGCATAATAGGCAACCTATTGTATTAGTATTATATTACAATGTAACAAATTTTCAAAATTACCAACACAATATTTATTTATTGACATAGAAACAAAACATACTAAAATGCTCTTAATAATTTAACAAAATATTTAATAAACTACAGAAAATGTTTAAAAAGAAGTTCATTAAGTCATTTATTTTTACTTAGCTATAAACTTATAATTTTAAGATGTCTATGCCTCTCTAATGTTTGACATGTTAATATTACCTATACAGGGTGTTAAAAAAGTACGCTGCCAAACTTCAAGGGACGATTCCTCGCATTATTCTAAGACAAAAAGTTTATATAAACATAGTTCTGAAAACGAATAGTTTTCAAGATACAGGGTGTTAAATTTCTATGAAAAAAAATGTTTTTCTATCATAACTTTTATACCACTCTAGATATTTTTATTAAATTTGGTGTACATCTTTTACCTATTAAAGAGCAGTTTTTGATGCAAAAGTATTTTTTAAATTTCTACCAGTGGCGTTCGTACGGAGTTTGGACAGAATGTTTATTAAGAAAAAAATAATACGCCACTGCTTTTTCTAAAAACAAAAATTATTTTTGAAATTCACATTTAATTTTTTACCTTCGTACGACGCACAATTTTTATGTAAAAAAATAAAAACAATTTTCATACATCTACTGCAATCCGAATCCAATTTGCAAGGATAATTTTTTGTAAAATCCGCTACTGTTTAATTTTTATGAAACATACCTATTTGGAAGTGGGCACGCGTAATGGTGTGGTTAGAATAAAACATTAAATAAATAAAAAAAAACTAAACAACACCAAGACGTTTATTAATAAAATAATTGTAAACCAAACATAACTTAACCAACCTTACAAATAATAATTTCACAGAATTTAATTTTAAAGTAACTGCTGGAAATGGCCTCCCCCGACTTCAATACATGCGTTTGTACGCCTTATTAGCGACTGGCGAACCCTTTCGAAAATACCAGGAGTGTTCCTAATAATTTCACAGGACTCCTCTATCCGATTTCGTAGATCGTCTTCGCTTCGAACTGGTGTTGTGTAAACTAATGCTTTAAGGTGTCCCCAGAGAAAGAAATCTATCGGATTAATATCAGGTGACCTGGGTGGCCAAAATTGTGGTCCTGCACGCCCAATCCAGCGATCGGTATAATTTTGATCTAGGTACTGACGTGCCACTAAATTGAAGTGCGGTGGAGCACCGTCATGCATAAACCACATAGAACGCCTTTGCCTTAGTGGAACATCTTCCAAAAGTTCAGGTAAAACATGTTCAATAAATTGTCTATACTCCTCACCAGTAAGCCTGCTAGGCAGAAAGTGAGGCCCGATAAGGAAATCTCCTACAACTCCAATCCAAACATTTACAGAAAACTGCTCTTGGAAATGATTTTCAATTATGGCGTGAGGATTTTCATCGGCCCACACATGATTGTTATGAAAGTTTATGATTGCGTTACGGGAAAAACATGCCTCGTCCGTAAACAACACCTGAGATAAAAACCTTGGATTTTGCATTAACTTATTTCCTACCCATCTACAAAAAGCCACTCTTAGCGGAAAATCTCTTGGCAAAAGAGCTTGGACACGTTGCGAATGATATGGATAAAGTTGTTGATCCTTTAAAATTTGCCATACTAATACGTGAGTAATGTTTAATTCAGTCGCAATTTTTCTCGTACTAGTTTCTGGGTTTTCATCAATTGCATTTAGGACAGCTTCCTCTATCTGAACCGTTCTTACTGTTCTTGGTCTCCCTATAAGGGCAGCAGACTTCTTAAAACTACCCGTTTCACAAAGTTTGGAGTGAATATTTGCAAAAAATTGTCTGTTAGGTAGTGGACGGTCAGGATATCTTTCTTGATACATCCGTCTAGCGGCGCGAGCGTTACCATCAGCCATTCCATACACGAAATGCATGTCTGCCATTTCACGGTTTGTAAACTGAACCATTTTTACCGAAAGAAAATTAAATAAACTTTTAAAAATTACACAAGTGCACCTTTATTAATAGTTTTGACAACTGTCATGTTATTATGTATAAACAAACGAAGAACTGTCGTTTGGCAAAGCAAAGCCCACCTTGACAATTTAGGTTTCTTTGACTACTGAATTAAATTGCAGTTTGTTTCTTAAATTTTCCTACCAAATTGTTAGTTCTATTAAAAAAAATACATTTAGAAATGAGGGTTTAATAGTGAATTGTAATAAATTAAAAAAAGGAAAATTAAGCTCGCGAATGGCAAATACAAATCACAAGTGTTGGCGCAAAAAAGTTTGGGAGATAAAAGGGGACATGACCCAGAGTCACTCAGTAGATTATTCCAAATTTATAATTATTTCTTTTTATGGGTACTACTAACAGCATTACGCGTGCCAACTTTCAAATAATATGTTTAATAAAAATAAACAGAAGCGGATTTTACATAAAATTACCATTGCAAAATTGCATTTGGTTTGCAATGATTTTTATTTTTTTACGCCAAAACCGTGTGTCGTACAAAAGTAAGTCTGGAGACCAAATTTTCTTTAAATTAAACGGAGATTTCAAAAATAATTTTTGTTTTCAAAAGAAGCAGTGGCGTATCTTTTTTTTTCTTAAAAAATATTAATTTCAAACCCCGTAGGGACGCCACTGAAAGAAATAAAAAAAAACCTTTTGCATCAAACACTGTCCTTTAATGGGTAAAAGATGCACACCAAATTTGATAAACATACCTAGAGTGTTATAAAAGCTATAATAGAAAAACAAGTTTTTTCTTAGAACTTTAACACCCTGTATCTTGAAAACTATTCGTTTTCAGAACTATGTTTATATAAACTTTTTGTCTTAGAATAATGCGAGGAATCGTCCCTTGAAGTTTGGCAGCGTACTTTTTTAACACCCTGTATATCTTTTTCCTTCCCTCGTAAAAGTGAAAATATTGTAATCGTGAAAAAATCATCCTCCGAGATTTTTTCAGATCTTCACGTTTCAGGGACCCTAGATGACGAAAAACATGTTTTCTCATTTCCGTCGGTCTGTCTGTCCGACGGTCTATTGGCGGCGTAGCTAAAAAACTACTTACCCGATTGACTTCAATTGACAATTTTGTTCAGTACACAGTTATTAGTAACACAGTATCCTGTTTTTTCAAACATTTTTATTGGACGCCATTTTGTTCCAATATATTGGATCCCTAGCAATAGTTTACCAGTTTCTGCCTATGCCACACTTTATTTTAGGCGTAATTTAAAATGAATTCAATAAGTAGTTATTACATGTTGACTTCCCACCAGTTTATCCTTATATCATATATTTAATTTTTCTCTAAGATTTTAAGTCAATTGAATAAGAAGATTTTTTTTAAGTTATTTTTTAACATGTTATTTGGCCGCCATTTTGTTCAGTTATCTTGAATTGGAACCCAACTTTACCAGCTTATCTCTATATCATGCTGACACAAAATTTGAAATTAATCTAATAGCAGTTTTTTTTCAGACTGATTTTTTAAAAATTTTATTACGCCGCCATTTTGTTTTATTATCTTATATTCGTACCAACATGTTGCCAGTGCATTCTTATGAAACACTTTATTTTTTTTGCAATATTTGAGGTAAAATGGATAATTAGTTTTTTTAGTAATAATTCTTTAACTTTTCACTAGCTCGCCATCTTGTTTACCAAAATATTACCAGGTCATCCCCATATAAGCCTTAATTTTTGTCCAAAAGTTCAATCGCGTTAAAACGGGAAGATATGTAAATCCTGCTAGGGTAATTTTTTCAGATTACACCAATTTTATTTGTTCGCCATTTTGTTCCGCCATCTTGAATTAGTACCACATTTTTACTATTTCATCTCTATACTACAATTAGATAGACAGACCAACAGAATCGAGAAAACATGTTTTTCGTCATCTAGTGAAGATCCGAAAAAATCTCGAAAAGGGTGATTTTTTCACGATTACAATACTTCCCTTTTATGAGGGAAGTAAAAACATATATATATTATGTTACACTTTTATTTCAAAAATTCACTTTTTAAAAAATATTATTTATTCACTTAAAAATACTTTGTATAATTGTAAAACTTAAACCGTATAATTTGAAACTTAAACTGACATAATAACAGTATCTGATATGAACTAACTAATATTTACAATTGGTGCTTAATTTATATGTTTTGAAATGATGAGGCAGCACCTTCAAGCTGTGAGAACTGCAACTCGAAAATACTGCTTGCAATGCATTCCTTGAAATGTTGAAATCGCCATATCCGTTCCCATGCGACTGAAGGTCAATGAATACACGTGGCTATAACGGATATAACAACTCCCCCTTTTAGTCAAAAGTTAATACAATGTTTTAACTTTTGTAAAATCACTTAAAGTTCGTCTTCGTCTTCTTCTTCGGCTTGGGGATGGATAGCTGGCCGTCTTCTCGCAAGAATACTGCTTAGTCTGCTCTTGACTGTCTTTCGCTGCAGTGGTCTGGGCGGAGGTGGTGAACCATCATCTAGTGGAGCCATGGTGATGCTGGGTAGTCTCTTACGACGACACTTACATAATATGTACAGGACGAGTAGGCTGGCTAGAAGTACTATTGTGATGATTGTGAACCAAGACAAGTGTTTGTAGACAAAAGGTTGGTTTATTAGTTTGTCCAGTTCTTCTGAATATTGGTCTAGTTTGTGCTGAGCAATATTGAGATCTTCTACATCTATCTTGTTCAGTTTTAGAGGTTTGAGGTCTGGGATATGAAGCTTCGATGAGATGTGTTGGCAGCACTTGTATGGGATCAAAACTGGGTGGCTTTTGTAAGTAACGTTTTGATACTTGTCGATGATTGCCTTGGCGTGAACGCGTGTGCTCCTTATAAAGGCGTTACAATACGGTTGAAGTTTAAGGAGGGAATTGACATTGATAATGTTCGTCTTGACTTCTCTTCCTTCACATTTGATAGTAACTGGTAATGGATCTGACACAGTAATCAACCAAAAGTTTAGGTCGATACCTTTGACGTTGTAACCTTTTGCCAGAAGAATTGATACTTGACATGTCTTAGGTAACTGGTTTGGTCCTTTAAGGAGCTGAGCTTCACAAATCGCTTCGCTGTCTATTGGGTAGGGTAGAACATCTGAACAGATCTTTTGGTTTCGTCCTATTGATTTACAGCCTTCTAGGTTTTGAAAAGAAACGTATAACATTGAATCATCGTCCCGCGCTATATATTTTTGTGTTGTAGGAATTATATGGTGAAATTCTGTTCGATTATCCAACACAGGTATTGGATAAAGATGATATTAGGTATAGCTTTCAGGATTTACTAAAGGTATTTTTAAAATAAACACTACTTAGTGTCTGATTGATATGCCTCAAGTTCGATAATCTCAACGTATTGTGCGAGTGTTGAAGAGTACACAGGTAGAGGTAGATTATTTTTTCTAAGAGATTGTGAAATTTCTTGAAGGGAACTAATCAGATCTCCTGGGGTTATTATTGAGCTATGTAAAATATTTAGTCTAGCGAATGATATAGCATTTAGAGCGTCTTTCTGTTTTTGCCCTAGCGATTTTGTAATAATATTCCATGCGGTTATTAAGATCTCGTATGTATTTCGATATTAATTTTTCCTGATTGTATAATGTTTCAGGCGGCCTACTTGACGTGTGACCGAAAATGAGTTCAAACGGAGTAAACCCGTGTGTTTTATTTTTAGTATTATTATAACAGATTACTGCATAGGGTAATACATTAAACGGATGTTCTGTAGGGTTTTCTGCTACGTTCGCTCTAATCATTTCTGATAAGGTTGCATGGAACCTTTCGATGGACCCATTAGACTGGGGATGATTTACACTAGAGAATGTTAGTTTTGTGTTAAACAATTTACAAAGGTCTTTAACTAACGAGTTATCAAATTCACGCCCATAGTCACAATGTATTCTTAGGGGTGTTCCATAATGCTGGAAAAATACTAATAGGGTATTTACAATCGTTGACGCTTTTTTGTCGTCTAGTGGGTAGGCTTGCGTGAACTTTGTAAGTTCGTCTCGAACTGTGAGTGCGTAATATCTGGTTGGATATTCGAAGATATCAATGTTTACTCATTCAAACGGGGTTTTTGGGGTTTCCGTTATAACGAGTGGTGTACTTAAATTTTTCCGACATATTTTCACCTTCTGACATATTTCGCAGGCTTTAATTAATTTTTCAACATCTTTTGTTAAGTTCGGCCAATTATACTTTTCTCTTATGCGCCTGACTGTCTCGTTTATTCCCCGATGCAAATTAGTTTTGCCTGAATGGTAGTGTTCTAGAATTTGGGGAATTTCGTCAGCGTCTGGGGATCTTACAACATTTTGACAGATTTTAAGTTTTATCTCTTTATCGGCAAAGATAAATGAAAACATTTCGAGAATGGGCAGTGCTAAATTATTTTCTACATAAAATGTTTTAGAGGGATCGAATTTATTTTGGGCCTTAAATAGAACATAGAACAGGTGTTGGGCTACAATTTCCGGGTCGAATGGTATTGGGATAATAAAGTATTTTCTATCTTTTACAGTTTTGCTAGAGGCAATGTTAACTCTCATGTTTTCAAAATGAACGTTTTCTTCGAAGATATCCTCGATTATTTTGTAATGTATTTCCTCTAGTTTGTTTTGCCAGAAAAAGGTAATAATTAATTTATGCGATTTATCTAAAAGCTGCGAATTTGAGAATTCGACTTTGCAATAGTCAATTATTGATCTCGTTTGGTAGAGATCTACAAATTTGTTATATTCTTGTGTGATGTGTTCGTCGTCTATTTCGACGGCATTTGGGTCTGGTTGGCTTTGGTCGTCATTTTCGCTATCATTTTCGTTAGCGGCAAAAATGGCACATTTTGATTGGAAATTTGCGCATTTTTGGAAGTAATTAATCTTTATTCGGGATAGGGCGTCTGCATTTTTGTTTATCTTTCCGGGCTTATGTTCGATTTTATAGTTGTACTCTTCTAATTTTAGACGCCAGCGAGCAAGCCTACTACCAGGGTCCTTAATCGAAAAGAGCCAGGTTAATGGCCGGTGGTCCGTAATAAGTGCAAACTTTCGTCCAAAAAGATAAGGGCGGAAATGTTTTACGGCCCATACAATTGCCAGTAGCTCCCTTTCGATGGTGGAGTATTTAGTTTCTGCGCTACAAAGTGTTCTAGATGCGAAAGCTATTGGTAGATCTTTTCCGACTGGCCCTTGTGACAGCACAGCGCCTATTGCGAATGCGCTTGCGTCTGTAGTCAGGAGGAAGGTTTCCTCAAAATTAGGGTAGATGAGAATGGGGTCTGTAATTAGGGCTTTCTTTAGTTCTTCGAATGACTTTTTGCATTCAGAATCAAAGAGGAATGGGACGTCCTTTTTTAGGAGTTGGGTTAAAGGCTTGGACACTTTTGCGAAGTTCGGGATGAATCTGCGGTAATATCCCGCTAATCCCAGGAAAGACTTAATGTCCTTTGCATTTTTTAGTTCTGGGAAGTTTTTAATGCATTCTACTTTTGAGGGATTGGGTTTTACACCATCTTTCGTGACAAGATGTCCCAGATAAGCAGCTTCCTTTCTCAAGAACTCACACTTATCGGGTTGGATTTTAAGATTTGCATTTCGGAGACGTTTAAAAACTTCCTTTAGTCGGTCTATATGTTCATGTATGGTGGGCGAGTAGACGATTATATCGTCCATGTATACAAGGCAACGCTCGTTTTGGATGCCCAAAAGAATGTTGTCCATGACACGCTGGAACGTGGACGGGGCATTCTTTAGACCGAATGGCATTCGGACAAATTCATAGTGTCCGTTATTGACTGAAAATGCTGTTTTAGGTATGTCATCGGGAGTGATCTCAATTTGATGAAAGCCGGACGCGAGATCAAGCGTCGAGAAATATTGACATTTACCAAGTTGGTCCAATAAATCTGAAATATTTGGCAAAGGATATTTATCGTCAATACTAAGATCATTCAGCTTTCTGTAGTCTATAACTACACGCCACTTTTGTTTCCCGGATGCATCGAGTTTTTTGGGTACCACCCACACCGGTGAAGACCACGGTGAGATAGAGGGCCGGATAATTCCTTGTTCTAACATTTTTCCTATTTGTGTTTTCACCTCCTCTTTGTGTATCTGAGGATACCTATAAGATTTCGTGAATACAGGCTTTGCGTTGTTAGTCTCTATTACATGTTTGATTTCATTGGTGAACGTTAGCTTATCACCCTCAATATAAAATATGTCAGAGTATTCTAAACAGAGGTTTGTGATCATCTCCTTTTCTTCGGAGTTAAGATGTTCCGTTCTTAGCTCATTTCAGATTATTTGTACTCTATCAATTTGGTGGGACGCATAATCATCTTGAGTATTTAAGTTTAGTATGACGTCGCTTGACGTGAATGGCTCTATAGAAAGATCGGAAAAATCTATGGATTTCGGGATGGCGTTTGCGTTTAAAATAGAAGTCATAAATTCGCCGTTTTCGTTAACATGTACAATCGCACTAGGTAGACGAACCTTTTCTTTTTCCTGAGCCGTTAACAGGGCGTCAGTATTTTTTAGATTACAGGTTAATTTGAATATTTTCTCTGTGCGGGCATCGATAGAAATTTTATTGTGTATCTCACTTTTATTGACATTATTTGGGGTTGTAATAGCACCGACTTTGTGCAATGGAATCGTTTTAAAATTGGTTATTAATTTTTTTGATTTAAGATCGATTATGCATTCATAATGCTCAAGAAAATCAAGTCCTAAGATGCCATCAAAATCAATATCTAGATTATAAATATACACTTTATGTGGGTTACCTATCTCAAAAGGGACAAGGGTGGATTCAAATATAGACAATTTTTGATTTGTTATGCCCTGAATAGTACCGTTTTCTGCTGTCCGATGGGGAAATCTCTTGACGGTGTTTTCTTTAAAAATAGATATCCCTGCTCCGGTGTCGATTAAAAGTTTGAAGGTATTTGAAGCATCGTTAATATAGTACAGGTTCTTGGGATTAACAGTAAGAAATGGGTTCAAAGGAACACTTGTTCCGGAAAGTTCACATTGGGGTCGAAATCGTCTAAATTCATTGTCTGAATCTGACTCTGTAGTTCCAACATCGGGTCGATCAATTTGGTAATGCTGTCCGGAGGGTGGTTCTTGTGAAGGGGAGACGGAAAATTTTGAAATTCTGAGCTGTCAAATTCTTCGGAATGACTTGTAAAAGTTTGGTCGTTTTGAATACAGTATTCTTGGTTTTCGAAGTTACTATCATCTTGAGAATACTCGTAATATTGGGGTTCTTCGTAATATGGGTTATCATAATTTACGTGGTGAGCTCTCTGTTGGTTTGGGTAAAAATTTGAGACTCTGCATGATAGGAGGACGGGATGCAGCTTGGTTTTGTTGGGCAGCTGCAGGAGGTCTATATTGAGAAGAAAATGTGTTGGGTCTGTTTTGCTGAGAAAAATGAGGTTGGCTGGAAGAAGGAAACTGTCTTTGGTAGTTTACGTTACCGCTATTTTGGGAATAACCAGGTTGGGACATTGGTTGTGTACGGCATTCTGGAGCTATGTGTCCGGTGCGTCCACATTTATGACATTTTATAATTTGTGGTAAAGGTTTCCTAATCGGTTGAGGAGGTTTCGGAGAATTTGGTTTGTTTATTTTTTGGTTTTCAAAATAGGAGAGCTGTAATTCTCTTCTAATGCCTCTAAAAGGTCTCCCGGGTTTCCTGCACGAATGATTTGGCCTAGACGAGGTTCTAGTCCGGTTAAAAGCGTATTTAAACTCATTGTTTCAATTAATCTGCTTTGTGCAGCTTTTTGATCATTAGTGAGGTTAGAAGCTTTTTGAATACTCGAAAGCATTTTTGCATTTAAAACTTGTAACCGATTATAAAATGTAAGGGCGGACTACTCGCCGGGAACTTGACGGAGTCTTTGAAGATCCTGTATAAGAGACGATAAGTCCCTTGAGTCGCCAAAATGGAGATTTAAAAGTTGTTTAATTTCAGTATATGTTCCTGGATTTCTTGAGTTTACTAATTGTGCGGCTCTTCCTTTAAGTTTATTTTTTATGAGAATCGTTAACAAGAGTCTTTGATCCGCTGTTGCCATTTTATAGGCACAATCGCACGCGTTTAAAAAGGTACCTAAGGAGATTTGATCGCCTTCAAATTCAGGCACTAAAGAGAATATTTCGGATAGCCTGTAAGGCTCGATTTCTACTTCAGCACTTTGTGTTGTTTGCTGTGCAGCTGGTTGAATTTGTTGAGAACGTGTTTCGGGCATTTTGTTAATTGCTTTAAATTTTTATAAGAATACAAATTAAAATTCTTTTTGAAAATAAAAACACAAAATATTAGGCTATTTTTCAAATTACAAAATTGGTAAATAAAAATTTAGCTTTTCTTCAAATTCAGGGTAGAATATACGAAAATTAAAATCAGGGTAGAAAATTACGTATAGACAATCGAACAGTAAAATAAAATAAAATACAACACTTAAAACGGGATAATTCAATGTCACTTACGTAAACAGGAGCATTGGTCGTCTCGTTCTCTTAGGACTGCCAGGGGTTTCACCAGGTGTTCCTTCCGCAGCTATCTTTGAGTGAGGACGCCTTGATATGGTTCTTTTCTTCGTTAAGGGATTTGCGATCCGCCGTCAACAGTTAGGTCTTCCTTGTTCTGCCGACGTTAGACGAATCCTACCGACTGCGCCAATTTGTTACACTTTTATTTCAAAAATTCACTTTTTAAAAAATATTATTTATTCACTTAAAAATACTTTGTATAATTGTAAAACTTAAACCGTATAATTTGAAACTTAAACTGACATAATAACAGTATCTGTTATGAACTAACTAATATTTACAATTGGTGCTTAATTTATATTTTTTGAAATGATGAGGCAGCACCTTCAAGCTGTGAGAACTGCAACTCGAAAATACTGCTTGCAATGCATTCCTTGAAATGTTGAAATCGCCATATCCGTTCCCATGCGACTGAAGGTCAATGAATACACGTGGCTATAACGGATATAATATATATATATATATATATATATATATATATAATATATATATGTATATATATATATATATATATATATATATATATATATATATATATATGAATTCTGATATAAAATTTAAACTCTTTGATCATTTCTTTAGCTCTTTCGGATTTTGCATTATTCTCGTATCTATCACAGTTTTCGACTTATTTGCGTTAATTGAATTAAATCAACCGACATGATAATGAACAATCAGGTAAAATTATTACAGTTAAATTAAAAATAAAACAAAATTATAAAAGTTGTTGAAAATGGCCGTCTCTTGCTAGAATGCGAGAATCAAGTCTTCGCCTCATGGACTTACGGACTCTGTCAAATATTCCAAGAGTATTGCGAATGATGTCGCATGAAACTATTATTCTGTGTCTTAAATCTGTTTCTGTCTGGATTGAGGTCTGATACACTAATGGTTTCAGGTGTCTCCAGAAAAAGAAATCTGGGCTATTCAGATCTGGAGATCTAGGGGGCCATGGCTGAGGTCCCCCCCTCGCCCGATCCAACAGTTGTTAAAATAATTATTTAGGAACTCCCTTACCTCTATGCTGAAATGTGCTGGTGCACCATCGTGCATGTACCACATTTTCTAAGAAGAATTGGCACGTCTTCGCAATACCGGAAGTTCGTCTTCGAGAAATTGAACTTATCAAATAATCTCCAATAATACCGGCCCACACATTTACTGAAAATTGTTGCTGGAAATTATTTTAAATTTGCCTCATCGCTAAATAAAATCGTGTTTCCAAATAATGGATTTTGGACTAGCATTTGTAAGAACCATTTGGGCACCAGGCGATTTGGATATTTCTGTTCATAGAGTCGTCTGGCTTTATAATAATTGCCGTTGGCAAGTCCGTAAATGAAATAAATTTCTGCATATTCTCGATTTATGAATTCAACCATTATTAAACAACTACGGAAACGTCAAACAAACAAAAATTTCTTACAAAATGTCAGATTAAAGAACAGAATTAACAAATGACCTGCCTCAGCCTACTACCTTTTTTTCCAGTTTCATTATTTAGCCTACACTTAATTTGCATCTATGGCGATTATTGCAAATAAGTCGAAATCTGTGATAGATACGAGAATAATGCAAAATACGAAAGAGCTAAAGAAATGAACAAAGAGTTTAAACTCTGTCAGAATTCATACAGGGTGCTGCAAAAAAAAGTTCCGCAAGATAAACTTGAAAATGGTGCAAAAAATCTAACACCCTGTATACTACCATCCACGATTTTGATATTTTATCGTAGATGTTCTTAAAAGTAATACATGTTCTATATTTGAACTAGTTGTCTCAGAAGGAACTGGAAAAAAACGCAAAAAACAAGAAAAAAATTGAAACTTTGACACCCTGTATGACGAACATGGTGCGTTTTTGACCATTTATATATTGGCATTTTTTCCTATTTTGTCGAGTACTATTACCCCCTGAAATATGTCCACGACATTGTTTAACACCCTGTATGTATATATATATATATATATATATATATATATATATATATATGTATATAAGGGTGATTCAATAAGAGTTTCCACATTACAATCTGAAATATTTTTGAAACGCCACTGTATTTGTTTATTATCATATGAGATTTCTAACCTCAAAACATAAACAAAATTAGTCATGGAGCAATCTACGACTGAACAACGTGTAAAAATTGTGCAAGCCTATTATGAAAATGGTCGATCAAGACAAAATGCATTTCGGGCTCTACGTGAATTTTTCGGCGCGCAAAATCGACCTTCTGAGAGGACAATTTGGAATGTGGTTCAAAAATTCGAGCAAACTGGATCTGTAACTAACCTCAAATTCCCACAACGTGCTCGTGCAGGTCGGTCAGATCAAAATATTGCCATTGTTCGCGAAAGTGTAGCCGAAGATCCAAACACATCGATTCGTCGTCGATCGCAGCAAGTGGGCCTTACGTATTCAACCACACAGCGAATTTTAACAAAAGACTTGCATCTACACCCATATAAAGTCCAAATAACTCAGGAGTTGAAACCTCGAGATCATCAACAGCGCCGAGTGTTTGCAGAATGGATACGAGAACAAGGGTTTCATTTTTCAACGAAAATCATCTTTAGCGATGAGGCACATTTTCACGTTGGTGGCTTTGTAAACAAACACAATGCTCGTATTTGGGGATTAGAAAATCCAAGAGAGATTGTCCAAAAAGCAATGCATCCTCAAAAAGTGACTGTTTGGTGCGTCTTTTGGTGCGGAGGAATAATTGGCCCCTTTTTTTTCGAGGATAATGCGGAGAACGCTGTTACGGTTAATGGTGTTCGCTATCGAAACATGATATCTGATTTTTTCTGGGAGCAGTTGGAAGGTATTGACATTGAAGATTTTTGGTTCCAACAGGATGGAGCCACTTGTCACACATCCAGAGAAACGATGCAATTGCTGCGCGGCAAGTTTCCAGGTCGGATTATCTCACGTAACGGCGATATCAATTGGCCGCCGCGATCATGTGATCTTACTCCCCTAGATTTTTTTCTTTGGGGGTATCTAAAAAGCAGAGTGTATAAAAATAAACCAAACACTATTTTAGAGCTGAAACAGGAGATTAGACGCGAAATAGCCGGCATAGAACCTGAATTGTGTCAAAAAGTGATAGGAAATTTCAATACACGAATTACGTCATGCCACATGAGTCGCAAGGGTCATTTGAATGACATCATCTTTCATACCTAATTGTAATACACTAACCTAAAATGGCAAATAAAAATGTTTGTATATTTTTCTATTCTTCCGAGTTTTTTTTATTATTTTAATGTGGAAACCCTTGTTGAATCACCCGTTATATATATATATATATATATATATATATATATATATATATATATATATATATATATATATGTTGATTTTTAGTCCTTCCCGGATGGAAAAATACAATGTGTTTTCATTCCGGGTGTACATCCGTTCACTACTGTCGTTCTGAAAAGAACAGTTTTGCTGACGTTTCGCCAAAATCACATGGTATTTTCGAAGCTTTCTTTCTCGCGTCTGAATAGAGACTGAAGTGTTGGTGACTGTGTGGTGTGTGATACCCCCACTCGGGGCCGAAGGTTATATCTGCGCAGGCGTTGGTCGTTATTTATGTTTTCCGGATGGTGCTGTTGTTGTTGCGCTATTGCGTTTGAGTTTTTGCGATTTTAGATTTGTCGATTATTGTCTTCCATACTGTTGGTAGTTTTAATGATTCGTACCTTTTATTCAAATCACCTTGTTTTTCAATTTCTGTGGCTTCTCGGATTATTGTGGTCTTATAATGTTCTATATTGGCAATCTCCCTACACCCATCGAAATTTATTTTATGGCCGGTTTCCTGATGATGTAAGAATAAAGCTGAGGTTGTTTGTTTATTTCTGATGCTGAGTTTATGCTCTTCCACTCTTGCTTCCACTTAAACTAAGTAACATCATTCACCCTTTATTGTGGAATCGCATAAAAACTTTGGCTTTTTGGCGAACAGAATCAAATAAGAATATTTAAATAGATTCGAAAATTCGAAAAAGTATGACAATCTTCTAAGAAAGTCGAGTCAGCCACAAGGATCATCAGTAGACGTTGAGAAATTAGTACGTAATATATCATCCTACAGTCTCTCAGAAAGTGAAGAAGTCCGTACTGAGTAAGGGTTTTAATTTTGCGATATCTCCTAAGGAAATCCCTAAAGAAGAAATAATAGCTGGAGTGGAAGCTGTTCTTGACTCCTCTGAAGAAACAAAAGCAGAGAAAATTCGACAAGAGGTGGCAAGAATTTTAAGATCAAGCAAAACCCCAAAACAAAACTTAAATGCCCCTGAACAAAGGGCCCTAATAAACCTTCGACAAAATAAAGACATTACAATCCTTCCAGCAGATAAAGGAAACGCAACTGTGGTTATGAATACTCAAGATTACGTACAAAAAATGCAGGATATCCTACAAGGCAATTGTTATAGGCCTGTTCCAAGGGACCCGATAACGTACCTAAAAAAAACAACTAAAAATAAAATAAAAAGTTCACCAATAAACCCCGAAACTCAACAAAAAATCATACCACGGGAAAAGTCGAACAGATGTCCTTAACTCTATGGAAAATACACAAACCAGGGGCGCCCATCAGACCTATTGTTAGTGCTGTTAATTCGCCGCTACAAAAACTGGAGAAATACCTTTCTGAAATTATGCAACCAGCTGTAGAAAAAGCTGATTCATTTATAAAAAACTCGGAGCATTTCACTCGAATTATACGAGATATCGTCCTTGAAAAAAACGATATCATAGCAAGCATAGATGTCAAATCATTATATCCGAGTATTCCCATCGACGAAGCAATGGACAAGATTGCTATGAACGAGGATTTCCAGGCACATATAATACAACTCTCGGAGCATTGCCTGAAAAATACTTATTTTTCATTCAACGAGCAAATGTATAAACAAATGGATGCTGCTCCAATGGGGTCCTCGCTATCACCAGTAGTCGCGAATTTATTTATGATATACTTCGAGAAAGAAGCTCTTGAGAAAGCAAGTTTAAAACCCAAATTATGGATTCGTTATGTGGATGACATATTTATTATATGGCAACATGGTCATGCAGAGCTCGAAAAATTTCTGACTCACGTAAATTCAATCCACCCCAGAATACAATTTACTCTAGAGTTAGAGGAAAACAACAAACTACCATTTTTAGATGTTTTGGTTTCAAAACTGCATAACGGACATTTCGAATACACTGTGTATAGAAAATCAACACATACAGACAGATATTTAAAAGCAAAATCACATCATCACCCAGCACAAATTCAAGCTGTGGCAAATACTCTAATATCCAGATCCGTGCGATTAACTGAAACACAGACGAGACAAAACAAACTTAAGGTAATATCTAGTGCTTTAAAGAAAAATGGCTACACAAAGCACACCATAGAGAAAGTTATTAATGCATAGGTTTCCCGAATAACGAACAACAAAACTTATGAACCGGGAAAGCAACAACTAGTCTTACCATATGTAAAAGGCACAACAGACAGAATCGGAAGAATTCTTAGAAAACACAACATACAAACAATACACAAGCCACAAACAACTATAGGTAAACTACTTGGAAACCCAAAAGATAAAATCAAACTGGAAAACCACGGAGTATACAGTATTCGGTGCCAGGACTGTGAAAAGTTGTACGTGGGGCAAACTAACAGGGAAATATCAGCAAGAGTGGAAGAACATAAACTCAGCATCAGAAATAAACAAACAACCTCAGCTTTATTCCTACATGATCAGGAAACCGGCCATACAATAAATTTCGATGGGTGTAGGGAGATTGCCAATATAGAACATTATGAGACCACAATAATCCGAGAAGCCATAGAAATTGATTGAAAAACAAGGTGATTGAATAAAAGTGACGAATCATTAAAACTACCAACAGTATGGAAGACAATAATCGACAAATCTAAAATCGCAAAAACTCAAACGCAATTAGGGCAACAACAACAGCACCATCCGGAAAACATAAATAACGACCAACGCCTGCGCAGATATAACATTCGGCCCCGAGTGGGGGTATAAAAGGAAGCGTCGCAGTCACCAACACTTCTATTCAGAACGACAGTAGTGAACGGATGTACACCCGGAGTGAAAATACATTATATATATATTACAAAATAATTAAAGACCACAAAAGCAGGTATAACTAATAATTAAAACTGAAAAGCATAAAGTTGACTAGCTGAATTAAATAATTGTTTACTAGCTACAGGTGAGAAGTGTTGATAAAATTGTTTTCGCAGCCTGTTTTAAGCGGGTGTGCATAATTTGCTGACCAGAATAAAAAACGTGCTACCATCTTAATTTATTGCAAAAACTTCACCAACCTTTCAACATGTAATTGGCTTCTCTAGCAGTACACGCTACCTTAAAAATATGTAATTTAGCCCTTAAGGGCTACTTTACTCTTAGAAAAAAAAAACTAAAATCGTGCAACCACCACTGTTTATAAACCTAAAATAATTAAATCATATTCTCAAAAACATTCTATAATTATTTAATTCAGCCCTTAAGGGCTAGTTTACCCTTGAAAAAAATTATTAAAACCGTGGGACCACAGCTATTTATAAACCAAAACCAAAATAAAAAATTAGTCTTGAGAGACACTCTACAAGGACTTTAAGTTACCGTAAAAATCATTACTTAAATCAGCCCTTAAGGGCTACTTTACTCTTAGATATTTTTGATAAAACCGTGCGACCACCGTTATTATAAATCAAACTCAACAAAACTATAGTTCAGAGAAACATTTTACAAGAGCTTTATGCTGTCATAAAAATTATTATTTAATTCAGCCCTATAGGGCTTCATAACTCTTCAAAATTTTTACTAAAACAGTGCTACCACCGTTATTTATAAATCAAACACAACGAAAATAGAGTCCTGAGGGACATTTTACAAAAGATTTATGCTACCACAAAAATTATTATTTAATTCAGCCCTAAAGGGCTACTATACCCTTAAACATTTTCACTAAAACAGTGCGATTACCGTTATTTATAAATCAAACACAACTAAAATATAGTCCTGAGTGATAATTTACAAGAGCTTTATGCTACCGCAAAAATTATTATTTAATTCAGCCCTAAAGGGCTACATTACTCTTAAACATTTTTACTAAAATCGTGCGAACACTGTTATTTATATCTCAAACTTAACAAAAATGTTGTCCTGCTAGACATTTTAAAAGAACTTTATGCTGCCATAAGAAATATAGCCTAATTCAGCCCTTATGGGCTCCTTTACTTCCAAAAAATTAATTTTACGGTATAAGGAGTCTTATTTGTTATTTTATGCTCGATAGTATAAACAGGTACAATATTTACCTAATTAGGTCCGTCAGGGCATATATTAGTTAAAAGAGGACTATACTTTCGTTGAGTTAAATTCATAAATAGCGGTGGTCGCACGTTTTAAGTGATATTTGTTTACGAGTTAAGTATCCCTTAAGGGTTGAATTAAACAATTCTTTTTACGATAGCTGAAATCCATTTTAAATTGTCTCTCATGACTCTATTTTTGTTGTGTTTGGTTTATAAATAACGGTGGTCGCACTGTTTTAGTAAAAATGTTTAAGGTAAAATGGTCCTTTAGGGCTGAATTAAATAATAATTTTTGTGGTAGCATAAAGCTCTTGTAAATTGCCTCACAAGACTATATTTTCCTTGTATTTGATTAACAAATAACGGTGGTCCCACGGTTTTAGTTGGAGTACAGTAGCCTTTTAGGGCTGAATTAAATAATATTTTTTATGGTAGCATAAAGCTCTTGTCTCTCAGGACTATGATTTCGTTGAGTTTGAGTTATAAATAACCTTGGTCGCACGGTTTAGCAAAAATCTTTAAGAGTAAAGTAACATTTAAGGCCTGATTTAAACAATTATTTTTACTCTCAGGGCTATATTTTCGCTAAGGTTGGTTTATAAATAGCGGTGGTCGCACGGTATTAGTAAATTTTGCTAAGAATAAACTTTCTCTTAAGGACTGAATTAAATAATTATTTTTATGGTAGCGCATACTACTAGTGAAGCTAATTACACGTTTAAAATTTGGTGAAGTTTTTTTAAATAAATTACGATGGTAGCACGTTTTTTATTCTGGTCAGCAAATTACTTATTTCCGTTTTAAGCTTACGTAAGGACTCGAGTAATGAAATATATCTGCATTTCTCAAAGCAGAGATTGTGTTAATTAACTATCAAGTATTCATCTAAATAAAAATATAATATTAGTTTTTATTTGGAAGCGTTCACCGTTGGCTTCGGCAAAACCTCGGCTAAATTTTGACTGAAGCCGAACATTAAAATAATAGTCAAAGGTCCCACACTCTTGCTTTTATATATCCTTATAATTTTCTACTGGCATGAAGGTAGTAAACAATATTTTAAAAAGTATTTAGGACTCTAAATAGAATGCCCCTGAATCAAAAATCGGTTAGATGTCCAGTGTTCTAACATCGAATGCGTTGTACTCGAAAAATTATTTTTATTTGTGCAGAACACAGCCGGTCCATGATGAGTTTCCCCACCAGGGATGCCATGTTCTACTGCGGGCTGAGTTGTACTCACAAAATTTTTTATGTTTTTGTGGGAACACGGACACTCCGGATGAGTTTCCCCACCAGGGATGCCATGTTCTAACATGGGCGGGGTTTGTATTAAAAAATTATTATTATTTTCGAATTTGTTCGATTTTACTCGAAAGTTGGGCGGAGCCACAGCCTTCTTTTCTCTGTGTTCCCCTGCGGGGACGCTGTGCTCCATTTCTTCTCTTGAGAATAATGAGTACATACTACTCGTTCTTTGTCCTGTAGCTAATGTCTTTTTGTTAATTGTTCGGTCGCCGCCTTCGCATATAGAAAGGAGGTCGACTTCTGATTTCCCACCCTGACTCTGTCGAGTCGGTGAGAAATCCAATTCAAACAATGTCAGTGGTTTTTTTGTTTTTGAGGCTTTTTTAATCTCTAACGAACTATCGTTGAAGAGAGTTTGCAAAGAATCGCGCGAGCGGTTGTTATCAAGCAACATAGTATCATCTGGTTCCTTTCCTCGATAATATCTGTGTTTAGTGAAAGATGAATTATTATGGTGACATTCTCGTCCTCGGGGCACCTCCATGGAGAGTTCCTCCATGTAGGATGTTCCGGAAAAGGTGTCAAATAAATATGTCTTAAATGATTTGTCGTGTTGGTTATAATAAGTAGGGTCATTTAAAGGCAAGCTTGGCAAGCTTGCCAGGCACCCACCACTCACCCGGGGAATTTTTGGATGATCGTTCCCCTCGCCAGGAGTGAGAATGAGCGAATGCTCAATAAGGGGGACGGTGTTGCTGGGCGAATGGATGACTGATCTACCTTTCTTGGGAACTACCCCAGACGTTGAAGTAGCCATTGGTAGTCAGTTTATAAAAAATCAGTTTATGAAAAAACAAAGTTCGGACGTTCCGAACAAAACAAATGAGGGAGCAACGGGCGTCAGTCGGGGGAAAGTCACTTATAACTAAAGTAACGTCACCCGAGTGGAGTCCTATCCCTAAGTCTAAATCTAAGTTTAATTACAAAAAATCGTATGGATTTTATTTACTTAAATAAACCTGTCAATATGGCCGTAGCCGTGTGTAGGCTTTTCCAAGTCCTTACACCACTAAATATTTCACCTTTCGAACTCAAGTCGAAACGTTTAAGAAAGCACTACGCACTGTCACTATAAGTGTCTCTGTAGATACTTTGATGTTTTTAGTTTATAGTTTATTATTTAAGTTTGTTCAATGTTGAGATTTTTTCAAAGTTCGCTCAACAGTATTTGTCCATACAAATAGTAATTGACCACAATTACTAACACTGTCTTTTTGCTCACTTATCAAAATCAATAAAGTCAGAAAAGAAACAACAAATCTCTCGTATTTGTTATTGTTTATAAGAACACTGTGACTGCTCAGTAAAATCTTTTTATGTTACAACTTTAGTATCAAATACAATATTACTTAACCTAGTCGAACTAACTAAGCGAATATCTTTTGTTATTAAGAAAAAATTAAAAGCTTTATTTATTTATGATAATAAAATCAAAATAATCACTGTTTGCAATTGTCAAAGTCGGTAAATTAAAAATAATACTGTAAAAATTTAAATCTTAAAATTTGGAAAAACTCAAAAAGATATTCTTTTCAAGCCTGCCTTTTTCCCTAATCTAATAGTCCACTCGGGTCACGCCGCTTGGGATATTAGACGCGAAAATGTTGTAATATTTAATTATATAAAAATAAAAATTAAAATTAATATTTTGTTAAAGTTTATGATATCTGTAAATGATCTATTTATATATACACAGTCAAAAATATGTAAATCAATCAAATCAAATCAAAATAAGAGAGGCACGGTTTTTTCTAATTGTTCCTTATAATAAACAATCCTCTACACTTAAGAGAGATTGAGAACTTCAGGAACTGACGTGCTGTTTCTCTGGAGGGATTCTTTAATTTTAGTTAAGAACGGATTCACCAAGCGTACTTAATGCTAGGATCCTATCTTACCTATTACAAGATCAAGTAGTTAATATTTACACTTTGTTTAAACAATTAAGTTTATGGTAAAATCAGAAAATGTCACATTCGGTTTTGTCACAATTAATATATGTTACAAAAATATGATTCGCCCAATTAAGGGTAGATCACAAAAATACAAAATCAAATAATACAAATGTTACCAGATAATCAAAGTTATTAAGCAGTCAAAAATCGGTAATTCAAAATTTATAAGTTTAAAAATATTATGTGAGCAATTCGTTAAAGATTAGAGTGAAATGAGCTAATTTCAAAATTTCCCAAAACTAAGCAAAAAAGGTAAACAGGTTTACGTTTGAAAAAATGAGTGATAAATTATGCCAAAAGATACAGAGTTTAACTTTACACTTGAACACTAGTTAGCTAAGGTTCGAGCAAAGAAAGGAAACTTGATCTGGAGAACTGAGCTTGGAGAACGCTTAGAGGAGAATGAGACCCAGAGTAAACAACGTTACCTATTTCTTCCTCGCGCAATTTATAACAGCCAGTATTTCTCTTCCAGATACCTCCTGCTAGGCCATAAATCAAGAGAACCAGATTTAAGACCCGAGGACGATCTTCACAATCAGAGCCCTACTAAGAACCTTAGTGCAATGGAACTTTTCGAGACTAAGATCCGGCGCAATCCAACGATGGGAACAAAGTGCAAGGTTCCTCTAGTTGTCTTCGGCTGTATCACTCAGAATGACAAAAAGAAACGCACTAATAACACTGCTTCCGACGCTTAGGTGGGTATATGAAAAATAGCTATCACTCACGAGTCTGACACGTAAACTATACGGTAGGAGATGATCGAATTCTTTTTGAAACAAAAATCTGTCCATATTTATATTAATCGAAGTTTGACGTCACGGCGACACCCTTTTGCACGCTCTGGACCAATCCTGTGGATTGTGGGCGGAGTCCCGTGAACGAAACTGGTGTATTTTCTGTTCACTTTCGAACAAGATTTTCTACTGAAAACATCTCCCGGGAAACTTTGAAGTCCCGTGGGATCCGTATTTTTGAGAATTTTCTTGGTTTGGGATTTTTCCCTAGAATAGTGTTACTTTATATGTATTCTGGCCAAGTTTCAGATTTTTATTATAACTTTTTTCTTTTTGAAAATAAAAAATTCGTATAACCATAAGACTTTGTTAAACGATAGTTCTTTACGTAATAATTGATCCTGTGAAAAATCGGATTTTTTCTATTAGTCGTTTTGCAGATATTGGACATTTTCACCAGGTCCTGGTGCATAACTTCCAACGTCGATTTCAGGGTTTTCTGGTAGTTTTTTCTTAAAATGTTTTATTATATAAAACTCTTCTTTTTGTAAGGGCTTTCATCCTATGAAGGTCCCAAGTTGATACCTTTATTTTGGTTTTTTGTTTATCCAAAATTTTGGCTAAGTCCAAAAAAGTGAAAAATTTTGTTCGCAAAAATTTTCCTATCTTCTTGAAAATTTGATATGTTGTAGTTTAATTCATTTGAAAACTTTTTCATCTAGTGACTTTTTGTCGTCCGACGTCGCGTTTCGGCGCTACGGACGTGGCGTCCTTTTCCAGGCGTGGCATCTGCGACGCCTATCTTCTTTCGTTCGTAGTTTTGTTAATTCTTGATATATCTTCTTCAAATTTTGATACAAGGTGGCCCTAAGGGGTCTCTTTCGATTAGTCCTTACGGCACTTGTTTATCTGGTTTAGAAAAAATTTTATTAAAGATTGAAATTGAAAAATTGAAATTTAACGAACTCGAATTTTTGAATTTTTTCCTTTAAGGCTAATTTTCTCTGTTGTTTCTGAACGGATTTTAATCATTCTTTTACTGAAATGTAGGATTTGATTAGGCCTTTTTGGAGATGTAAAAAGTTTTTTGAAATAATTAGTTTTTAGATTTTGAGAAATTTTTAACGTTGAATTTTAGGTAGAAATAATAATGTTTATGTAAAGATTTTTATATGAGCGTGAAGCGCATATACTAGAGATTGTTTGTACAAAGTTTCGTTATGAAATTTTGATTAGAACTATTTTTAATTAATTAATTTACTTATAGAATTTCTAGAATCGAACAGACCAATCCGATTGCAGCGTGGGTAAATCTTATTGGTTGGAAGACTTGAATGCTGTAATCCTATTGGATGGAATGTTTCTATCGAATTTTCTAGATTAGGTGTGGTTACGTAGATTATTCGACTTGGTTCGATGCTCTAGAAGACGAGTTCTAGGCCGATTTCCAATGTCTAATGCATGTAAATGTATATGGAATTCCTTTTTCTATATTTTGGCCTAATTTTACTTGTGGATTTTATTTAATTTTGGCAAAAAATGTGATATTACGACACCAGGTTTTGCTATCTTTATAGTTAAAGCCCTAAAGCAAGTTCAGTTTATTTCGATTTCGAACTTAAAATCTGACACTACTTGAATTAAACTAACCTTTAATTGACGTCAGTTTTTTAAAGGAAAAATCAGCAGGTCTTCCTAACTCCATTCTCTTCAAATGTTCCCGTGGAGCGGTCATTGTTTCAAACAGGCGGCCATCCTCTCTGCTCTACTCGTTCTCTTTTTTACATCGACATCTTCCTCAAAAGTAGTTTACAAAAATCCGCGCTTGAAAAACGTCAAATAATAATACATTAGTAGTTCAGACCTGTCGCGGGTTGCTGGTCTGTTACACCTTGCCGTGAAAACTGGCACCGTGGAAATCGCAGGAAAAAGCCGCATTGAAAATTGAATAAATCGATTTGTTTTTTTATTAGTCTACCCGTTTACTCGCATTTATAACAACACTAATGCCTAAAATTGGCTGTGTCTCCGTAGCTGACTATTTTCAAATGTTATTTCGGGATTATTTTAAACTTTATACACAATATACGTTATTTAAATAAAATTGTACTTTATTATGATTCGACAATGAAATTTTCCTTCTAATATTGTAACCGTGAAAATATCACACTTCGAACGTTTGGCAGATCTTCAGGTTTCAAAGTCCCTAGACCAAAAAACATCCTCATTCTCCATTCCATCGGTCTGTTTATATCGACTTGTCTGTCTGTCTATCGGTTTGTTTGTTCACAGCATATCTAAACACCTACATAACCCGCTGTTGGCTTCATTTTCTTCAAATGCAAATCATTTTGGTAAAAATCCAACATGGCGGAATAAAATGGCGGCCTTATTTACTTACTTAATCAATTAATTTTAGATATATAGAGATGACTTACTAATATTTTGGTACGAATTCAAGATAGCAGAACAAAATGGCGGCCAAATTAAATGTTTAAAAATCAACGAAAAAACGTTTCGAGAAAATCAGTGTATAAAATTACTTATTCGATTGATTTTAAAGTTTGCCCAAAAATCAAATGTGACGTAATTAGAAATTTTTAAAATACTGGTACCAATCCAATATCCCAATATGGTGAAAAAAAATGCCTACTAAAATGTTTAAAAAACAATATAAAAAAATCGGTAAATTTTCTTTACCCAAAACTAACACAACAGGAGTTATGAATCTTTATTTTTATTAGGAATAGCGAAGTGTGATCCAGTTTAGTTCGATACATAGTCATTTATTAACACATTCTCAAACATTTATATTATTTTGTTTTGCTATCGTGAATTCATACGAAAATATTACCAGGTCATCCCAATATGACCCTTAATGTTTGACCAAAATTTAAAGTCAATCACCAGCTAAAACGTGTAGATATGTAAAGCCTAGTGGTTTTTTCCCGATTAAGAACATTTTATTTAGCTTCCATTCCGCCATCTTGAATTCATACCACAATTTTACCATTTCATCCCTCTACCATAGTTAATTATTGTACCGCGTGTACAACTAAGGAGGGACGCCCGTCGTATCTCAGGAACCACTTATCTTACGGTAATTATATAGTAAATGGGCCAAGAGAAATCGCTGGAAATTATTTTTTACTTTAAATCGTAAATGTCGATTTTTTGGTGAATTTGCATAATTAAGGTCTGTCGAAAATATAAGCATAGTTTTCTTCAATAAGTTACGCAACTTTTTGCAATTCGTCATTTTTTTTCTATTTTCAAAAATAAAGTGGTGGGGGAAGGTTAAAGATTTTTTGTTTCAATCTCTGTTTTGAATGAACCGATTTTATTGAACTCAAGAAAGGGCTTTTTCGCTCAATTTGCGGTGTTATTAACGGTCACCAAATTTATTCTGCTACTGGTCGCTAGATGGCTTTTTCTGGAATTCCTCAAATAATACGGATTTTCTCAAGAAAATGTCGTAAAATGCAAATTCTTTTTCAATTTAATTGTTTATTAATTAACCATTGTTGTCGAGTGAACTGTTGAAAATGTCTTCCGTCATGATCGGAGCCTTTCCACTGTAGAATTTACTGCAGCTTCTATTTCTGCGACTGGTATCATCTGGATTGCGTTTCTAATTCGGTTGATAAAGTCCTTCGTTGTTGTTGGTCTATTTTGGTACACTAAATCCTTAAGGTAGCCCCACAAGTAAAAGTCTAGACACGTTAAATCGGGGGAACGAGGGGGCCAGGGAAATATACTGCCTCTACCTATCCAGCTTCCGAGAAAACGCCCATCTAGGAACCGTCTGACATTGTTTGAGTAGTTGGCTGGGCAGCCATCATCTTGGAAGAATATGGCGTCTAAGTCGATGCCCTCGAGCAAAACTGGCAGCTAATTTTCGAGAAAATCTAAATAAATCCGTCCATTTCGTGCATTATCGAAAATGACTGAGCCGATAATTTGGTTGTTTATTATGCCGCACCAAACATTGACGCTACAACGACCTTGACTCTGGACTTCTGGCATCCAGAGAGGATTGTGGTCTGACCAATAATGCGGGTTATGCAAGTTCACTTTCCCATAGGAGCGGACAGTAGCTATATAATAATTAATATGTGGATTTATGGATTTTGGGGTATACAGAGTTCAATTTTTGAGTTAATTTAATGTTTTATGGAGATCTAAAGATGATGTGGATGTAGTGATTTATATTTACATCATTTCTTTCTCAAAATGTTTCAAATTTAGGTTAAATTGAAATAATAGATGAAAATAACTTTCGCTCTATCATTAGCACTTTTTCTCCTCTGTAATTCGGTGTAGTCCGTTTTTTAATACGACCGACGTTTCGAATTCGAGCGATCATTATGAATTTTCTTAATTTAAATACGGACCTGGTTTTTTTTATTTCACTATCTTATACCCTTCATAACTAGAAAATAAACTGTGACAAAAAATCATATCATACCATTTCAGTTTTTGAGAAAATCCGTATTATTTGAGGAATTTCAGAAAAACGCCATCTAGCGACCAGTATCAAAATAAATTTGGTGACCGTTAATAGCACGGCAAATAGAGCGAAAAAAGACCTTTTTTAAGACCAAGTTCAATAAAATCGGTTTATTCAAAACAGAGATATCAACGTTTGAAAGAAAAAATGTTTGACCTTCCCCCACCACTTTATTATTGAAAATAGAAAAAAATGTGAGAAAGTAAAAAGTTGCGCAACGTATTGAAGAATACTACGCTTGTATTTTCGACCCACCTTAACTATGTAAATTTACAAAAAAATCGACATTTACGTAAGTTCTTGTTGCGCCCCCTAGCGGCAATTTTTCGAGGTTAAAAATAATTTCCAGCGATTTTCTCTTGGCCGATTTACTATACAATTTTTTTTTCCCGAAACTATAAGATAAGTGGTTTCTGAGATACAGCCGGCCTCTCTTAGTTGTACACCCGGTAAAAAAATTGAAATTAATCCATTAAGTAGTTTTTTCTGGCTGAATTTTTAAATATTTTATTAAGCAGTCATTTTGATTCGCCATCTTGGATTTATACCTAAATTTTGTCAATTGATTTTCTCATTATACTTGATTTTTGTTTACTACATTGGATTGTTACCAAAATGTTACCAGGTCAACCCTATATGATCCTTAATTTTTACACAACTTGAAGTCAATCGGACTAGTATTTTTTACAGACAGGTTTTGGGTAGACATCACGACTCTTAAGGGCATTATGGATAGACGTCTAGAAAAGTTGATGAAGGTTATGTGGACAAGTCTTTACAAAACAAAATGCACATTTGATCCTTCCAAATTACAGCAATCAGCAACAATTGACTTCCAAAAACAGGATACCTTTTCCAAACCGCAGCAACCAGTAATAATTAACCCTCAACCACCCCATGTTGAGTGTATTCTGAAATAGGAAGAAATGTTTCCCTTCGAGTTACAAACAAATAGTTAATTTCAGCCCTAGATTTAATGAATGGAAGTAACTGTTATGCAGCCATTAATATTGATAATTGTAATCGTATTTTTTTTATTTTGACGCCCATACTGAAATAAATTATTTAAAATAACTACCAAAACTAGATAATTTTCCTCTCGCCCCTAGGAAAAGATTGCTCGATTGCTAACCGAATTTTGCTTCGCTAGTTTGGTAAATAAAATCTATTTACCAAAAAAAATCCATTCATTTGCAATTATTGTCTACAGAAATCATCACGATTCTCCTAGAACAAAATGACATTGTTTTTTTTTTAATTTTTTGCGAATTCCCGTACATTTTAACTTACCTACATCAAACAAAATTTGGTGACGTTTTGAAACAAAGGCTAAATGAATATTCAGCGATTTTATTAGTTTTCTATAACTGCAGTTTTCCGCAATTGCGTTCAACTTAGTTACATTTTCACGGTAAATATGGAAGGTCCCCCAGTCGAACTCTCCGACATACAAAGGTTTTACAAGAACGGTTCAGTGTTCTTGACCGGTGCCACTGGATTCATCGGGAAACTTATCCTAGAAAAAGTGCTCAGGGCCTTACCGGTGAAAAAAGTTTTCATCTTGATCAGGTCCAAGAAGAATGTGCCTGCTGCTAAACGGTTTGAAGATATTTTTCAGTCTCCGGTACGTAACTCTGTGTTTTGGCAATCATATTACTCCCCGTATGTGTATGTACGTCAATGGTTTTCTTAATTCGAAGCATTTTTTTGACATTTACTAAAAATAATAATTTTTTGTGAAATTAAAAAAAAATAGCTCTTTATAAGTGCTGTGTGTGTAAAAAGAAATTTAATTACAGCTTACGGTAACCTTATATAAAGGAAAAATTTGCTTCTACATGAAAAAAAGAAAATAATTTTACCATGTTTACTACTCTTAAAAATTATATTATTACGGAAATAAAAAATATTTGCATTTTTAAGGTACACATATAAAAAAGCTAGATATTTTTGAATCCTCCAAGTGCTTAAACATTAAAAAAATATATTTACATATACAAAAAAATTGACTCTCTCAAGCTAAATGCTTCTGCAATACAATTTGTTTCATTTTCGTGTATCCGTTTCATTCTCATAGGGTTACTTTGTATGGGTGAACAAAATTTTCATACCCAAAAAAATAAAATCGGTAAATTTCCTTTACTCCGCAACTTTCCTTGATATAAATTTTTCCTTTATTAGAAACAGTGAAGTGTGATCTAATTTAGTTTGGTACATAATAATTTATATATATATATATATATATATATATATATATATATATATATATATATATATATATATATATATATATATGATAGTACGTTTTCATTCCACGTACACCAACGTCATAACAAGAAAATGATCCTTGTTTGGAACATGTTCTGCATCACAGCAGACACAATGATCCATTTTAGTTAAACGACGATCGCGATTTCGCTCTTATTAGAGCTCATCAGGCCGCCATAGACTAGCGAGCCCCGTGTAGGGCAAAGGCACGATATGGAATCACAAAAACAACTACTACGCTGGCTAATACCACGACCGTCCTGAATTACATTGTGACTCCTGGCTTTCGTTGGGAGCATTAAATGATAGTACGTTTTCATTCCACGTACACCAACGTCATAACAAGAAAATGATCCTTGTTTGGAACATGTTCTGCATCACAGCATATATATATATATATATATATATATATATATATATATATATATATATATATACAGGGTGGTGCAACCAAGATAGGGTGGACGATTGTGGGCAAACGGAGAGGAATTTGAAAAAAAAATGGGATATGATTGATAGTCAAGAACGCTGTGTTTTAAAATTATACCCATTATACAGGGTGGTCTGAAAAGTTCGTGGTGAACCAAACTTCTGTTTTTTTAAATGGGATACCCGGTATATTATTATTTTAGTTGATTCTCCTATTCGTTGCGATCATTTTGATATAAGGTTAGTTGGGTCTAAAATTTATACCAAGGGAATGGGACGAGGTTAAAGTGGAAAAAAGGGTTATATTCCGGCCATTTTTTGAAAACAATTGAAGCAGGTATGGAAAAACCAAATATTCTATAAAATGTATTGTATCTAGGACTACAATAATCGCTTGTAAGTCGTTCAAAATTATTCACTGTTATACAGGGTGGTCAAGTTTTGCAAATTTACCTTGGATTGAATTTTTTTAAATGGAACACCCTGTATATTTTACTTTCATGTTAAAGGTAACATTACTAGCTTTCAGAAAATACCATATTTGATACCTTTCTGACCAACAGTTTTTCAGTAAATTAGCTGTGAAATCAAAATTTCTTCATTTTAACACGAATTACTCTGAATTCACGTTGTTAAAATTGACAATTTAATATTAGGAAGCCATGATATCATCATAAATTGAACAAAAGATTGACAGTCCTGTCAAAACAGCAAAGTGTCAGAATATTGTCATCAGTAAATAAATAAATATTGTTCTTTGATGATGCGATGCCGAAATAAAAACAAGATAGAAGCTTTTGCAAGTTTATCATAGAGATTTCAAGAAACAGGAAATGTTGCTTTCAAAAAAACGTAAAGTAATTAATAAACCAGTTACCAATGAAGATAATGCTTTGACAGTATTAACAACAGATCTTTTTTTACAAAAAAAATAAATTTAATATAAATCAACAAAAACAATGTAATTAAAACTTATAAAAGATGTTCAACTAAACCATCGTTTTGCTGAAGGCATATTTCGAGTCTATCCATAAATGAAAGTTTCACTTTTCTCAAAGACAGGTCTGAAATGTTGCGAAAACTGCTTATTATTCTCAACTTCATATCTTCCACTGTGGTTGGAACCTCTTTATAAACTTCTTCTTTAACATGTCCCCATAAAAAGAAATCTAGTGGCGTTAAATCGGGTGACCTCGCAGGCCACTTAACTGGTCCACCTCGCCCAATCCAATGCTCTCCTTTCCAATTATTGAGAAAATGTCTTACATGCCTATGATAATGCGGGGGTGCTCCATCATGTTGGAACCATAAGGAATTTCTTAACATTAAAGGTAAGTCTTCGAGCAATACGGGCAACTCATTTTTCAAAAAATTTAAATAGACTTCTCCCGTTAAATGCTCTTCAAAGAAATATGGTCCTATAACATGAGAGCCAATTATACCTCCCCAAACATTAATTGACCATTTATTTTGATGGTCCACCTGACGAATCCAATGTGGATTTTCGGTTGAATAATAGTGCATATTATGTTTGTTAACCAAGCCGTTGCTTTTAAAAGTTGCTTTATAACAGCATCCTGTCTACAAAACCTGGTTTATCCCAAATTGTATTTAAAAACCAAATTGAAAACTCTTGTCGTTGGACGTAATCGCGATCATACAGTTCTTGGTGTAATTCAATGTGGTAGGCATGATATTTATGTTGTTTCAGAATGCGTTTAATACTAGTGCGTTCAATATCAGTAGCTCTCTCAATTTCCCTGGTACTTGTGTGTGGATTTTCTTGCACTGTTAATAACACTGTCAAAGCATTATTTTCATTGGTAACTGGTTTATTAATTACTTTATGTTTCTTAAAAGCAACATTGCCTGTTTCTTGAAACCTCTCTAATAGACTTGCAAAAGCTTCAGGTCTTGGTTTTTTTTCGGCATCGGGATATCATACCGCATAAACCTTGCTTGCTAGTAAAGGGTTTTTTTGACACTCGCCCAACATAAAAGTCATGTTTATCAACACTGGAGTTCTTAAACCCATTGTTGCTTAACAATTTCTCGGCTTATCGTCAAAAAACAATGGTAATTGATGCCAATTCTCTGACACTTTGCGGTTTTGACAAGAATGTCAATCTTTCTTTTCATTTATGATTATATCATTGCCTCCTTATATTATAGGTAGTCAATTTAAGCACCGTAAATAATACCGTTTCTGTTAGAATGAGTAAATTTTGGTTTCACGGTTAATTTACTAAAAAACTGTTGGTTAGAAAGATATCAAATAGGGTATTTTCTGAAAGCTGGCGATGTTATCTTTAATATGACAGTAAAATATATGGGGTGTTCCATTTAGGTAAATTTGCAAAACTTGACCACCCTGTATAACAGTGAATAATTTTGAACGACTTACAAGCGATTATTGTAATCCTAGATATAATACATTTTATACAACATTTGGTTTTTCCATACCTGCTTCAATTGGTTTGAAAAAATGGCCGGAGTATAACCCTTTTTTCCACTTTAACCTCGTCCCATTCCCTTGGTTTAAATTTTACACCCAACAAACCTCATATCAAAATGATCGTAACGAATAGGAGAATCAACTAAAATAATAATATACCGGGTGTCCCATTTAAAAAAACACAAGTTTGGTTCACCACGAATTTTTCAGACCACCCTGTATAATGGGTATAATTTTAAAACACAGCCTTCTTGACTATAAATCATATCCCAAAAATGTTTTTTCAAATTCCTCTCCGTTTGCCCACAATCGTCCACCCCATCTTGGTTGCACCACCCTGTATATATATATATATATATATATATATATATATATATATATATATATATGTTATCTCACTATTTGAAAAATTCACTTTTTAAAAAACACTTTTATTAAAATAAAATGAAACAATATGTTCACAACTTTGGAAATCAAATGGACATTAATTATTGTTACAACTTAAAAGAATAATATTATACTATTTTTAATAAAATCTACATAGTCTATTTATATTAAAAATCTTGCTGAGGTACGTGGGAAACCGGCAAGCATCCGCTGGCTTCCATGGAGACTGATGACGGTGTTCGAGCGTACTGTCGCAATTCTTGGAAACTGCTGATGTTGGTTTCTGTGAATGACGCAACTGTGTGATAATATGTGGCGACATTCTGGAGGCACGTGGAAGGTCATGGCAAACGGATATAACAGCTTCCCCTTTTAGTGAAAAGTTGGTGCTTTGCAGCTACTTTTAGGACTGAAGTTCAAATGCTTCTTCCTCTTCTTGTGTATTTTCTGGATGGATGCTAGTTCGCCTTTTTGGTATTAGTCTTCTCAACTGGTATGGGGCAAAGCGCTTCGGACTAGGCCTGGGAGGTGATGGAGGATCCTGACTACCAGTTATGGACAGTTTCAGTGGCTTCTTACGTCTACACTTACAGAGGATGTAGAGGATTGCCATTCCAACGACCATTGATATTGTGAGTATCGTAAACCAATGGATATGTTTGGTTATGAAGGGTTCTTTCATCAACTTGTCTAGCTCTTCTGAGTATTGGTCTAGGCGGTGTTGAGCAACGTTCAGGTCATCGGCATTGATGTTGCTGAGCTTCAAGGGTTTGAGCTTTGGGATTTGAGACTGTTCTGGGAACTGTTTGCAGCATTCGAAAGGAATCTGAACAGGATGGCTTTTATAGGTTACATTTTTATATTCCTCCACCAGGTACTTGGAATGAATTCTTGTGCTTCCAATAAAAGCGTTACAGTTTGGTTGTAACTTAAGAAGGGAGTTCGTCTTCAGGATCTGGGTTTCTATATTCCTGGTTCCACATTTTACGGTTACAGGAAGTGGCTCGGAAACTGAGATAAGCCAGTAGTTCGTGGAGATCTCTTGGACGTGGTAATCGGTGACTAGCAATATCGATGTTTGACAGGTTTTCGGTAGTATGTTCTGCTGCCTGAGTAGCTGTGCTTCGCAGATAGCATCACTGTCGATTGGATATTGCAGAAGGTCTGAACAGATCTTAGTGTGCGTCTCGAGTGGCTTGCAGTTGGAGATGTCTTGTGGTAGTACATATAGTAAGGCGTCGCCATCTCGCGCAATGTATTTTTTGTTGTTGGTATTATGTGAAAAAGACTTGTTCGATTGTCCATAATAGGAATAGGAAAAATTCGATACAAAGTGTATGATTCTGGTTCAGTTAGAGGAATTTTAAGAACGAACACAATCCTATTATCGGATTGGTATGATTCTAATTCAATTAAGTCAATATAATTGGCAATATTTGATGAATATATAGGGAGAGGAAGATTATTTTTTGATAGAGAACGCGATATCCCTTGGAGAGAAGTGATCAAATCTCCTGGAGTTATTATAGAACTATGAAGAATTTTCAAACGAGCGAATGTGATGGCATTTATAATATCGTTTAAAGAATCTTCTAGAAAAACATAACTTTCCATTAAAGCTTCGCAAAGATTTAGAGTTTTAATTTGCCCTTCGTAAAACGCTAAGTCATCAGATATGTTCATGATAGCGCTCTGTATAATATCTATGTCTTGGTTGAAGGTTTCTTCATCAATTTGAATCTTTTGAATGGTGGAATTGAAGTTTTTAATTACAGATGAAGTTACCGATATTTGATTTTTAAGTAAGCTTTCAAGTTCGCGTTCATCTCGCGTGATTTTGTTTATACATGCATTGTAATATTCGCCATCGGCTGAATCTAAATTGCCTGTGATAGATTTAAAAATACTACCAATGCCGTTTATTAATCCGCGTTTGTTCCTATAAGATAACTTTTTTGTATGTGCCATGATTTCTCTATATTTTTGATTAACTGCGTTTGAAATTTGGGTTAATAAGCTCAAATGTGTTTTAATTTCTATTTTAAAAGATACAGTTCTAGGGGATGGGTCATTCAACACGTCACTGAGTGTAGTAAGTAATTTGTCGTTGTTTTGTATAGTTTCTTTAAGGGGTTGTAAATCTTTGTATACGAGTAACGTCCACTTATCGTTAGTAATTTTGACAAAATTTTCCTCATGGTAAAATAGTCCAACGGTATTGTTGATTGGTGTGAAGAAGTATTGGGAGAAGACGGTTGGAATAAGCCAAAGGAGTCTGGAAAAAAAAATAGACTAGTCATAGTATGTCTTTAGCCTATCAAAATTTATTTTGTAAATTTGGTTTGTAGAAAGGTTTTTAAGTTTAGCTGAAGTCTGGTAAAGTTCGATAATTTGAAAGGGGCCATTGAATTTATTTTCACTTTTGTCTTTAATTTGCGATTCTTTGACATATACTTTGTCACCAACTTTATAATCGGGTTGTTTATCGGAGACTGATTTGTCGAATCTGATTTTTGATTTTTCCTTTTGGGCGTTTGTTCTAGCTCGTGCGATTTTGTAATATGTTTCCATTTTATTGTTTAGATTTCGGATGTATTTGGAGATAAGTTGTTCTTGATTATATAAGGTTTCTGGGGGTCGGCTAGACGTATGGCCGAATATCAGCTCATAAGGGGTGAATCCATGAATTTTGTTTTTTGTGTTATTATAACAGATGACTGAATAGGGGAGGATATTGAATGGGTGTTCCTCGGGATGTTCTGCTGTGTGAACCCTAATCATTTCGGTTAAAGTGGCGTGGAATCTTTCGAGCGATCCATTTGATTGCGGATGGCTAACACTTGAAAAGGTTAACTTGACGTCATAGAGTGTGCATAGGTCTTTCATTAATGTGTTATCAAACTCACGGCCATGGTCACAGTGGATCCGTAGGGGAGTTCCATAATGTTGAAAGAATAGCAGGAGTGTATTGACAATCGTTGAGGCTTTTTTATCCGATGTTGGGTACGCCTGTGTGAACTTGGTTAGCTCATCTCGGATCGTAAGGGCATAGTTACGAGTTGGATACTCGAAGATGTCAATATTGATTCTTTCGAATGCAGTTTTTGGAGTTTCTGTTATGACTAGGGGCGTACTAAGATTTTTCCTACAGATTTTAACTTTTTGGCAGATTTCACAGCTTCGAATGAGTTTTTCGACATCTTTAGTTAGTCCGGTCCAATTGTATTTTTGTCGAATGCCTTTGACAGTTTCATTAATACCGCGATGAAGATTCTTTTTGCCAGTATGGTGTTGATCTAAAATTGTGGGTATTTCATCCGGGTCTGGGGTTCTTACGAGGTTATGGCATATTTTTAAGTTAATATCTTTATCAGAGAAAATGAATGAAAATATTTCGAGGATGGGAAGTTGTAAATTATTTTCGATACAATAGGTTTTAGAAAGATCGAATTTATCTTGACATTTATAGATAATATAGAAAAGCTGCTGGACTACGGTATCAGTATTATACGACAAGGGTATTATGAAATATTTGCGGTCCTTTACACTCTTACTAGACAGGGTGTTTACCGTAAGCGGGGCAAAATCATAGTTTTCCTCAAATAGGTCCTCTATAATTTTAAAATGAAAATCTTCCATTTTAGTTTGCCAAAAGAAAGTGACAATATTTTTGTTTGATTTGTCCAAAAATTGATCATTGGAAATTTCGATTTTGGAATAATCGATGATTGATTTTGTCTTGTATAAATTAACAAATCTATTGTATTCGTCGGTTATTTCATTATCGTCTAGATCGTTTTCGGTTATTATTTCTGAAAATGAATTTTGTTTGCTGGTCGAGGGTCTGTTATTAAAGTCGTCTTCATTTGAGGCGTAAATAGCGATGGTTGATTGAAAATCTGAGCAATTTTTAAAATGGTTAATTTTAATACGTGATAAGGCGTCTGCGTTTTTGTTTATTCGGCCGGGTTTATATTCAATCTTGTAATCATATTCCTCGAGTTTAAGGCGCCAGCGAGCTAGGCGACTGCCGGGGTCCTTAATTGAAAATAGCCAAGTCAAAGGGCGATGATCTGTTACCAAAACAAATTTTCGACCAAAAAGATATGGTCTGAAGTGTTTGACAGCCCATACAATGGCTAATAATTCTCTTTCTATGGTAGAATACTTTGTTTCAGCACTACACAGAGTTCGAGATGCATATGCTATCGGAAGATCTTTTCCGATGGGACCTTGAGATAAGACGGCTCCAATAGCGAATGCGCTAGCGTCTGTGGTTAGCAAGAAAGTTTCTTCGAAATTGGGGTAAATTAAGATTGGGTCCGATGTAAGTGCCTTTTTCAGGTCAGAAAATGAGGTTTTGCATTCCGCGTCGAATGTGAATGGGACGTCCTTTTGTAATAACTTGGTCAGGGGTTTTGATATTTTGGCAAAATTTGGGATGAAGCGTCTGTAATATCCAGCAAGACCTAAGAATGACTTTATTTCTTTAGGATTTGTTGGCATAGGAAATTTCTGAATGCATTCAACTTTGCTTGGATTAGGTTTTACTCCACTTTGGGTAATAAGGTGCCCTAGATAAGCAACTTCCTTTCGAAGGAATTCGCATTTATCAGGTTGGATCTTTAAGTTGGCTTTGCGGAGACGCTTGAAGACTTCTGTTAGTCTTGAAATATGTTCATGTATTGTTGGAGAGTACACGATGATGTCATCCATATACACTAAGCAACGTTCATTTTGAATACCGAGAAGGATGTTGTCCATGACTCTTTGGAATGTGGACGGGGCATTCTTTAAACCGAATGGCATACGGACGAATTCGTAATGGCCATTTTCAACAGAGAAGGCAGTTTTCTCGATGTCTTTTGGATTGATCTCGATCTGGTGGAAACCAGAAGCCAAGTCGAGGGTTGTGAAATATTGACATTTCCCTAATTGATCGAGAAGGTCGGAAATGTTCGGAAGAGGATATTTATCAGCTATAGAAAGCTCGTTCAGCTTGCGGTAGTCTATAACTACACGCCATTTGGGTTTTCCGGAGGCATCCAATTTTTTGGGAACAACCCAAACCGGGGAGGACCATGGAGAGATAGACTGGCGAATAATTCCTTGCTCTAACATTTTATTTACCTGGCTTTTTACCTCTTCTTTATGAATGTGAGGATATCTATATGATTTGGTAAATACGGGCCTTGAATTATTAGTATCTATAGAATGTTTGATCTCGTTGGTAAAAGATAAATTATCGCTTTCTAAATAAAAGATATCGGAAAATTCGAGACATAGGTTAGTTATTAAATCGTTTTCTTCGTTGTTTAAATGTTCGGTGCGTAACTGGTCTTTAATAATTGAGCGCCTATCTAAAACTGCGTTTTGTATAGGGTAGGTATTTAAGTTAAAAATTGTTTCAGTATCAATTCCAGGGTCAAAAGGTTCGATATTTAAATTTGAAAAGTCGATTGTTTTTTCTATAGCATTTGAGTTAATTATAGATGTAAAAAATTCACCGCGTTCATTAACCTTAACCAGGGCATTTGGCAATCTAACAATTTCTTTGACATATGCGTGAAGTATAGCATCCGTATTAAATAGTTCGCACTTGAGTTTGAAAATTTTTTCAGTTCTAGCCTCTATAGAAATTTTATTACGGTTTTTAATACATTCTTGTACATCTGATATGGCTGTAGTTGTGGTTACTTTGTGAAGGGGCATAGTTTTAAAATTTGTAATAAGTTGTTTTGATTTCAGATCTACAATACATTCATAATGTTCCAAGAAATCCAATCCTAATATACCGTCGAAATCTATATCTAAATTGCAAATATACACTTTGTGTGGATCACCAATAGTAAAAGGTATGAGTGTAGATTGAGATATTGAAAGTTTTTCATCGGTAATTCCCTGAATAGTGACATTTTCGGGAAATCGTGTAGGAAATTTTTGTACGGTGTTTTCCTTAAATATAGAAATGCCTGCACCGGTATCAATGAGAAGTTTGAATTGTTTTGATGCGTCATCGATATAATATAGATTCTTGGAATTTACAGTAAGAAGAGGACTTAAAGAAACGCTTGTTCCGGGAAATTGAGATTTGGATCCATATTCTCTAGATTTAGTGTTTCTATTCTCGATTGGATCTCGGTCATTGGGTTCTGGGGTGAATTGTCTGGAGGGTCGGTATTCGTAAGGGGTGTAAGAAAATCCTGGTAATTACTAGTGTCATTTGAATAGTTTATATCTTGATAAGATTCTTCCTCTGGTTGGAAAAAATCGTAAAAACCGGGATTGCCGTTTTCGGCGGTGTACTGATCGTATTCGGGCAAATAATTCTCTGAGGAGCATTCTTGTCTTGTATTAACATAATGCGTCCTAGCTGGTTGAAAATTGGGATTTCTTTGAATTATTGATGGCCTAAATTGTGCTTGGTTTGTATTTTGGCTAGGATTATTTGGTCTATTTTGTTGCGAAAAATTTGGTTGATATTGTGATCTTTGAGAATTCGAGTTTATTGCGGGTCTTTGAAAATTAGAATTTGTTATGGGTCGTTGGAAATTATTATTTTGGGGAAAATTAGAAGAAACTTGCCTGCACTGAGATATTGTATGACCAATTCTGTTACAATTGGAACACTTTAATTGTTGTGGCTGGTGTGGTCTAGGTAACTGAGGACTGGGTTTCGGAATAGTTGGTTTATTAACTTTTTGATTTTCGAAATAAGAAAGCTGAAGTTCTCTCCGAATTCTTGATTGTGCTTCTAAAAGTGACGTTGGATTACTAGCACGGATAAGTTGTCCTAGGCGTGGCTCTAGACCGGTAAGAAGTGTATTAGGAGTCATAGTTTCAATTAACATGGTCTGAGCATCTTTTTGTTCTTTTGAATGTAGGAGTGGGGACTTTTGTATGCTGGCATGCATTTTAGCGTTCAGGACCTGAAGTCGATTAAAGAATGTAAGGGGCGACTCATTAGGAAGTTGTCTTAATCGCTGCAGATCGTGTATAAGGGAAGTAAGATCCCTTGAATCACCGAAGTGTAAATTTAACAATTGTTTAATTTCAAGGTATGAACTTGGATTCCTTGAACTAATTAATTGAGCTGCTCTACCACGGAGCTTGTTTTTTATGTGAATAACTAAAAACACTTTTTGTTGCGTTGTTGCCATGTCGTATGCACAATCGCATGCGGTTATAAAATTGCTTAAAGAAATTTGATCACCTTCAAATTCGGGTACAATGGAAAAAATTTCAGAAAGTTTATAAGGTTCAATTTCAATGGTTGTTTGGGTATTATCGAGAGACATTTTGAATTTTAAATGTAGATGCGTTAAAAATAAAAAGGTTTTATCAAAAACGAGTAAAATGAAAACGTTAAGTTATTAAGAATATCTTAACAAAAATAATAAATAGTTTTCCTTTTTGTAATTTAAGAAAACAAATGGTAAGGGAAATAATAATATGTTTAAATCCTATTTGAAAAATCGAACAGTATAAAAAAAATAAAATCAAATACGACGACGAGACGTAATTCTTACGTAATCGTAATCTGCATCTGGGTTGTCTTGTTCTCGATGTGGCTCCAAGCTTTACGAGTGAGGACTTCTCAGGTTCTTTTGTTCCGTTAAGGGATTGGAATCCGCCGCTACCAGTTAGACCTTTTTCTTGTTCTAATAGCGTTTAAACGAATCCTACCGACTGCGCCAAATTGTTATCTCACTATTTGAAAAATTCACTTTTTAAAAAACACTTTTATTAAAATAAAATAAAACAATATGTTCACAACTTTGGAAATCAAATGGACATTAATTATTGTTACAACTTAAAAGAATAATATTATACTGTTTTTAATAAAATCTACATAGTCTATTTATATTAAAAATCTTGCTGAGGTACGTGGGAAACCGGCAAGCATCCGCTGGCTTCCATGGAGACTGCTGACGGTGTTCAAGCGTACTGTCGCAATTCTTGGAAACTGCTGATGTTGGTTTCTGTGAATGACGCAACTGTGTGATAATATGTGGCGACATTCTGGAGGCACGTGGAAGGTCATGGGAAACGGATATAACATATATATATATATATATATATATATATATATATATATATATATATACCGTCTCTAAACATTTTTATATTACCAATTCATTTCTATGTAATATTTCTCTTTTATGCAAAATTTGGGAAGAAAGTGCATGATAAGTTTTTTTATAGTCATAACTTTTTTAACGTTTTATTAGGCCACCATGTTGCCCCGCCATATTGGATTTTAACCAAAATATTACCAGGTCATCCCCATATAACCCTCAATTTCCGAAATGGTTTAGTTCAATTTTGAAAGATCTTATCTGTAGGAAAAAGGCTGTTCACAGGAGGTATATGTCGACACTTTATGATTACTTAGAATTTTCCAGTCTCAGATCAGCCTGCAAAATTGAATACGAGAGGTGTCATGCAGATCATATTCAGAGGGTTGAGCAGTTTTTGCAACATAACTCTAGAAATTTTTGGAGGTATGTGAGTCATAAAAACAATTCGGGTAATTACCTTAATACAATGTTCCTTGATGGAGAATTGGCAGAATGTGGTCAAGAGATTGCTGATCTATTTGCAATTTTTTTTGTGGCGTCTACGATGGTTCGGTCGTTTCAGTGCCTAATTATGCTTTTGAGCAAACACTTGATATTTCAATTCAGGGTTTTACTCTTTCAGATGTGTTTTCTAAAATTGATAAACTCCCCTATATGTTGCCCTGTAGCCCTGACCATGCACAAATACCTTTCTTAAGAAGTGTATATTCAAAATAAGTAAGCCTTTGCAACTATTTAACTTATCTATAAAGTCCTCTTCATTTCCTGATTTATGAATGCGAAGCTTTATTATTCCTGTTTTCAAAAGTGGCAATTCGGAGGATATCAAAAATTACAGTGGAATATGTAACCACTGCTAAGTTATTTGATAGTTTAGTGTTCGATCAACTCTCTTGGAAGTGCAGGGGCTTGATTGGTGAAGGTCAGTCTGGATTCACTAATGGCAGATCCACCACAAGTAATTTGGTAAAGTATAAGGTTCAGTTGTTGGAGGCATTGAAGGGGGATCCCAAGGTGATGCTATTTACACCGACTTCTCCAAGGCCTTCGACCGGGTCAGTTTTGACCTATTGTTGGCAAAGCTGGGCGCTATGGGCCTCATCCCTATCTGGTGGCATGGTTGAGGAGTTTTCTGACTGGAAGGGTGCAAAGTGTAAAAATTAACAACTTTATCTCCAAATCAATTGATATTCTTCCCCATATATTCCCCAGGGATCCCACTGTGCCCCCCCTATTGTTCAATCTGTTTGTCAATGATATAATGAAAGTTATCAAATGTTCATCAGTGAGTATGTCCGCTTAAAGTTGTACAGGCCGATTGATCAGTTGGAAGATTCAGTGACCCTACAAAATGACCTAGATGCTTTGTATGAATGGACAATAATCAATAATTTATCACTCAATGTTAGCAAATGCTGTTACATAACTTTCCGGAAGGGTTCTAAGAGCTTTGAATCCATATACATTATTAATGGTGACCATCTCAAGTATGTTGATATTGTGAAGGATTGTTTGATTTGATGAAAAGCTGTGCTTCAACGAGCATATTATGAGAACTTCTCTTAAAGGTCAGAAAATGTTGGGTTTTGTATATAGAAATAGCATGAATCTGTCTGTGGGTGTGATTAGGACTCTATATACTTCTTTGGTTAGATCTTACCTTGAGTACTCTACAGTGGTATGGTCTCCTCAATACTTGAATTCTATTAGCGTTATTGAAAGGATTCAGAATAGGTTTTTGCGTTATGTAGGATTCAAAATTGGTGTAAGCTTTCATAATTATCATCGATCACAGCTGCAAAGCATGGGTCTGATTGCTCTTGAGAAGCGACGTTTGATGTTCGATTTGTGCTTTATCTTCAATCTCGTTCATGGTCTGATTAGTTGTCCCCAACTTCTCTCGAGAATTTGTTTAAATGTTCCCAACCGTCGTTTGAGGAACTTCAACCTCTTTAAGGTTCCATTTCATGCTACCAATTATGGTAAACGTTCTCACATTGATAGGAGTTTTCGGTTACTCAAAGAGTATGGTGAGTGTCCCTGATCTATTTGGGTGCACACTAGTTGCTTTTAAATGTGATTTTGTTATTTTAATTTATATTTATTCCGATTTTGTATTGTTCTTGCCATCCATAGTATATTATAGATATGAATAGTTATTATAAATGGGGTATAACGTAAATTTAACTAAATTTAAAATTTAAAATTTTTGACTGAAATTTGCTATGCTATGCCGCGACTGTTAGTCGACATTAACATGTGTTGTTAATACCTGAATAACAATTAGTGCGGTGTATTTCTATATAATTATAAAACAATAAATCGTCTTTATTCAGGTCCAGACTTAATATATTAAAGTACAGATATATACTCAAGTATATTAAGAAAAAGTGTACTTAATACACAGTAAATTAAAATAATCGAAAGTTGATTACTCAAGAGAATTAATCAAATAATGACATTTGAACAGTATAAGAAGCTAGAAGGGTAGTACGTTTTCACATAGTTCACCGACAACAACGAAAACCAGGCCTGCGAAAGAAGAGGGTGCTTGACGGGTTTCTTTTTGAAATTTCAGATGCTAAAGTTGTAGAAGTCGCTCGGAAGGCTGTTGTAAGATGAACTAAAATTAAAAGGGAACGATCTTCTGAATGCCGATGTCGAGTTTCAGGAATAACCATAAAGCCTCTGTTGCGGTTATTTAAGTTGTTAACATTTCCAAAGGGTTTAAGCTTTCTGAAAATATAAATTGCCTGTTCGTCAATAAGAACGCGATGTCCTAATCTTAAAAGATGCAATTGTCGAAGTTTGTCTAATTTTTAAGACGACCAGAAGGTGATATTTTATTATGTAAACGTTGGTGATTTTTTATTCCAAAAGCAAGTCGGTAACAGGAGTTTTGGATTTTTTGAAGTAGGTGCTTGTCAAAGCTTGTTAAGCAGGGATCACAAACTAAATCACAATGTCTTTTGTAACAGTGAAACTTTGTGTATACAATGTGTATCAGCCAAATGGAATAAATTCGATAATAAATAAATGGGGGCGTGTTCGGAAAAACGCTTGGACCCGTCGATTGGTATTTTTAGTTGCTCATTTTCTCCAATAAAAACTTTTTATACAGGGTGTGTCCTGTAACAGTGCTCAATGCCAACTTTCTTATTTCAAATGCAACACCCCGGATATTATTTAATTTTTGTATTCTTTAGGAGATTCTAAACATATTTTATGTTCAATGTCCTATACCTATCTTCAACTATTTCGGCAATATTAAGTGTTTTCAAATTTATTTTTATTTTATTTATTTCGAATTTATTATTATTCATGAAAGTGGCTCTGGTTACTGAACTATTTATTTGATTACAAAAATTCGCTCCAACACACTCAATACTTATTTACCATTTAGGTCTTCATATTAAGAATGTAAGCGAAAACCATTTTAGCGTTCCTTTTTATTGATATGGAACAAAAAGAGCCAGTTTTGTTTACTTTTAAGTTTTGTTTACTTTTGTGTAAAATGCTTGGCCTTTCTCTTTGCAAGACAGTAGTTGTCAGTGTCAGTGTCATAGGCTTTTGAATTTCGTTAACTGCATAATACCTAATATCAGAAAAATGGTTCATTTAACAGAAATGCATAAAATAACAATTCTATAAATGATTGGTTATGAAGATAACACACGAACACAAGTGGAAGTTGCTCGCTTATTTCATGAAAAAATTCCAAATTTGCCGCATATATCCCAAGGGACAATTAGTAAAATAGAAAAGCAGTTTCGCGAGCTTGGACATGTGAGGCAGATAAAAAAAGCAGCTGCCAATTCAATAAATGATGATACTAAATTGGATATTATGCCTGAGTTTGAGGAAAACCCACATATTTCTAGTCGACAAGCCGCCGCAATGTTCGATATTAGCAATTCGTCGATTATTCGAACATTAAAAGAAAATAAAATGCATCCCTATAAAGTGATACCAACTCAGGAGCTCATGGAAGACGATTATGATAGGAGAACTTATTTTTGTGAACAAATGATGGCTATGTTAGATAACAATGTTATTCAATTAGAACATGTTTTGTTTTCGGATGAGTGCACCTTTACACTTCACGGTCATGTAAATCGTCAAAATTGCCGCTATTGGTCTAGGGAAAATCCTCACTGGATCAGCGAAGAACATACTCAATATCCTGAAAAGGTTAATGTTTGGGCAGGAATTATTAGGGATCATATCATAGGCCCCTTTTTCATTGACGGCAATTTGAATGGCGATAATTATTTAGCACTGCTCCAAAATAATGTCGTGCCAACTTTGACAAATTTGTATCCGGATCCAGCAAACCCACAGCAGTTTCAGCAAGATGGAGCACCGCCCCATTACCAAATTAATGTCCGGCAGTACCTCAACGGAATATTTCCAAATCGGTGGATAGGGAGACGAGGATCGATAGACTGGCCAGCGCGATCCCCTGATCTGACGCCATTAGACTTTTTCTTATGGGGACATATTAAAAATGTTGTAAACAAAACAAAATCTTCGACTTAGCTGACTTAAGAAGACGAATAACGCTTGCGATTAGATCGGTCACGCCTGAGATGCTAAATAACGTTAGAAGAAATTTCTATTTAAGATTAGGAATTTGCCAAGACGTTCGCGGCGAGCATATTCAACAGTTCCTAAATTAACTTTTTACTTTTGTTTATACATTATGAAGAAATAAATAATTTTATTTTTTTAATCTTAATTTTTGCAATAAATTTGAAAACACTTAATATTGCCGAAATAGTTGAAGATAGGTATAGGACATTGAACATAAAATGTGTTTAGAATCTCCTAAAGAATCCAAAAATTAAATAATATCCGGGGTGTTACATTTGAAATAAGAAAGTTGACATTGACCACTGTTACAGGACACACCCTGTATAAAAAGTTTTTATTGGAAAAAATGAGCAACTAAAAATACCAATCGACGGGTCCAAGCGTTTTTCCGAACACGCCCCCATTTATTTATTATCGAATTTATTCCATTTGGCTGATACACACTGTATAACTGTTTTGTGTGAAAGTTTATCTCATGTGAAAAGTTTTTGTCCTGTTTCCTACAATCAGTTGTACCTTGATAATGATCCCCTAGGATCGAAACGCACAGGAATTAAATACATTTTGACACAAGAAAGCTGATTGGACTTTTATGTTTCTCTTTTTCCTTTTACTATTATAATGTCCCTTCTGGAGAGAAGATTCGAATTTACTGGTAAAATATTGGTACGAAAGTATATTTATCACTACTAAATGATTATGGCCTGAATAAATTGGGTCACACTAAATTATTTCTAATAACAGGGAATATTTTTAACGAGGGAAGTTCCGGGTAAAGGCAATTTACCGATTTTTTAATTTATTATATTATTATTAATAATATTATTATGATTATTATTTATTTCTTAAAATATTTTGTACAGGGTGCCGGATTTGGTTGCAAAAGCAGGGTATCTCGCTTATTTTTAAAGATAGAACCTTGCGGTTTTCACGAACCTGAGCGAATTTTTTGTGAAACTCATGAAGCCGTAAACAAACTTTTCATAGCCTTCTTCGTTTATGAGATACAGGGCGAAATAGAAAATTTTGCATTTTGGGACCCCCCTCGTATCTCGGTTATCCTTTAACTTAACGCAAAGGGAAAAATTGCTACTTATACAGTTTTTTACGGTGGATCCAGTGGCGTAGTCATATTTTTCATTTGAGTTGTTATTTTTTAGATATGACCCAAAGTTGTGTTTTTTTAAATGGGACACCCTGTATATTTGTCCAGAAATTGATTTGTCCTTTTAAAAGCTTCTCAAAAATATATAATAGTATGGGTCTATTTTAATAAACAACAACAAAAATCCTAATTTTTATAATTATCATCCCAAATTTTGCAGTAGGCCATGCAAAACAATGCTCCTTTTTATTTAAAGTCGTTAACAATATCTACATTCTAACAATAAATCAAAATAAATATGTAACTAAATCTATTTATCAAAATATGTATTGATAATTTCGCGCCAAAAAAGTACCACCTATCTAGATTTATGTAACACCAGAACAAAACAGTAATAAATTATTATGTAACTAGCCTTTCAGCAAAAAATAACTGTCGTATAAGAACTACAGTAACCAAGGAAATCAAAAGAACTGTTCAAACTGATTTCCATTTTGTTCTATGCATGCTTCGTACAATTTTCGTATTCGTTTTAGGGAATTAAGCAAAATAACGGGATGATTTTGTAAATAGCGAAAATTTTCTCTTATTGTATTTCCTAAATCTTGGACATTATCATAGTGGTCTTTGTAAATTCTATTTTCCAGATATCCTCATAGAAAGAAATCTAAAATCGACAAATCTGGGAACCTAGGGGGCCATCTTATAGGTCCATTTGTTCCGATCCATTGATTGGTAAAATTATTGTCCAGAAATATTCTCGTCATTCCAGAATTGTGTGCAGGAGCACCGTCCTGTTGAGAATAAATTTCGTTAATTTGCGCTAGAGGAACATCGTCAAGTAATTCAGGTATAGCTGCCTCTAAAATTTCTATATAACGATTGGCTGTTAGATTTCCCTCAAATATATAAAATTTTATATGTGTTCCTAATATGAAGCAGGACACATTTAGACCAAACCTGCCCTGCTGTCTTCTGGGAAATATTTGGTGTTGATTTTCCTGGGACCAGAATCTACTATTGTGTCTATTGAGTATACCAGAATTACTGAAATGTGCTTCGTCTGACCATATAACCTTCCTTTCAAAATCTCTAACCATATCGCATCTTTCTCGAAACCAATTGCAGAAGACTACCCGACGCTCTGCATCCCCTGTCTGTAAGTGCTGCACGAGCCTAAATTTGTATGGGTGGTATTTGTGCTTTTTTAGAATTTCTTGAACGGTGTTCTTGCACACAATTCTGGAATGACGAGATTATTTCTGGACAATAATCTTACCAATCAATGGATCGGAACAAATGGACCTATAAGATGGCCCCCTAGGTCCCCAGATTTGTCGATTTTAGATTTGTTTTTATGGGGATATCTGGAAAATAGAATTTACAAAGACCACTATGATAATGTCCAAGATTTAGGAAATGCAATAAGAGAAAATTTTCGCTATTTACAAAATCATCCCGTTTTTTTGCTTTATTGAGTTATGATTTTTTTATACATTTTGTGTTCAGCCATATTAGATTTTCACCAAAATGTTACCAAGTCATCATCATAGGACTCTTGATTTTTGACCAAAATTTGAAGTCATTTTGATGAATAGTTTTTACGCTATGCCGCGAACTAACAGACAAACAGACTGACCAACGGAATTGATAAAAATATTTTTTGGTATCGGACGCTAAAACCTGAAAGTATGAAAAAGTTGAGAGATTGATTTTTTCAGGATTATTAAAAATGTTATTAGGCAGGCATTTTGTCCCGCCATCTTGAATGAGAACCATAGTTTTACTAGTTCATCCATATATCACAATTAGTTACGGCACACAATTTGAAATATGTCCATTTTGTTTTGCCATTTTGGAATTTTGCCAAAATATTACAAGGTCATCCTCATATTACCCAGGGACGCTAAAACCTGAAAATTCGTACCAGAATTTTACCAGTTCATTACGACATAATACTTGATTTTTGTGCAAAATATAAGAAAAATTGGATAAGTGTTTTTTTTAACATTTCACTAGGTTGCCATTTTGTTTTGTCACATTGGATTTTTAACAAAATATTACTAGGTCATCCTCACACAAATTCTAATTTTTGACCGACGGACGGACCGACGGAATTGATTAGACTTATAAAACTTTTTGGCATCTACAAACCGAAAATACACTACGCATCAAAATTAACGCACCACTATAAATTGCACAGCATTTCAATGTGTATTTTCTTGCGAACCGCTGAACGGATTTTGATGAATTTTTTTTTAAATGTGGATTTGTTTATTGCTAAAAACACCGTGATGTGAGTTTTTATTGAAATTTTAGTTTTGAGCATATACAGAGGCCAACCATGAGAGTAATTTTTCTCCAGAATATTTGAAACATCCTGTGGATCATTTCAGCCGTAACAGCGGGTATACGCTTCATGCAAATTATAGCTTCATATTTTCTTAACAATTTGGTTTTTGTTTCATGTCATGTTTAAATGAAACTAGAGAGCAAAAAATTAAAGCGCACTAGTTTATTTTAACAATTCAACATCTTAAAATAGGGTAGGCCATGAAATGAACAAGTTTGGCAAACTGTCATGTTTGTTTATTATGTGTCAATTTTATCTTTGAAAAGTGTTAAAATTTTGGCTATGTAGCGTCAAACAAGGAATTTGTCTAGCAGCAATTACATTGGCCGAGGCAGGATTAAGCTACCGTGCTATAGCTGGGAGACTAGGAGTTTCTCATTCATGAATATCACGCGTTGTCCACCGTTTTGAGCAAACTAACGATCATAACCGACGCCATGGGCAAGGAAGGCACCGAGGAACAACAGTTATAACCAGGATCGTTTCATTCGGTTACGTGATTTGAGAGAACGTCTTGTAACAGCAAGAAATCTTCAGGTACAACTGAACGCTGCACATAACGTCCAAATAAGTGTATCCACTGTAGGAAGACAACAAGAGGACCGAGGTTAAACGCAAACCATCGTAGAGCGAGACTGCAATTTGCCAGACAGCATGTAAACTGGAATCTTGAGGACTGTGAGCGAGTCTTGTTCACGGACGAGTCGAAGTTTTATTTGTACAGTTTCGACCGACGCGTACGAGTACTACGCAGGCTAAATGAGCGTTATTCACAGTGTAACATTCATCAAACCACGCTATTTAATGGAGGTTCTGTAATGGTTTGGAGAGGAATTTCTTTGACTGCCCGAACAGAACTTATTTCTTTACGTGGTGGTCCATTGAACAGTGAACGGCACATTACTGACATCTTATCCGAACATATTGTTCCTTTTGCTACTTACATAGGCCAACATTTCTTGTTAATGCACGACAATGCAAGACCCCACGTCCCTCGTATAGTGCAAGAGTATTTACACGAGGTGTAACATAATCCAGACCTCAACCCTATTGAACATTTGTGGGACATCATAGACAGACAACTTAGAAACCATCAGCCCTTTTTATCTCTTGACATCATTCAAAATTTTGTCACAAATGTATGAGTCGTCGATGTGAATCCGTTATTCAGAGTAGAGGCGGAAATACGCGATATTGATATTCTCAATTTTTTTCTAATTCTGTCCTTACCACTATAAAGTTTTCTTTAGTGTTTTTTTATATTTTTATGTTTGTTAAATGACTCTTAAGATCACTAAGAAAAACTATTATAAAATCGTAAGTTCGACTCGGCTAGCTGACGTTTTAGAGCAACTTAATAAGATTATAATTTTAATGTAAAATACTCCGGCTAATTGAACTTAGCAAACGTTAGAAAAGTTTTTTTATAATTTGGCTATGGGCGCCAGAGCTATAGGAGCTCGAAGAAGAAAGATATACAGATTTAAAATAAAGGAAGAGAGCAACTTAAAATAATTAGATTTAGATATTTAATTAAAAAATAAAGATAAAATATATGCTAATGTGATCTAAATTAAATAAATGAAAAACCAAATCACGTAACTACCAATTTATTTTTCCTTGGACTGTGTTTTTTTTTGAATATTCTTTTCAATTTTTACAATATAAGTACCTGACATACGTCAGTTTATAAATTTCCACATATATAGATAAATAACAATTTAGAAGTGGAAGTGAAATTAAATTTCTCTTACAATTGAAATGATTATATTTTATATTTTGGAAAAGATTTGGTTATTTATATCATTCAATATATGCATAAAAATCAATTAATTATTAAATTAAGGTTAGAAAGTACATTTTCTCATAAAATTAAGTTAAAATATTCAAACGATTCAATTTAACAAAGATAATAAATTACGATTTAAGTCAGCAAGGATAAGAAAATCATATAGATCTAAAGAAATTAAATGGGTTAAATAAATTTAGTTGGTAATTAGATTTTTTTAATATTTTTTAAGCAGCTGATCGTTTATCAGTATGATTGAATTTTATTTATGTGATGTTCTTTGTGAACAAACAAACAATGAAACTCAATTATGTGTTCGGTTGTTGATTATCAATTAGTTAAGCAGCTGATCTTTTATCAGTTTGATTTAATTTAATTAGTAGATAATATGAAGTTCTTTTTGAACAAACAAACAATGAAACTCAATTTTATGATCGGCTGATATTTGACCTTATGCAAAATTTCTAAAATGACAACATGACTCTAGATAATTCTAAACACTTTTAAGCAAATTTCTTAATAGTCAGTTAAATAGTCAAGTTATTATAAATTCAAATTAAGATAGAATAAGAGAAATTTTAATTCAAAAAGTCCAATTTGATATTAGAGGAAAATTACAATAGAAAAGAAAATCAAAATTTCAGTTCCATAATCCCAATAAATTTACCATGAAATAAAATGCCACAATCTTAAATTTTAAATTAGTGAAATATCAATGATATTACTCACTAGTATGATACCTCGATTTAATATACACTCAAATAATTTATGAGAAAGAAAAATTTTATGCCTAATTAGGATAAATGTAAATGTCCAAAAATCTTTAAGAAATTAATATTTTAGTACAGATAATAATTTTTACAAGTAAATATACCAATGTCACATAGACAATATTTATACACAGTGTAAGTATTAATTTATACTTACATTAAATTTGATATATTTAAATCAAGAAGATATGCTTAAATTTTACGTAAATCGAGACGAAAATTTTTATATATATATATTTTTTTTTTACAATAATTTATAATTTATACCATTTATATATTTTTTGAAGATAATTATTAATTAATAAAAAGAAGGAATTGAAGACTGAAGAGAGGTTTCGGTATGTAGTTTTCAAATAAGCATTAAGTAATTCCTAATGAATTAATGCATGGCCACTACATCAATCCAAAGGAGCGAAAATAAGAAAATTATAAATCACTTATCTTTTCAACATATGTCCGGGAGTATAGCCTTACTATGGCGTCATTTCTTGTAGACTACCCAAGTCCAAAACAGGAACAATGACACCCTGGAACTGGCCACACAGCACTTGTCCAGAAAAATGACCACACGGTACTAAAAAAGGACTTCTTCCTCCAGGAATTGAGAAGATTTACCACAAAACAGTTACCATTAAATTTTCCTCGCCCAGGAATCACTTTTATTTTGAATTATACAATAAATTCTTCATTTTATTGATTATTTACTTTTAATATTCATTTTCCAATTAATAATTAAAAACAATTGAAAGTGGCAGGGAAAAAATTGTAGAGAAGAGGAAAAATGTTAAAAAAAAACAGATGTTATGGCTTAAGAAAGCAGTAATCCATTACTGAATTGAGATTTTATTGGATTTAATCCAGCATCTAGGCTGACTAAGTTAAAATATTAACTAAATTCCAACTAACTTATCTCATGTTTGCTTTCAACAATAGAAATTTTGCAAAAGAGGCTCGAAACGACTGACCCACTGGGTTTTATGGAATCGGACTAATAAAAACAGTACATCCGTATGTCTCACCAAAACATGGCGCCAATTCAGAATCTATTTTTGGCAGTTAAGATTTTTAATAATGAAAAACCCAATTAATAGTTAATATTTGATCAATCTAAAAATCAATTAGGGACCATTTTATAATAATATTCATGAAATTGAAAAGCATATGTATAAATTTTATTTTAAATGTGGCGGACGAAATCTGAATCTAGAAATTTCCTTCGAACGTGTTTTACAAAGCGAGAATTTGCGATCTGTTGATTCGGGATCGATATAATAACTTTGGTGCCATGCGTGCGGTACTTAATATTCCAAGCAATTGTTAATCTAGTAAAATTGTGATTTGATGCTATTAATTAGAAAATTGTTAATATTATTTAGTTTAAATTGAATTTTGAACCAAACATTGTAACGAACGGAAAAGTTTGTTATACCACCAATATTGTTATTATTGTTATTTTTAAATTGTTAAATTGTCAAAATAAACTAGTGCCCTTTAAATCTTTTACTTTGTATTTCATTTAAAAATAGAGATATTGACATGAAACAAAAACAAAATTGTTAAGAAAACATGGGGCTATAATTTTCATCTAACGTATACCAGCTGTTGCGGCTGAAACGATCCACAGGGTGTTTCAAATATTCTGAAGAAAAATAACTTTCACTGTTGGCCCCTGCGTATGCTCAAAAATAAGATTTTAATAAAAACTCACATCGCCGCGTTTTTAGCAATAAACAAATCTACATTTAAAAAAAAATTCATCAAAATCCGTTCAGCGGTTCGCTAATTGGTGGTGCGTTAATTTTGATGCGTAGTGTATGTAAAACCTAAGATTAATTTTTTTCAGGAATACAAATATTTTATTTGGCCGTCATTCTGTTCCATATTGAATTAGAACCACAGTTTTACTAGTTCATCTCTATACTATAATTTGTTATGGCACAGAATTTGACATCAGTCCATAAAGTAGTTTTTTCAGGCTGAAACATTTTACCATTTGATTTCTACATAATACTTGATTCAAATAAAGGGTTTAATCTTAATAATTTTTTAACATTTCAGTAGGCAGCCATCTTGTATTCCCATATTGGATTTTTGAACATAAAGCGTTAGGTAATTTTTTTAGTTCAATAACTGACGTGCAATATATCTCGATTTGTTAACAGGAAAAATGACGTCAAATTTTGCGTGGAATGTTTCAAAAGGCATTAGCACATTTGGCGTTTATAAACTTTAGCTTATATTTTAAATTTCCATTGTTTGTTGTATTAGATATTCGATCAACTCAAGCGGTCCAGTCCGGAAATATTCGATAAAGTCGCCATTATAGAAGGAGACTGTGCCCTTCCCCTGTTGGGACTGGGAGAACAGGACTTGGAGACGATCCTGCGCGAAGTTAATGTCGTTTTCCACTGTGCGGCCACTATCCGGTTCGATGAACACATTAAGAAAGCCACCTGTACCAATGTCAGGGCCACCAAAGATTTGGTCGATCTGGCCAAGAAAATGAAGGAATTGAGGGTAAGAACTGCATTATTTTAACAAATCCACTTTGTTGTATTTTCTGAAAGAATAGTGAATAATAAATAAATTATATAGAACGGTTTTGGTCGATTAGGCAATCGTGGTTCTTGGAATTAGAAAGTGTCAAAATGGAATCACTTTCCGACGTTTCGCCTTCGATTGTACGATGTATCGTCATAGAGATCGGAAAACTGAAGGAGCTCGCAAAGTTTTAGGGTATGAGCCAACTGTACGTGGTATCTGTATTAAAATTATTAGATGGTTATATATCTCCACAGACTCTCTAATTTTCCTTATTATAAAATCCCGAGATCCACAAAAAAACTTTGGCTTCTTTTACATTTGTGACAAGTCCATAGGAATGTTGGGGTTCAGATACAGCAAATTTTACAATTTATTCATTTTTAATATTCTAGCAAAATTGTTTCCTAAAAGTTTCTTAATTGTGTTAAATTTATTAAATATGTTACTATTAGGTTCTTAATGCATTTTAGATCTGATGTTGCCTGTTTGTTTGGAGAAACACATGTAATCATAGCATTTTTTTCACTGTATTAAACCACTTGACTGAGACCGAGACATTGTTTTTTTTTCTGCAATTATAAAACCAGGTTTCTTAGAAATATTATGGAAGAATTACTTCTTCATGAGTAAATATTACAAGATCACTGCCTAGGTTAAGAAACAAAATGTTTTCGCCCAAGAAAAGACATCACGAAATTTATAACAAAGGCACCCGATGAAGTTCATCTTCTGTTTTTTTGGGCTAGATGTTGCTTTCCGACGTGAGGAATTAACCAAACTTACTTTTGATGACATTAACTCATCCAGGACTCGAAAAAACATTCCGCTAGATCATTTGTTATTTCTAATGAAATTAATAACAGCAATTATTTAAATCTGTACAGAAAATATTCTAGCTTACGCCCAAAACAAACCCCACACCGCCGATTTTTTTAAATTACAAAAATGGAAAAAGCAATACACAATGTGTTGGAATTAACGTCATAGAAAAATTCTCTTCAACATCACAGCTTAAATAAGGCTAAAAAATTCCGCGTTATACACAAGCCACAGCTTCAGGTGTTCATCTGCGACTTTAATAGACACAACTGGTGAGGGTATTACCAATTTCAAATACTTAGGAGGATGAAAATCCACAACTACTGCAAAAGGATATTTAGAAGAATCCGTCAATCTGAAAACATGTTCCCTCCCAACTCCGCTTTCCGCAATTAAAAGAAATGTCCTTACTTTGTAGGCTTTTACTTTATACTTACTAGTTTAAGTAAACCTGACTCTGGGCGAGGTTTAAACCCCAAACACCCCTTAATTTTATTTTGATAAAATCTGGCGCCAAGAACCATTCGATACCTTAACAATATTACTTCTGGCGATGGAATGACTCTAAAATGTTTTTTACTATTTAAACAATAACTTCAGGTATTTGTCTATATCGGAACGGCATTTTCCAATTCATACCAACTCGAAACACGGGAAGAGATATACCCGTCCAAAATCCAAGCGGAGAAATTGATTGAGGTTTGCGAAAGCCTGGACGATCAGTGTCTGGACATCATGACCAAACAGTAAGTGTTTACCTCGGTTTTATTAGCTTCTGTTCTATTATATTATGTGTATACTTGGTGTTTTTCTTCAAATTGTTATTATAGAAACAAACATAATCACAACAGCCTATAGGAGTGCAAAAACTGACTCTAAATCTCTAAAATTACAAAAACGTGATTCGACCCTAGTCCGACTAACTAAATTCTATATCCCCCTCTCTTTCTCCTCATATTTTATCTTTTATCTATATTTATTATTTATCTTCAAAACTTGGACTTCAAACTTTGAATACTATCTTTATTATCTGACGCGCAATCCGAATCTGAATATGCCGTTGAAGAAATTTTACTATTTTCCGTTGAAATCTTGCAACATAAATTATTTTAATAATGTTTCCATAAACCTTAGCTGTGTTATTTTCAATATGATCTGTTTTCTTTCTATGGACATTTTTATAAAATCATTTACGTCTCCATAATCTTTTGTATGAAATTCCTATTTTAAGACTGATATTTCTTCTACTTCTCTACTAAATATTTTTGAGAGATTTAATGTCTATAAGTTGTGTATAGATAGATTTAGAAATACGACCAATTTAATTATTGACGTAATTTCAAAAAGTAGAAACTTAATGGGGTCAAGTCAGGCGATCTTGGAGGCCAACGGACTGGGCCAATTGTTGCCAACCACCTCTGCAGTCTTATTTCTACTCTCATGAGTGTTATTCTGAGGTGTTCTATTTAGACAATGTAATCTTTGACCTTTTGTGATTTAACTTGATTAAAATTGTGTTTTACAGACTTATCGGAGATTTTCCGAATTCGTATACTTTCACTAAGCAAGTCACAGAGGACTACATCAACAGAGAAGCAAAAAGCATACCTATTTGTATTGTCAGACCTACTATTGGTAAGTTCTATTCTTTCATAAAAATCCAATTGTTTATTAGAGTCTGAAAAACTTATTCTATGATAATAACTAGGATTAGGGCAATTACGCATTTGAAAAATGGATAACGAAAAATATGTACAATGCGATTTCGATATTAAAAAATATCGTTAATTTTATACAAAATGGAATAGAATAGAAACATTTGTATACATCAAAAAATAGTAAGAAAAGAAGAATTAAATAATACATTTAATCTGTACTATTGAATAAATTACAGTTAGATTTGATAACAATATATTCCAAGAATTCTCAAACACAAATTTTCTCCTATTATTTGATAGTCGATGTTTATACATTCCGAAAATATTTTCTCAACATCACCAGAGACAATTAGACAATATATCCTAACTAACAACAATCACAAAAAGTCAAATACTATTTTTCTTTATTGTCCAAGGACGCACTAATATCTCTTCCTTCGTAAAAGGGAAGTACTGTAATCGTGAAAAATCTCTCTCTCAGGTTTTTCCAGATCTTTCTGTTTTAGGTTCCTAGATGCCAAAAAACATGTTTTCTCAATTCCGTCGGTATGCCTGTCTGTACGGAGCAAAGCTCAAAAACTGCTTATTTGATTATCTTCAAATTTTAGTCAAAAATCAAGGGTCATAAGGAGATAAAATTTTGGTAAAATTCAAATATTTTTTTTTCATATCCATCGGTCTGGCTGTCGGCCTGTTAGTCTGCCATTTAAGGGCATAGCTAAAAAATTACTTACCAAATTTTGGTCAAAAATTAAAGGTCTTATGATGATGAGCTGGTAACATTTTGGTAAACATCCATTAGAAAGACGTATTATATTGCCTTAAATAGTTTTTTATACCAACGGTCTCTTTTGACATGTACTTAGCGCCATTATATTTTTGCTGTTAAAATTGTTTTATATGGATATTTTTTTGTGGAATTCTTTGCAGTATTACTCGACGAACTTTTCATGGAAATAAAATTTTTGCTTAGAGGATTGATTTAGTGGAATTAAGTGGAATTAGATGCGTTAAGACTATTATTCGGAGATTAAAGAATTAAGTTTTGATGGTTTTTAAAATAAACGTGGTAATTTCTCTTGAAATACAGTGGCGTGCATGTAATTAGAATAAATACTTTAGGTTTTTTTTATGTTTGAGGACCGGTTTCAATTCACCAAACCCTAACATTTTTTGAAAAAACGGAACCGCTTCAGGTAAAAGATTGAATTTTAACATACAGGTTGATTTTAGGGTGTAGAGCTTCGATAAGGGATTTTTCAAAACTCAAATTCTAAGGGGGTGAAACCACCCCTTAAATAATATAATATTTTTTATTTAAAAAACGGTCAGTTTTTCGGAAAAACGGTTAAACACGTGTTTTTTTACAATGAAATCCAAATTTAAAAATTTATTAATTATTCGGAAAACGCTTTATTTTTTTATTTTTTTTTCAGAATACTTTATATTTTATTTTTTTATATATTTTAATTTTTTTTAAAAATTGAGACAGGATGTCTAAGGGGCTGAAATCACCCCTTTAATATTATGTTTTTTATTTAAAAAACAATTAGTTATTCGGAAAAACACTTGAACACGAGCTTTTTATTTTATCTTATTACATATTTTGAGAGTTTTTTGAAAATTCATACAGGGCCTTTGAAAAAATCAGGTCATTGATTAATTTTTGCCATCTTTCCCAAACCGTTTCCCGTAGAAAGCTGAGCTTGTACAAACAGCTTGATTTTAGAGTGCAGAGGTTCGATAAGAAGGGATTCTTCGAAACTCAGTTTTCAAGGGGGTAAAACTACCCCATTAAATATTTATAATGCACTCGAAAGTTGTCAAAATAAAACAGTTTTTTGGTTTAAAGAACGACCTATATTAACTGCAAAAAATAGCACATCAGATGAAATAAATCTAGCTTTATTGAAAAAATTAGTGCTCCACAATTAACATACCACTCAATAGATGTAGTTATAGACCTAGAAAATGCGGTTAATTATCTTGTCGAGTTCCTACACTCTCTAAACTGTTCAGGAATCCCTCCTCATGAGTTAACTTTAAAAGTGAGGGCTTATTCGAAATTTAAACCACCAATATTGTGTAATGGAACTCGGCTACAGGTTAAAACATTACAAAACAATGTAATAGAGTCTACTTTTAATTCTGGCCCTGGTCTGAGTTTTTATACCACGTATCCCTTTAATTTCGTCAGAATATCAGTAATTCGATTCTTCGATCATTTTTTTGCAAATTCGTCAATGACGTCATCATAAAGATACCCCGACATATTTTGGAGAAGTTTATTTTCAATGGACAACAGCGATGTATGCGAAAGTCTCTCCTGCCTCGTTGAATTCCTCACGAAATTTGTTATTAGTTTAAGTGTTGAAAAATTGCGTTCTACTGATAAGCTCGTGGCAGGTATTGTCAATACTAATTCACACAATTTCGACACTTCGGTGTCGTCTGCATCTTCTAGCTCCCTGTCTTTTAAAAATTGCATTAGTTCCTTATCATGTCAGTTTCGTAAATCATTTTTAGTTCAGATCGCAGTAACACTCGGTCGAAGAACTGGTCATAATGAAGAAGAAGAGATTTAAACGCATCTTCTGGAAAAGTTTTTCCTTTAAATGCATCAAAATTGCAGAGCTCGAGGAATTTAAAATCATTTAAACTGTTAAATCTATAATTTATTTGTTGCTGAATTTGATCGATTATTTCATAAAAGGGGCATCTGTATGATGTTTGAACATTTACCACCTTGTCTGTTCGAAGACGCTTGGCTTGTGGCTTTACATTTAACGTCATCGTTTTCTCCCAAAATAGGACAAAGTCATCTCTTTTTTGGCTTAACATGTACTTAAAATCATCCGCTTTTTTAGGCAAAAAGCAATATCATAAGTTTTAGTTTGTAATATATCAAACATGAGGTTAATTTTGTTTAAATGTGAATAAATTTCCACGTCACCCATGAGGTATTATTCTGCGACGCGTTGACCTTTTTTTTTTAATGGAGGTCATCGCCAATAGCCCTACTAAACCATTAAAAACTAAAAAAATAAACTCTAAAAAAGTAAATAAAAAGTAAACAAAACAAGTAAAATATGTACACCTATCACTAAAATATAGCGGTGATTGCGATAATAAAAACATAATTTAGTTTATTAAAACTTAAAATAAATAGTTGTATGAAATAAGATAAAAAAACTACTTTTTGTACATTAAATCTATACGTCTGTCTTTTAAGGTTGCAAATTTATCTATAATTTGGTCGTAAAAGTTTTGGTCTTCACTAAGTTCTGACAGTAATTCCTGCTCTATTGACATCATTGTGTTTCTTAGGTAGGTTTTGATCCGTTGAAGACATGAAAAATTTCGTTCGGCCGATACACTTGTTGCGGGAATAGTTAAAACTAAATTAAAAAGCTTATATGCTTCCGCAAAAATTGCTTTAAAATCTTTAAATAACAAAGCTAGACTTTTTTCGACATCTAAATTTGAAAATTGTTCATCCCTATACAATACAAAAAGCTCATTCTTTAATCTATCTCTGTCAAAAATGTTTGGATAATTTTTTAATAAATTATTTAATAAGTCGTCTGGAAAGCATTTAACATATTCCGAATATTTTGTGCAATCGACTAAAGCAAAGAAATTTAAATTATTTAAATTTTCAAACCGCGTCCCTAATTGAAGAATTATACAAGCTATTATTTCGAAATATAATATTTTATATTTAGTAAAAATATCAAAGTCGCTAGAACATTGCCCTCGACGTGTGTTAGTTGGCAGAATAGTGGCTTTTTTAGCAATATTGAAAAGTTCTTTGAAATGGTCCTCGTTTCTAAATTCAATAATTCGTTGCTTGGCAAGGTTTATTTGCGAAATGCAGTAATTTATATCTAAATGCTTTAACTGTAATATTTGAAACAGTACATCAGTGCAACTAAAAATTTGTTTATAAATATGCGTTAAAAGGCAAAATTCGAAATCATTAAAATGCTTTAGAAATCCTTTTGCACCATTAATAGATTCTGTTCCAGAACTTAACAGTTTCTTCTACAGCTCGAGGAATTCTTTTAGCTACTATCTGATTAAGCACAAAATACAGTTTTGGTGATTGGTGGAAATAATTTGGTATTCCTAATAAAGTGGCAAAAAATATACGACTTTGGGTAATCAGTTTTGTTCCCTGTTGTAAAACTAGATTTAATCTGTGGGCGCAACAATGAGTAAACATAGCTAAAGGAGCAATAGATCTAACTTTTGTTTGAAGCCCATTTATTTCACCTGCCATAACACTAGCCCCATCGTAACACTGCGCGACCAATTTATTTTTAAAGTCATAAGGCTCTAAGCTGTTTTGTATTAAACGAAAAAGGCTCTCTGCTGTTCTATTATCGCTAACGTCAAAAAATCCTAAAAATCTTTCTTTTAAAGATCCGTTGGTCACATACCTAACTATTATCGAACACTGTGATTTTTCTGTTATATCAGTACTATCATCCGCAATTACGCCAAAAAAACAACAATCGGTGTCATTGATTTCTTTTTTTATATATTCTTGAATATAGTCATGTATGCAACCAATTAGTTCATTTTGTATAGTCTTAGATTGTCCCGTAAAAATATTACTAAATTTAGCACAATGTTCAGTAAGTTCGGCATTTCTTTTTATTAAGCATGCAAATATTTCCTTAAAACTCCCACGGTTAAAAGAATCTGTTGTTTCATTATGACCTCGAAATGCCAAGTCCTGTTTACCCAAAGTAATAGTAACATCAATTAAATAATTTAATAATAAACGGTTTTTTCGAACATTTTCATTATAAACAATTTTATTAAGACTTGCATTTTCTGGTAGTGCATCCGCAATAGTCGCCCTATTTTGCTCCAGTCTTGTAAGTGCTACCGAATTTTTAATATGCTCTCTTGAACTTTCATGCGATTTTACTGCTCGCGAAAAATTTTTTAAATCCGAATATCCGCCCCCTGAACTCCAATTATTTTTGACGCAACCTAATAAAATACAAGGCCAACAATATAAGCTTTCTTTATAAATACTTCCGCATAGCCACCTATAAGTTTCGTACCAATATATTTGAAAAGTTCTTAGTTTTACCTTGCCTCTTATCGTTAAATATTGCTAAAATTTTCGGCGTCGGACGGCTACCTAATATCTGTTTCTTTTCAGTTTCGCTTCTTCTTAAAAAAGGCGTTTCAATTAATGAAGCAATAATGTCGTGAATAGGATTCATTTCAAAAGCAAAAAGCAAATACAAAAAATGAAACGGTCCAACTACCAAATCAAAACAAAACAAAAACTTACTCACGCGTATTTATTCACCTTAAAAGACAGAACGCCCTCAATCAGCGATTATCGCAATCTATTTCCTATTTCTTTCTCAGCCGCACGCACCACGTAAAAAGAAGCCGTTGGAATATATCGCTAGTCATGTGATTTAAATAACCAATAAAAGCATATCCAATCGCGTGCATCGGCAATCGCCATCCCACTCTGTCGTAATCAGGTGACTCGCCGGCATCGGCACCGGCCGTTGATAAATAGGTCAGAAGTCGAAACTTTCCAAGCTAAAATTATTTCCCCTCATTCGAGAGCACTTTCTTTAGAAATGGGTTTGCACGGATTGTACGGTCGGTTTTTTGATGTGGTCAGAATTTATTTTCTAAAATATTTATTATGGGATTATATTTTGTTTTTTTTAATGTTATTATGTTGTAAAACTGTTAAAAAGTATATTTCTAATTGGTAATAGATAAAAAGTTATATAAAAAAATTCTCTTTTCCTTTATTTTGGGGGTGAGGCGCGGACTCAGAGGCCTACCCTGACGAGCCGCCACTGATCAAAAACATTGTCCGAGAATGGAAATATTTCTGAAAATATGTTCAACAAATAATTAAAATCTCGTTTCAAACAGTCCAAAACCCCCTCGAACTATTTATTGCTTCTGCGTCCCACGTTTCATTATTTTCTATTATATTCTCGAATAGTTCAATCGGTGATTCACGATTTTCAGATACTGTTAACACAAGTCTTCCATTATAGTTCCACCTAGTAGGAGCTACTTTGGGCAATCGTTTGTGGACAATGGAGTTCAAAGCTTGTGTACGTTTCGTGGACTTGGAAAAAAAGCAGCCATGCCACTTAAAGTAACTAAAAATACTTTACACTCTTTAATGTGATTAATGGACTGGGATAAAACTAAATTTAATTTATGAGCGAAACAATGGACAAACACAGCACTTGGGAAAGTTTCTCGAACTTTAGCTTGCAGGCCACCTAATTGTCCTGCCATCACTGCAGCTCCTAACCTGCATAGCTTTGAGCAACTAATTTTTTCTCTCCATTAATTTCTTTAGTAACGTTATAAACTACGGTATATAATGCATCTGCTGTACGATTTTCGGACACATTCTTAAAACCTAAAAATCGCTTTTGAATACTTCCGTCTGTTTTAACGTAGCGTATTACTATAGATAATTGGCTAAAATTAGTGATATCAGTTGTTTCGTCCAGAACAATAGCAATGAACCGCGCCTCGCGCCAATCTCCTCCTTAATTCTTTTTAGAATAATTGTTGCAACAGCGGAAATTAAATCATTCTGGATTCGATTTGACGTTCCGCGAAAAACGCTAGACTGCTCTAAATGATTTTTTTAAGCGATCATCATATTTAACCATTAAACTAAGTAAATTTTAAAATTTCCTCTATTTGAAGAAACCCTTGTTTCGTCATGATCTCTAAATACCAATTCGTGCTGTTCGAGAAAACAAACAACTTCGATAAGTCTTCTTAATATTTGACTATTTTTATCGACTAGTTCATTGTGTTGGCGGTGACTAATTTCCAACTGTTTATTAAGGGCGTGTTCAATTCTGGTTTTGCCGAAGACTTTTTTTTCTGACGGCCTGCAAATGCGTTTTGGACATAATGTGTCTTTTTACAGCTTTATGGAAATTGTTTAAATTGGAAAAACCAGTGTTATTCCAGAGACCTTTTTTATTTTCAAAAAGTAAACATGGCCAACAAAATAATTTACTTATATGGCGAGCCGGTGGCCGAGAGCGTAAAGCTCTAGGTTTACACCGGAGTTGTACAGTTGTACAGGGAAGAGTGTAAAATGAATTTCACTTTCCATGCTGCCATTCACGCCGGTAACCAGACCGGGGGCAACCGGATGTTCCCGTGGTAGTTTGGGGGTAAATTCACACTCCCCGCCATCACATACCCTCTCAGGTGGAGGGGATGGCCGAGGTTCGGACTCCTCGATAAACTGTCTGGCTGACATTTCCCAGACGTAAATTCCTTCCCCCATCCTTGAAGGGTGATTCTGGTCCCCCTTTCCGCGCACCCTTCCATTCCCCCTATATGTTACGTCTGAACAAAAAAGTGTATCACTAGGATTAGGCGCCAAATGACCATAGACGTCGACGCGCCTTTATACTAAATTCTCTCTCTCTCTAATTTACTTATATTTTCACACCCTGTTAGCTATTTAAATTGTTTGTATTGTTTTTCCGAATAAAAATGTCTAATACAGTTTTTCATTTTTGTGGTTAAATTTGGTGTGGACACACACCACACATTCACCCACACTCTTCTTACTAAATTCTCCAACATTTTCAACGTTATTACCGACAACCGAAGTTGACGGTATTTGCATATCCACGTCCGTATTATTGTCTTCCATATCGCACCATGCACGACGCGACGTACGTATCACACAACACACGGATAGCCGTTCAAACAAACAACCTACTCGAACGGTAGCTTCGGCTCCCACTTAAAGCACGCGACTGAAATGCAAAAATTGCAAACAGCCGGTGGAAAGTTCAATAACCTCTGGCTCGATTCACAGGAAATCAAGCATACAGGACTTGGCTGCAGAGAAACAGGTTCTATTCGATTTCTATTGTGGCTCGGTCGGAGTGAAGGTTGTATTTATTATGGGCTTGATAATTAAGATAATATTTTAGCATTTTAATATAAACTAAATTAATGGATTCCTATTTCAAAAATTACTTTTTAAGAAGATGTTTTGTATTTTTTTTGGGGAAGCACTGCTTCCATTGCTTCTATGGATTGCGCGCCCCTACTATCTTTTTCAGTTTAAACGTGTACAGTTTCCTTTAAAGCTTTATTCCGCATGACAATTAACAAAGCTCAAGGGCAATCCTTAAGTAGAGCTGGAGTACAGAGAATGCAACAACAAACGTGGTTTATAAAGAGGTGATCAAATGCGGCGATTTAAGTACCTTTACATCCCTTTCTATATACGCGAACGAAGTCGCGGATACCCGCTAGTATTATATACAATGTGTGTGTAAATAATTTGAATGAGTGAAGTTTCTGAATTGTTTTGTTTGTGTATGTGGTTAGCAATAGAATAATTACTATAAATATTAATTTTGGTTAGGAAGGTTGTATAAGAGCAACATGGTGGATACCCCCCTCCCCATTCTTTAATTTTGCCAATTGTTAGATTTATTTTAGGCGATTAATGTAATATTGTTAATTTGATTTAAATGGTACCTAAAATATGGATCGCAAGAGGGGACGAACTAGATGATTTTGTGTTTAATGATCTATTAATAGGTTATGAAATGTTTCAGTAATATCGACCGCTGAGGAACCAGTAAAAGCCTTCGTGGACAACGTGTTTACGTTGGCAGGCTTCGTCTTAGCGAACGGCTTAGGAATTAACCGTATCACCTACTACAAGAACACGCAAGTAGACGTCATCCCGGCAGACTATGTGGTTAACGGGTGTATTGCGGCAGGTTGGCTTACGGGAGAGTAAGTTCATATAATACAGAGACATTTTTTGGAATTATACTGAAGAATCTAGACCAGTGATTCCCAACCGGTGGTCCGCGGACCACAGGTGGTCCGCGAGAACCAATAAAGTGGTCCATGAAGCCATACAAAATCTACCCAACGGTAATCGAAATAACACAAATCAAATTAGAAATGGAAAACTTTTATATTGTTTTTTGATAATCTCGGTGTAAAATAATTTTGATCGAACCCCGTATAACCTTCCGCTCCGCTAATTTACTTATAACTTTGGCAACGCTTGTCTTGTAACCAGCGCGTCACGTTTTCGTTGGTAATGCAGATTTAGATTTGTTGTCAGTTTATCATAGTCGATATAATAATCGGTAAAGTTTGGCATTGTAGTCTAGTCTAGTATATTCCTACTCGTTTTTACATATAATTTAAAAATTAAGAAGGTAGGTACATTATTCAAACACCTAATATATATACAAGATTACTGAAAGTGTCTGTCGGTATTTATGTTATGACCACGATACTGTAATGTTTTTGTTTAATTTCTTTTAGGAAAAAAATGGCACCAAAGAGAAAATATGACAGTGGTTACATCAAGTTTGGATTTACCTCAATTGAAATTAAAGGGGAAATAAGACCTCAGTGTGTAATATGTGCTAGTGTTCTTTGCAATGATGCGTTAAAACCAGCAAAATTGGAACGTCATTTAAAAACTGTTCATCCTAACTTGAGCGATAGACCGCCAGAATTCTTCGCAGGAAAATTAGAGACCTTGAAGAAAATGAAGCTTGGACCAAGTGGATCAAGATTTGCAACAACTGAAAAGGCATTGTCGGCATCATTTGCGATTTCGCAGCTGATCGCAAAATCCAAGAAGTCACATATGATCGGTGAAAAATTAATAAAGCCTTGCTTACTCAAAGCTGTTGAAGAAGTTTTAGGTGTGGAAGCCAAAAACAAAATTCAAGAGATTTCTCTTTCCAACAATACTGTGAAAACAAGAATCGAAAAAATGTCGCGTGATATTGAAGAGCAACTTCTTGATAAAATTAAAAAGTCGCCTTATTTTGCGTTACAATGCGATGAAACGACGGACATCGGACAGTGTTGCCAGTTACTTGTTTTTATCCGATTTTTAGACGAGGAGAATATAATTAAGGAAGAACTGTTATTGTCGCGGGAACTAGAAACTACGTCAAAAGGTGCTGATGTCATGAATATCATTAGCGGTTATTTCGAAAAACATAGCATTATGTGGGAAAAACTTGCCGGTTTTTGCACAGATGGAGCTCCCTCGATGTTAGGGTCGCGTTCGGGTTTAGCAACATTGATAAAAGGTAAAAACTGTTCTACAATCACGACTCACTGCATTATTCATCGTCAAGCGTTAGCTTCCAAAACTTTGCCAGAAGACTTAGCTTGTGCCATGAAGTTGTCCATAAAGTTAGTAAACATTGTCAAAAGCAGTGCGCTTAACACGCGTGTTTTTAAAAAACTGTACTTAAACTTGGATTCTGAGCACGAATCTCTATTATTTCATACCGAAGTTCGTTGGCTGTCGAAGGGAAACATGCTGGGGCGATTGTATGAACTACGGGAAGAGCTGAAGTTGTTTTTAATCGAGAAAAATATGAATGATCTCTTGGAGCAATTTTGTAATCCGAAATTTGAGATGCGACTGGCGTACCTCGTGGATATTTTCACACATTTAAACAAACTAAATTTACAACTACAGGGTTCCGGAAATGAAAAACTGGAAGGCAATGCCAACATTTTCACATTTGATGATAAACTTCGAGCCTTTATTTGCAAGATCGACCTGTTGATGACGTACAATACGTTAACATCATAGAAGAAGTTGGGCAAAGCGTTTGCAAGCATTTGCAAACGCTTAAGGATGAGTTTATTCGTTACTTCCCGGAATGTGGCAGTGTCGAAAAAGAAATTTTTAGGAAAATGATCCGCAATCCTTTCAGTGTAAACGTGTCAGAGCTACCAGAAGATATCCAGGAAGAAGCAATTGAATTGCAAAATGACAGTAATTGTAAAGATGCGTTTAGTTGTGGAGTAACCCTTGAAGAGTTTTGGTGCAAAAATGCAGTTTGTTATAACAAGCTTCGAAATATTTCTTTGAGGTATCTTGTTTTATTTTCTACAACATATTTATGCGAGCAAGTGTTTTCAAGCTTGTTGTTGATAAAAAATAAGCAGAGAAATGGATTGGAGGCAAGCAGTGATATGCGTGTAGCTTTGAGCAGAAGCATCAGCCCAAGAATTGCTCAGTTAGTGAAGCAAATGCAGGCGCAAAAATCACAGTAATATATTTTAAGTAATGTTTGTAAGGTTTCTTTATTGTTATCATGAATAAAAAAACAAATTTCTACAAACAGGTATTTTTATTTAATATTCTGCATTTTTATCTGTTTTGAGTAAAAGGATAATGAGTAAAGGATAGTTGGGCGTGGTCCGCGACAAATCCATTTTCCGCGTAGGTGGTCCGCGCCTCTCCAAAAGTTGGGAACCTCTGATCTAGACGTTTCATATAGCATGATCTTTATTTATTTTATTTTAGTTTACAAAATTTACGGGTAACTCCGTTTTTCATAAGCCGTTTGTCTGCTTATGACGTTTTATCTAGTTTTTAATGCTTTTTATTTAGATTTTTGTAGATCATAACCTTACGGCTATAACTTGATTCTAAACTCTCGATATTATTCATATTTATGAAATGACAAATGTCAAAATATTTTGTTTTTAAATATATTACAAGTCTAAAAAATTGCATGGAACAATGTATCCCATATTTAAAAATTGTAAGCTGTTCAAAGGTAGGAAGGAAACAATTTTTTTTTTTAAATATTTTTTAAAATAAATACCACTAAAATTACATGGAGCTATAAAAACCGTATTTAAAAATTTCAAGTTGTTTAGAAAATATGATAAAAAAATATAATTTATTGACAGTTTTCAAAATATTTTTTTAAACTAAATTACACTATTACAAATTACATGGAACAGTGAAAACCGTATTTAAAAATTTTAAGCAGTTTAAAAGTTACGGGGAAAAATAGTTTTTTTTGGCAATGCCAGATATTTTTTCCGAATAAACTAAGCCACTAAAAATTACATGAAATTATAAAAAAATGTATTTAAACATGTCAAATAGTTCAAAAGACACGGGGAAAAACCATTCTTTTTGCAGGTGTCAATGTTTTTCTATATATTTCGCCCTAAAAGAAACTTTGAATCCTATGAGTTTTAATAAAGAAAAAAAAATTAAAATTCACGGCTGCGAAAACAAAAGTTCGACTATTTATTACCCAAACCGATGTTTTATACCAGACTGTTTTATTAGAAAAAAAAGCTCTTAAGCCATAATTTCAAAAGAAAAAAATACCTACTTCCCCATTTTAGGCTACCCTGTATAATGGGCAAACACTATTCGTATTGCAAAAATTAAATAAATTTTGTATAATATGTAGTCGAAAAAAAAAATTAAGTAACTACTCCAATGACTTCCACTATTTTCAGTGTTAGAACATTTATCTCAACTATTTTTGTTTTCAATTATTATCGGTTTTGAGTTCTCAAAATACGATTTTTAACGCTCTTTTTATTATTTTCAGGGCATTTCGAAGACAAAAGACACAAGATGTTCCAGTATATCACTTAAGCAGCGTGGCGGATAATCCGATTCATCAAGGTATACCGTTTTCTTTAAACTAGTTCTGGCGGATTTGCATTGTCTTTATTATTTCAGTTTTGCAACGTTTCGAATGGTAAATATTTCCAATCGTTTTCAAATGCTAACTCTAAAGCTGATGCGTGAAGTCTCAGGGTCAGTTTGAGCTAGAAGCGGCATCCGTATGTTTGAAATATCGACGCTAAGCTTACTGAATATGTTTTGATTCCTTTCTAAGAAAACTGCTTCTTTAAACTTTCGTTGCCGCCAGTGATGCTCCCTATGCATAATTTTAGCCTTCGGCAACAGTATCCGGTATTGGTTTAACCAGGCGTATTCGGCTATGCCCGATTTTGATGTATTTTTCTTTTGAGTATGATTAAAATGCTCGATAACTCTTATATTAAGAGGACGTTGTGTCTCTCTAGTGTCCAAGTCACCACATTCATACTGGATTTGGTACGTGCATTCTATTTTCTCATTTATAGAAACTATATTAAATCCAAAGCAACACGGTTTTGTCAATGTCAGATCAACAATTACAAACTTGTTGATATATAAAGACTTTCTGAAAAGTGTATTGGAGACGAAATGTCAGGTTGATACTAGTGATGGGCACTATCGAATAAAAACTATCGAATTATTCGATAGTTGCTGGTAATTCGAATTATTCGATAGTGGAAAGCTATTCATTCAAATAACACGAATAAATAAATAAACAACAAACGAATGAATGAAAATATTTTTCATTCGAATACATTTTAATGATTCGAATGATTTGTCACCCAAATTGTTACAGAATAGAAATATCGGAATAAATTTAGTCGCCAGTTTATTCGGGCAGAGAAGATTAATTTTAAGCGACTGTAGACCGCAGGTCGCTCGGCCGGCTCGGCTTGTAATTCTATAAAATCTCGCGGACGGATCCTTTGAAAGTGGACGAACCTATTTTTAACACAAAGGGGAGGTAGGACAACCTCATTTTAAAAACAGGGTGGGTAGGTAGTAGTAGGGAAATTTTTGATATATTTTGATTTAAAAATTCGCTTTGCTTTCGGATGCCGCTTATTGATTCTTTTTTTAGTTGTGTTTCGCCTTGTTGCCAAATCTAAACAAATATATATCTACATTTCTTGGTTTTTAAATATTTTTCATTTGTGTTATTATGCGGAAGAAATATGACAATTACCTAATACTGATAATTGAATTTATAAATTGCCATTCATAGCTCATGCCTTAAACGAGGTAGTAATTGGTATATTGGTAAAATCGCAAAGAAATTAAAAATATATAATAGGAAATATAAAATGTATTTACTTATTTGTTCAAAATAATAAGTACAAACTGAAACATTATTATAAAATAAAAAAGAACACCTAACTAACTGTATATAACAAAAATGAAATTTTAAATCGAAAATAACTGTTTTAAAATTCAAACTTTGTTATGTTGTTATTCAAAAATAATATCATATCTAAATTTTTTGGTAGCCTGTTTCTGAGATCGTTTGTAAGTTGACCGCTTTTGGAAAAAAGCCGCTCCGAAGGCACTGATGTGGCTGGTATACAGCAATATTTTTGATACAGTCCATGTAATTCAGACATGGAGTATTCATGGCGTTTCCAGAATGTTATTGGATTTTCCAATCTTCCGATATGTGGTATCTCTAAATACTGCTTCACAAGTACATAATTGGGCTGTTACTGCTGGTGTAACCGTAGTTTTTATTTTAGATACTTTTTCGTCAAAATATTCCCAAATATCAATGTCATTACCACCACCATCAATGACCATTTCTGCCTCAGCTCCTGTTTTAGTTTCTGGCACGTTTTCCCCTCCACCTCCAACTTTATTATTTTTAGAATTTAATATTGGCAAAAGTTCTTTTACAATTAAATCCTCAACTGAATTAGCATTAGCTGCTTGTCCGAAGCCTGCTTTCTTGAACCGCGGATCTAGAAAAGTAGTTTTACCACATACAGGATTTGTTTCTAAAATTGCAAGTCTCTTATGCACAGCTGCCAATAAATACGCTTTTAATGAATTTCCACTTGGTGTTACCGCATGTGCCTTTTTAGTTGAATACTGTAATCCTCTTACAAGAGGAATAACAAGTGACATAGTGGGATAGTTTTCTCCGGACAATTCTACAGTCATTTTCTCAACTGGTTTTAAGATAGGTACCCCCTCACATAACAATTCCCATTCGGCAGCGGCTAAAAATTCAGGGGCCTTTGCTAACGATGCTACGACTGCAGATAAAGGCTCTTTAATAAGTATAAGTCTTTCGATCATTAGCAGAGTTGAATTCCATCTGGTACTAACGTCTTGTTTTACCTTTAATTCGTGAAGGCCCATTTGTCTTTGCATCGTTTTTAATTTTTCGGAGGCAACGATGCTGTGTTTGAAATATCCTACGATAGCTCTACACTTTGCAATTAATGATGCTATGACTTTCATGTTCTCATCAGTTGTATTACTAAGGGCTTGAACTACGCATAAATTTAGAGTGTATACCATACATGGGTGGTGCCTTTTATGCAAATGTTCATTTATGGCATTTTTAACGTTGGCCCCATTATCACTTACAACAGTTACTATTTTTTGGTTAATACCCCGTTCATCAAAAGAATCTGAAAGTGCTGAGGCAATATTTATTCCTGTGTGTGTCTCAGGGATTTCTTTTGTTGCCAAAACAGCATTTGTTAATTGATTATTATAAATGAAATGGCTAGTTAGGGATATGTAGGCCCTATTACTATCTGAGGTCCAGATATCTGTGGTTGATTTTGAATTAGAAGTTACCTGAACTGTTGTTTCGTTGGAATTTATTAAATGACCCTGATTTTTAGGCACATCGACATTTGAACCTGATGGAACATCAATAATTTCACAGCTGCTCGTTCCAGGGATATCCAGCTTGGTTCCAGGAGTTTCTTCTCGTTGGTTATTGAATCGTCAGGCTCTAAATATCCAGGATGTTTCCGACGTAAATGGTCCCGTAAATTTGAAGTATTTTCAGTATACTTAAATTCCTTTTTACATATGTTGCATGATACCTTATTGGAATGGCAACAGAAATCAGTTGGAAAAGTTTTTACAATTCGTTAACTCCTTGCATCCTAAAATTGAGTTTACATTGGAAATGGAAGATGAAGGAAAGCTACCCTTTCTTGACCTTTTACTATCTCGGAAACACAGTAGGATAGAGTTTGAGGTTTACCGGAAAACATCGTCCACGGATAATTTTATTCAGTATGCTTCAAACTCTCCTTACACACATAAATTTGCCGCGTTCAACTCCTTTATCTATCGGTTGTGTAATTTACCATTGTCAAGGGAAGCGTTTACTAAGGAGCGTGATATTATAATGCAGATTGCTATGAATAACGGTTTTCCTTTGGAGTCCATCACCAAATTATATTACAAATTTATAAACAAGTACAAAATGTCCTATACTGTCATAAATTCAAAACTTAGCGATGAGACAAATTTTTTCAAGTGCATTACTTTTTTCGGAAGTATTTCTCTCCAATTGGCAAAATTTTTTAAAAATATTAAAAATGTCAATATTTCATTCAAAACAGTAAATACTCTCAAGAGACATTTAGTAAGGACAAAGGACACAACCGATAAATTGTCCAGATCTGGGGTTTATGCACTAAATTGTAGCGAATGTTCCACGACCTATGTGGGACAAACAGGTCGAAAAATTTCCACAAGGGTGAGAGAACATTTAAGCCTTGCCAACAAATTCAGAAATACGGATGTAACTGAGACTGTTTCGGCCTTTGCCAATCATTTGTTGGAGTCAGGTCATGAATTTTCGATTTCTGACGTTGATGTTTTACATGAATGTCCGAAGGGGAAAAAGCTTGACCTTCTAGAAAAAATGGAAATAACCAAAGCTATAAAAAGTCCCATTCTCTCTTGCGTTAACGATGTTTTTAATTTTGAACCAACCCTAATATTTAACAATTTAATGTAATAATAATTGTAGGCAACCTTCATTTCATTCACTAATTTATAGAGTGAGAGTTTTTGGTTCTTTTATTCGACTAGTCCAGTGGTCTGTGGGTGGTTGCTTCGGTGTCTCACTCGGGTGGTCTGGGTTCTATCCCGTCTAGAGACATGAATCTTTTTTAATACTTTTTTAATATTTTATTTTGTTTATTCACGTGAGACTTAACCTCATTTTAATGTCCATCAAATATGTATAAGTAGTTGTTTGTTTTGTTGTGCTTTAGTGTGTTTTATTCTATTTGTAAGTTATTGTTTTAGGATTTGTGAGTGTGATTATTTACTAAGGTTCTCTCTTTTGTTTGTAGGTCTGATGATGCTCGAAAGGGCGAAACACGTGTCATGTTTGTTGTGAATTGTAAAATTATAATTTAATGAGACCGATACTTGGAGTCTTTTTCTATGTTTGTTATGATACCTTATTGTCAGATTTCTTTACGAGAAAATCCCACACCGCTGACCGTTTACCACTTCGCTTCATCGCAACAATTTTGTCCTACGAAGAATATTTAGTTGGTAAATATAATAATTAATAAAGCATTTAGCTTTTTTACCTTGTCAAAAATAAAAGTTTTTAAACAACTGCTTTGACTTCTCCTGCTTTTAAAGTAACGGTTCACCTAACCTATAACATAGCAGACTGATGGCCTGGCATTTGACCGGCGGGAAATACACTCGTCTAATTATTTACAACAGCAATATTTCTGTTAAGTTCGCTGTTGTCCGATCTAATCGAAACGGCATTACACCTTGTCGTTATATTGAGGTTCATTTCAAATCAAATAATTACTTTTTTCAATTACATTATATGATATTTCATTGTAGCAACGTTTAACTATTAAATATGTTTAAATTCGTCGAGAAAAGCTTTTTGTATATTATTATTTCTAAACCTGGCAATATGACAACATTAGCAACACAACGCTTACTAGAGAGAGAGAGAGAGTAATCTATAAATTAAAATCAAAAGTAAACGAATGAATTTATTCGAATAAAAATATTCGATAGTTGATTATGAATGATTACTAGTTATTCGATAGTGCATTTCCTTCGATAGTGCTCAACGCTAGTTGATACCATATACATGGATATCTCTAAGGCATTTGACGGAGTTAGTCACGACATGCTTGTGAAAAAACTAAATGAAATTAGGCATTTTTGGAAATCTTTTAAACTGCTTTAGAGATGATTTAACGGGGCGTAAACAGTTAGTTAAGTTAAAGAATCATCTCTCAAAAGAAATAGAAGTTTTGTCGAGAGTTCCTCAGGGGACGGACACATTTGGCGCCATTGCTGTTTCATACCTATACAGTGTGTATCAGCCAAATGGAATAAATTCGATAATAAATAAATGGGGGCGTGTTCGGAAAAACGCTTGGACCCGTCGATTGGTATTTTTAGTTGCTCATTTTCTCCAATAAAAACTTTTTATACAGGGTGTGTCCTGTAACAGTGGTCAATGCCAACTTTCTTATTTCAAATGCAACACCCCGGATATTATTTAATTTTTGGATTCTTTAGGAGATTCTAAACATATTTTATGTTCAATGTCCTATACCTATCTCCAACTATTTCGGCAATATTAAGTGTTTTCAAATTTATTGCAAAAATTAAGATTAAAAAAATAAAATTATTTATTTCTTCATAATGTATAAACAAAAGTAAAAAGTTAATTTAGGAACTGTTGAATATGCTCGCCGCGAACGTCTTGGCAAATTCCTAATCTTAAATAGAAATTTCTTCTAACGTTATTTAGCATCTCAGGCGTGATCTAATCGCAAGCGTTATTCGTCTTCTTAAGTCAGCTAAGTCGAGGGGTTTAGTTTTGTATACAACATTTTTAATATGTCCCCATAAGAAAAAGTCTAATGGCGTCAGATCAGGGGATCGCGCTGGCCATTCTATCGATCCTCGTCTCCCTATCCTTCGATTTGGAAATATTCCGTTGAGGTACTGCCGGACATTAATTTGGTAATGGGGCGGTGCTCCATCTTGCTGAAACCATATCATATTCGCTGGAACTTGTGGGTTTGCTAGATCCGGATACAAATTTGTCAAAGTTGGCACGACATTATTTTGGAGCAGTGCTAAATAATTATCGCCATTCAAATTGCCGTCAATGAAAAAGGGGCCTATGATATGATCCCTAACAATTCCTGCCCAAACATTAACCTTTTCAGGATATTGAGTATGTTCTTCGCTGATCCAGTGAGGATTTTCCCTAGACCAATAGCGGCAATTTTGACGATTTACATGACCGTGAAGTGTAAAGGTGCACTCATCCGAAAACAAAACATGTTCTAATTGAATAACATTGTTATCTAACATGTAGAATTGTTATTTTATGCATTTCTGTTAAATGAACCATTTTTCTGATATTAGGTATTATGCAGTTAACGAAATTCAAAAGACTATGACACTGACACTGACAACTACTGTCTTGCAAAGAGAAAGGCCAGGCATTTTACACAAAAGTAAACAAAACTTAAAAGTAAACAAAACTGGCTCTTTTTGTTCCATATCAATAAAAAGGATCGCTAAAATGGTTTTTGCTTACATGATTAATATGAAGACCTAAATGGTAAATAAGTATTGAGTGTGTTGTAGCGAATTTTTGTAATGAAATAAATAGTTCAGTAACCAGAGCCACTTTCATGAATAATAATAAATTCGAAATAAATAAAATAAAAAAAAATTGAAAACACTTAATATTGCCGAAATAGTTGAAGATAGGTATAGGACATTGAACATAAAATATGTTTAGAATCTCCTAAAGAATCCAAAAATTAAATAATATCCGGGGTGTTGCATTTGAAATAAGAAAGTTGGCATTGACCACTGTTACAGGACACACCCTGTATAAAAAGTTTTTATTGGAGAAAATGAGCAACTAAAAATACCAATCGACGGGTCCAAGCGTTTTTCCGAACACGCCCCCATTTATTTATTATCGAATTTATTCCATTTGGCTGATACACACTGTATAAATGACCTAGTTGACTGTGTTCAAAATTGTAATGACCTAGTTGGCGATTTAAAAATGTTTAGAAAAGTAAGTTCTGTGTCTGACTGTTTGCTGATTCAAGAAGATATTATAGGTTCTTACTTTGGTGTACTGTGAATGGTTTGTCCTTTAATGTTACTAAATGTAAATTAATGCAATTTTACCGAATAAGGACAACTGTGTTATTTAATTATAGAATTAATGACATTAATGTGGGAAAGGTAGATGTTATTAGGGACCTAGGTGTTTATTTTTTATAAAGAAATCACCTTTGCTTATCACACTGAACTCTTGGTCAATAGAGCAATGAAAATTCTTGGATTTATTCGACTCACTTTGAGTGATTTTGGTAACATAAATTGCTTCAAGGTATTATATTGTGCTTACGTAAGATAAATTTGAGAATATGCTTCTCCTGTTTGGTTTCCTTATTACAGGGTTTATATCGAGCAGTTGGAAAGAGTGTAAAGAAAGTTTCTGAGTTTGATAGGATATAAAATGAAAATTATAGTGGAAGGTATTAATTATAATGACATCCGTTGCTGGTAAACTTAAATCCGTTAGAACATAGAAGAAAAGATCTTTGTACATTGTATAAAATAATAAATTACAATAATAATTGGCCAGAACTGTTAGATAATATATCGTTTTCTCTTTTATCAAGACAGACGCGTAGTAAAACCTTCTTTCATGTACCTTTCCGTCGTACTAACTATGGTACTTAATGTTCAACTACTAGGTTCTGCAATATTGGAAATATTTATTCTGGTAGTATCAATTATATTTTCAATGTAGCTTTTAACTCCTTCAAAAATTAAATAAAAAGGGAGATTAATGTGATTAATTGATCTCTCCGAATCTTTTCAGTTGTTCTCTTAATAAAGGGTATTATGAGAAAAAGTGTTGTTTCTTGTAGATCGGAATGTGTCGTAGTGTGACTATCATTTTGTAATTTTAATTTTGAATTACTTAATAATCTTTCAGAGTAACCATTCTGCAACAGATTTTTTTTTATGTTTTCAATTTCTGCCTCGCCCATCGGATTATTACAAGTTGTTACAGCTTTGTTGGTAAAATGTCCTTATTTTGTTGCTGCAGAATGGTTAGAAACCTGGTTCAGATATTGCCCAATGTGTGTGGGTTGTAGTTCTGTGGTGATTCGCACATTGGAGAGACAAAGCTCTCTCTTAGTTTAAGAGTCAAACAGCATTTTAATCATATTTAAAACGCCAAAATCGGGCATAGCTGAACACGTTTGGTTTAACCACACCGGATGTCGCGAACACACCGACGTAATTAACAAAACATGTTCATACCTTTTGCTTCACTTTATGAGGGAAATAAAAAGGAATCTTCATATGGTTAAATAAAAAATACAATAAATATTTATTATAAGTTTAATAACAGTAAACAACCGCGCTGTATAGTTATATCGAATTCCTAATACAGTGACTTTAATTCATAGACAGTGTGGACATGCGCAAAATTTTGCAAACTAAGAACAGCCAAAATCACGACATGGGCAATAATTATTCTATAACAAAACGTTAATTTTTGGTTAGTTAAGTTCTTGTATAAAGTCACTGTAGTTTTATTTGCAGTGACATTTTTTTTAACAATTGAATCATAGGTGTTAATAAATTATTCAAATGATTTTGAACAACATTAGTTTGCAGTTATTTTTGGACTTTATATGTCCACACTGTCTCTGCATTGTAATTCCTATTGGTTGCAGACGACATCTACGGACTTTGCGATTACTATCTTCGACCAATTCCCATACCCGAATTGACCACATATCCGCTCTACTTCCGCACTACCTGCAAGTACAACTACTTGGTTTTGAGGTTCTTTTTCCACACGTTGGTGGCGTACGTTCTGGACATGGTGTTGAGATTGCGAGGAAAAAAAGAAATGTAAGAATCAACTTTTGAAAAATGGTTTTAAATTATTCCTTCTTCTACTCCTAAAAAAACGATATAAATGCATAATACGAAGCTTTCACGGTTAGAGTCAATTAATAATTCATGGTTCTTGGGTTTAGTCCTTGCCAAATTGGAATTAATTTCCGATGTTTGCCTGCACTTGCACTAGACATCTTCACTGCAGAAGACCAAAACACTGATAAGCCTCGATGGGTAGAGTTCAGGTATTTATGTCTCACCTATACCCACCGATGCGTGACTCACTGTGATAATTGGTTTGCAATGCAACAGTGGTTATGGACGAGAGCAACTACGTGGAGAAAATAGAAAGATTACTTTAAGATGACAGCTATAGGACAATGCGAACGGATTCAACTAAGAAAATTGAAAGGAAAATTTGCTGTCTTATTAATGCCTTGGATTTGCCAGTTCTAAAGAAGAAGAAGAAATTGAAGCCAAACTGTTCGAAAGATTCCTTGCTTTTACGGAGTTCCAAAAATATATAAAGCTAATGTATCGTTATGTGCCATCGTCAGTGCAATAGGGGCAGTCTTACGAAATAAGTAAATATTTAGCTAATATCTTAAACTCGTTCGTAGGACGATCTAATTCTTACATCAAAAACATTTCGTAGGAAAGCTTAAAGATGTTACTTTACATCCTGGTGATGTTTTAGTCAGTTTTGATGTTGAATTCCTGAATACAAATGTGTCGATTGAGGATTCAATTTCTATAATTTCTGACATATTTCAACATAAAAAAAGTTGGGTCAGATGGTGCCATACCTTTCCTTGTGTTAGTACAAAAGAAAGAAACCTAAGGTGCCTAGGTCATACTGTTTACAGGAAAACTACACGTACGAATAGATATTTAAATTTTAATGCTTTGACAATATGTGATACAAAAACACAATTCCGGACGAACTAGAAAAACTGACTAAAGTTTGAATATCAAACGGATATTGCACTGAATATATTAGGCGTTCGATTAGATATAAAATAATTCCAGACCTAAACCAGTATTAGATACTCAATCAACAAGTAGTGCAGCTTCACCTTTTATTCAGGGTACCACAGAGAAAACTGCAAGAAATCTGCGGAGATCCAACATTCGCACAATCCTTAGTACGCATAAAAAGATTGGACAATACCTAAGGACACCAAAAGATAAATAAATAAATAAATAAATAAATAAATAAATAAATAAATAAATAAGTTCTTTATTTCCAACAGGCCAAAGCCCAATTACAGGAAACTGTATAATATGTCTGTAATAACAAATAAATTATATAATATGTAACAAATAAAAATTAAAATATTAAAAAAAAGAAAAAATATATAAACAAATACAAAAATTATGAACTTAAACTAAGTAAAAATGAATATGAATATAAAACTCAAATCAAAAACAAAATAAAATGAAATAAAACAAAGCAAGATAACAATGCAGGTACTCAACCCGGTAACCAAAACCAACAGCCAGACAAGGAGACATAGGGAAGATTAGGGGGAAAGCCAAAAGCCAAGAGCAAATGCTGAATTATTGGGCAGATTATCTGAATGGATATCGCAGAATTTAAACATAGGATTAAAGTTGTTACACATAATGTGAACGGGGCTTTGGTAGAGAATGTTGGAATGTGCCAGGTCGAGAGCAAACTTAGGTTGACGTCTGGCCGCCAATCGCGGTACATGAAAGGGAATTTCTCCCAACAGAAAGGGCAGTCAATGTTCCCATTAAGTAGACGACAAATCTGGACAACAACAAGCCATGATCGAACCCTCTATCAGGGTAAGCACCATCTTCCTTGAACATAAGGTACGAACTGAACGGCTTCAACGGAAATTTTATGGCAATTATATATAGGATACCACACGATGGAACCGTAGTCCAACTTGGATCTGACGAGAGAGGAATAGAGCAGCCTAAGAACCAGAGAACTGTTAAAATGCTTACAAGTCCTGATAACAAACCCCAACATTCTGGAAGCACTAGATACCATCTGTTCAATGTGAGGAACAAATGTGAGTCTATCATCAAATACGGTTCCGAAGTCTCTCACGGTTGTGGATCTGGACAGAATATTGTCGTTTATAGAGTAATTGAAGATAAGTGGTGACTTGATTCTATGGTAGGACACGACGTGACATTTGGCAACAGTTTAGGCTGAGCCCATTAGATGAACACTAATCACTAACTATATCAATATTTGACTGCAGTAGAAGGCAATCATTGAAAGTTTCAATGCGATGAAAGATTTTTAGATCATGGGCATAGGCGAGTTTGGAGCAATCTAACACTCGAATCAGATTCTCCACGAATATATTAAACAGGAGCGGTCCAAGGTTAGAACCCTGCAGAACACCAGATGTCGGTATAAATGACTCAGACCTAGGTATGATTGTAAGAGTGTAGTGAGGCCTCTAGAAAAGCCGAAGAGATTGCGTGCTTTTTGTAGCAGCTTGTGGTGATCGATCTGGTCGAACGCCTTGCTGAAATCTGTATAGATAATATCGACCTAACCTCTGCAGTTAAGAGCGACGCAGACATTATGTGAGAAAGAGCACAAATTAGAGATGCATGGTCTCTTTGACATGAATCTGTGTTGCTCGTGGGAAATATTGGTTCTGATACTGGAAAAAATGGACTTATGTAAGATCATCTCAAATATTTTGGAAAAGTTGCAGAGAATAGAAATGGACCGATAATTTTCGATTAAGGTAGAATCACCTTATTTAAGGACAGGGCAAACCCGAGCAACCGTCCAGGCATTTGCAATTACAATTTGACACGATCTAAATCCAAGAATCACGATTTCTTGATATAATGCATTATTAGCATCAATTTTAAATGTCTATGTTTATTCTTTACTTTTTTAAACTTAAAGAGCTGTGTACACGTGCGAAAATAATGAAACAAAAAGGTCTGTCTGTATAACGTGTGTATTATCCAAATTCAAAATTGTGGCGGTTTCGACTAACTAGTCATCATCAATATTATGCTATCTACAAATAAGTAAGTGACAGATTTAGGTGCCCATTTTCGCACACAAGCCTCGAAGAGGGTTGAAAAGTACATCGATGTCGAGTAGAATGAAAGGAAATTTAGGAGTGACCCCTGGGGATAACATATGGAAAATTCGATTTTTGTTAACAAAAATAAAAGGTGTATGTTGCCCATATTTCCACGCAAGCTGGGTTCACTAAATGATTAATTAATAGCTTTGGAAAACCAAAAGCTTGAGTGTTGAAGGTGGCAAGGGGTAAAATAAGATCGCAGTCTTGTTGAGAATAATCGAGATTATTAATTAGATTTCCAAAGCCAGGTTCTATTAATTAAACATTTAGTGAAAACAGCTTGCGTGAAAATCTAGGCAACATACACCTTTTATTTCTGTCAAGGAAAATCGAATTTTCCATATGTTATCCCGAGGGGCCATTCGTTCGTTTCCTTTTATTTTACTCAACATCGATATACTTTTCAAATCTCTTTGAGGCTTGTGTGTGAAATTGTCTGTTTGAAATATTTTCCGTCCTCTCCCTGCACCCTCTAAATTTGCAGGTATCCCAGCTGTTTCTTTCAGGTGGCAACCCAGGACATGAGAAGGTCCTTTAAAACTGAATCTGATACTAGCAGCAAATTAGGGGCCTGCTCAGTTCGTTACAGTAAATCGAGTCTACATAAGTTTTTAATTAAAACTAACTATCAAGCGGAACGACTTTGATTACCATCAATTATTAGACCCCATCAACCAATCCAGTGACTAGGGAAAATGTCATTGAATTATCTTGAGAGTGGTATTTATTATTGCCCCATATTTTCAATATCTCACATTTTTACGTTATAAAATGCAGGTAAGAAGGTTCCCAAATTATTGAAATTCTAGGACAGTTTTTTCGTACATTTGGTTGTTTATTTGGCAAATACCTATACACACAAAATAACAAATTCAGTTAATCTTTCAATTTGATCATCGAATTGTAAGCAAATGTTAGTATTTTGGAACTTTGACATTTTTAAATTGTGATTCTCACAGAAAGGCAGCGTATTGAAAATTTGAAATTGTCGGGTTGTGGAAACAAAATACGGAGCCAGGATGAAGTTTGTGTGTTGTTTAAACTCAAACTTTTATTATCAGTAGAAAATTTCTTGTTGACAAAGCTGATAAATGTTAATAAAAAAGAGAAAAAACAGAGAACAACAATGATATCAATAACAATACACAACATAATGAAAAACATAATACCAAAGACAAGAAGGTATCAAAATTTATTTAGACATTACAGCATCAAGCTCGGTTTTAATAATAAAAATTGCAGCAAAAGAGAGCATCTCAATCAAAATCTAATTGTAAAAAGTAATTAAAACAAATACACACTCTTGGAATATAAACAAAACATTTACAAGTCTAAGTCAAAATCTTTCACTGAGATACTCTCCCACGTCAGAGAGGGCTACCAAAAACACACACACTCCTAGAATATTGTTAACCATTTATAACTACACATTTACAAGCGCAAGTCAGTATCTTTCACTGAGATACTTTCCCACGTCATAGTAAGCTTTCGCAACAAGCAGTTTCTTTACCTCAAACTTATATCTGTCTGAATTGCATGGCAAATGGATAAATAATAGGCGACTATTATAAATAAGTGAGTTCCCTATCTGTGCAGATGATGAAATCGGGAGAAGTATATTATATGATTGACGTATATTGTAATTGGTTTGCCCAACACGAATAACGTCTTATATTTCTTATGCATAAGGCAAACGGTTTCCAGAATAAACAACAATGTTAAAATATCTTCTTTCAGACTTATATGAGTCTCTTGGTTTTGCCCCACATACATACCTTAATGCCTTTTTTGCAGCAAAAAAAAAACAGGCTGAAAAAGTTGTTTTGAACATGTACCCCAAAAGCAGATACCACAACGTAAGTGCGATTCAATTAAGGCAAATTATGAATTTCTACTTGTTTGGTTGTCTAACTCTTTTGATATTATTCTTAATGCATAACAATTTGATGATAATTTATTAGTCAGTGTTTTAATGAGATTCAAATTTTAGTTTTCTGTCAATAAGGAGACCCAAAAATTTATTTTCGGCCAATTCTTTTACTAGGTTATTCTCCAGATACGCATTGTTTATATTACATTTAAAAGACATTACGCTAGTTTTTGACACGTTAACACACAATTTATTAGAGTCACAGCATTCCTTAATCTTTTTTAAGTCACTATTAATAATATCACACAGAGTATGTTGATCAGCATAGTTCCACAGAATTGTTGCGTCGTCATCAAACAAAGTTATTTTTCCATTTATATCCAGATCTGAGAGGTCATTTATATATAGTGTGTCCCAGATTCGCTTCTCTATATAGGGATCTCGGCTCCTTTTATACCTACAGCACAGGTTAAACGGGGAATGTTTTAGAGGAAACTTATTGCATTCGATATCTGGCTTCAGATTTACGATCGATCAATAAGGTTGGGAAATATCGGCGAAAAACCGAAAATGGCGGATTTCGTTTTTCGCCAGTATATCCAGAACGGTAAATTTGACAGCTGTCAAAATGTGACATTATTCGGACACATTTTTAAGACAAATAAGATGGCGTATACGACACGTCTTCATTGTTTTTTGTTAATCCGCAACCCGCCTCTACTTTCATTTTTCTTATGACCGCCATATTAGATTTTTCGATTTTTGGAAAGAGCCTAAAATTTCCAGTCTAGTGATATTTCACAAGTGCATTAAAGATTTTAGTGTCACAAGATTACATTAATAAGTAAGCAATGTATTGAACACATTGATTTTTCAATACAACATGAAGTACTTTGGAAGTGGGTAACATTAATTTATAAATCTGCAAAATGACGTCCATTTGCATCGAGACATTTTTGACAATTGGTGACTGTTTTTCATACAACCCTGGTAAGTGTATTTCGGTTAATATTTCTAAATGTGTCCAGAACTCTGTCTCAGGATTTCTATGGTCACGGGGGGGATCAAATTCATAGATTTCATTCTTCGTGTGACCCCAGAGGTAGAAATCCAAGGGCGACAGGTCAGGGATCTAGGAGGCCAAGATATTGGACCATTTGAAGAAATTATTCTTTCGTCAAACTGCTCTCTTAAGAAGTTCCTGACTTGAATGGTATTGTGAGCCGGACATCCGTCTTTTTGATACCAAGTTCTTCTTAATGCATCTTCCGTTAGAATAGCTCGTAAGGCTGGTACAACCTGGTTTCGCAAAAGGTCTAGGTACCTCTGCCCGTTTAGGTTGAAGTCAAACAAAAATGGTCCAATAAATCGATTTCCTGAAATGATTAATAATTTATAAATAGGTGCCCAACAGTCAAGGGCGGCAGGGTCGGCCGGGTGGTACTAGAAACTATAAATTATAAAGGGAAAATTATCTTTATTAAAGAGTAAATATTTTATTACCAAAAATAATTATCGAAACATCCCGTAATGAATGAGCTTGTATACAGTTGAAACCTATTTAGCTTTATTATGAAAAAAAACATATTTGGAATAGCCGTAATAAATTATTTTGGTGGTATTGCATATTAATTTCGGAATTACTAAATCAATTTATTTCAGTGATATAATAATCTTAAATAAGTACACAGTGCCTTAATAAAACATAAAATATCAAAAGAACAAACCCCTTGCGCTTTAAAATCTAAATTATTCGGAAATACAGCTGAACGCCTTTCTATAAATCATAATGAAAATCGAAAAATAATTCGACATTTGATTAATATGGTATTTTTTTCATAATGCAAGAACTAGGCTTCCCAGGTAATAATAAATCATTAAATTCACACAATCAAAATAATTTTAGAGAATTAGCTAAATCTGCAGAAAATTTAGTGTTAATAAATTTATAGAACCCAATTCTATTTTATAGGTTCTTCGAAACTACAATACAAAATGATTAAATAAAAATGTAATACAATATCAAAAAAGTAAGTTGACTGACTAGAGTAGAACGTTTTACTTTTTTTTTATTGGATTATACTCTTTTAGTACCTATCATTAAAGAACTAAACCAAAAAAAAAGATAATTATTTGACCATCATTTGGTGCCTGTTTAAAAAAGCTTGGTTAGATTAACTTACCAATGATCCTACACGAAACGTTACTTCCAAATCTGATCTGTAGACGTCTCTCTGCCACTTCGTGAGGATTTTGCACAGCCCAATAATGACGGTTGTGCCTGTTAAAGACTCCACAATTTGTGAACCTGCTCTCATCGGACCACATGACATGATTTACAAAATCAGGATTTTCATTATATCTCCTAGTACATCACTCACAGAACTGTAGTCGTCTTGGAAAATCAGTTTCCTTAAGTCCTTGTACTATTATGGGTTTGTATGGATGGTACTTATTCTTTTTTAAAACTCTCTGTACTGTTGATTTTGGCACATTAGTTTCCTGTTCTACAGTTCTTACCGATGCACTAGGGTTTTCGTTGATGCCGTCGTTCGTACATTTCCAAATACCTTGCTGAGGTAACGTCGGCGTTTCTGTATGATTGAAAGTACAGAGCTAACATGTCAACCTTTTCTTTGTTTGAATACGGAATGCCGGCCATTTTCTATAGGTTTTGACCATTTATGTGTCAGATTTATGATTTTATTGGGATAAAAGCGTACCTACTACTTATTAAAACACAGCTTTGATACTTTCAACTATTTAACTAACGTCAAAGTCAAAATCCAATTTTATTACGGATAAATCATGGCCTTAGAAAAGCATCGAGAGCTAACATTACTTTAAATAATGGCCTTCTTAGAAAAAACTGGAACCTAACTTTACGAAGTGTAATATTTCGATGATACTAAAATCTTTAATGCACTTGTGAGACATCACTAGACTGGAAATTTTAGGCTCTTTCCAAAAATCGAAAAATCCAATATGGCGGCCATAAGAAAATTGAAAGTTGAGGCGGGTTGTGGGTTAACAAAAAACAATGAAGACGTGTCGTATACGCCATCTTATTTGTCTTAAAAATGTGTCCCAATAATGTTCTGGATATACTGGCCAAAAACGAAATCCGCCATTTTCGGTTTTTCCCCGATATTTCCAAAAACAATTGATCGATCGTAAATCTGAAACCGGATATCGAATGCAATAAGCTTCTTCTAAAACTTTCCCCATTTAACCTTTGCTGTATGTATTATAGGAGCCGAGATCCCTGTATAGAAAAGCGAATCTGGGACACACTGTATAACAAGAATAGAATTAGACCCAGTACTGAGCCTTTTTTAATGAAAAGTATTCCGAGAATACAATTACGCGGTCAAATGCAAGTAGGATATTTCATATATTTAAAGAGCACAGGACACATCGAGATTTACCTAAAATGGACCGACCACCGACTAACTGAATACAAAAAACTTCTATCAGTACAAGGAAGTCCACATTCTTTAACTAATACCTTAGCGCTAAATAATGATGTCAGTATAGCTTCTATACAACGGTTATTAAAGTGCGAGTATAACCTGTATAGAGAGCATGTTGTACAGGAACTTCTTGAAGACTACAACAGGAGTTTATAATTCTGTGAAGATATGGTGGAAATATATGATGAAAATAACATATTTTTTTCAAAATATTATCTTCTCCGATGAGGCTGCATTTTATTTAAATGGAGTGAGCAATAGATATAATTATCGATTCGGGTCTGATCAAAACCTACAGTGGATATGTGAGGGATATATACGATATCCCCAAAAAAATCAATGTGTGGGCTGGCTGGTATAATAAATAACCGAATTTCAGGACCATATTTCTTTGAAGAAGATCTTAATGCTGAGCGTTACTAAGATTTCCTCACATTCGATTTAATACCTGCGTTAGCAGTAATGTCTTCCAATGAGAGTGATCTAAATATTCTCCATAAAAGAATACTGTTTCAACAAGGTGGTACACCACCGCATTTTGGTATAAGTGTTAAAAGGTACTTGGAGAGAATTTTTCCAAATCGGTTGATAGGTCGACGAGGCCCCATTGAATAGCCGCCAATGTCTCTGGACCTTACACCATTGGATTTCTTTCTATGGGGGTATTTGAAGGAGACAGTGTTTAGAAACAGACTAAACAGCGTTGATGACCTACAAGATACAATAAGGTTGACCGTATTTATCATGTGAGGGCTAAGTATCTCCCTACAATATTAACTTTGATTGAAAAACTTACGTGGACTCGATAAGTTCCCATAGGGCCCTCACATGACCTATTGTGCAATTGAAAAAAAAAGTTGAGATGCTTACAAATTTAGCAATGCATGAAAGGAGCTGAAAATATTACAAAAAGATGAACAACCATCTAATCACTTCACGTGTTCCAGCGTTTTTGTGAAAAATTACTCTTACTCAAGCTATGAATTTTGTGCCTTTATTCTGAACAACCCTGTAGGCAAATATCTGATTTAGTAGAGTAAAGATTTCTGAGGACGGTTCATGCGATTTAAAGCAAAAGATTGACTCCATTTTTGTACGGACTAATCCTAAAGTATAATTTTTTAATTGACGAAAACCGTGAATGTTTCAAATTTAATTTTTAATGCGTGTTAATAAGATGACGTAGAGTAAAAGTATTTCTCCACGTCTGAAAAAAAACTAGGGATGGCGAAAAGAACCTAACTCCCAGGCAATTCTCTTCATTTCTTAAGAAAATTTGGGGGCACTAAATTTTGCTTTATGCCCTGGACGCAATATTTTCTTATTCTCTTCGCGCGGTCCATTAAGAGTAATGAAAGAACACCATTGGTCTTCTTGCAGTACTAATATTTAATTATATTTTAGGTACGTCAAGGGCATAAAAAAATTACACGCTTTTCAAGAGTCCTACGAGTATTTCACTACCAGCTCCTTCTATTTCCACGTGGAGAACACCCACAAGCTAATCAAGTACATGTCCTTCAGAGATAGGGAGCTGTTCAATATGGACATCAGGACGCTAAATTGGGAAACCTACTTTTCTCACTACGTCAAAGGTCTGAGATATTACCTGGTGAAAAGCCCCACGGATACCATACCTGCAGGCATAAAAAGATACGCTTACGTCAAGAGGGTTTTTATACTGATTTCGGTACTGTTTACTGTAATTGTTTACGCCTTGGGCAAAATATTTTTGTTTAGGATATTGCCCATGGTATTTAGGTTTTTTACATACATTTTGCGTAGTTCTGTTTGTTAAAAATGTAATCTTGTTCTGAGGTGGTTTATTATTGTATAATCGAAAACCGAACTGGGAGTATCATTATGGAAAAGGTATCTATTAACTAAATACTTTTGTTGAGTATTTTGTAACGGTTAATTTTGAAAAGTATCTTTAGTTTGAAAATGTAATTTTAATTACAAAAAGTAACTTTAGTTACAAAAGAGTATCTCATACAACACACGGAAACGGCGCCGGAGTAAGAAAATTGGCTCTCGGGCTTTATTGACGCTCACGATTTGATGGCGATCTCTCTTTGACTTCATCGATATCGACACTTTTTTATTTTTCGTTTCAGCAGTTGCCTTTTATAAATCATATAAACTAGGTTTACCTAGAATATTAGATTTTTTACATTTACTTGAGTTTTTAACGAATTTATTTATTTCTGAAGGTGATTAAAATGCAGGTGGGGTTTAGGTAGTAATTTAGCTGGGTAAGTAATACAAACTTGACAGGGAGCTAAGTAGTATATACAGGGTTAAGTCAACAATACTGCGTTGTTTATTCTTTATAGATCAAATTTAGCAGAAAAACATTATGTAGTGACGAATTGTCTATCATGTAGAAATATTTCCTCATAAAGAAGTGGGTTAAAACAGTAGTGCAGCAAAATGTATTATTTTTTAAACGGAAATTCCTGTATAATAATTAATTTTTGAATTTTGCGTATAATTTTAAAACTTTTTTCTTAAAGGATAAATGTACAAGGATACTGAATATTAATTGGACTCTTTTGCTTAATGAGGTAGAGAAGAACGAAAATATTAAACATTGTAGAGTGTGTTACCTAGTGTTTTTTTGTATTTTAGGAATAAAACATTCTCTGTCATCAATTGTTTTTTTAAAAGTTTTATTTGATTAAGTATTTTGCTCTTGGTAATTTACTTACTGTTGTGTCATCTTTAGTGGCTACTGTTATTACAGCAAATAAAAATAATCAAAGGGATTGAAAAATTAACAGAATATAAACATCTCAAAAATTACTAGAATTTGGTATCGGATACACTTGAGAAAATTAAGTTTTTGTGATAGTTTATTGTTTGAAGCAAAAATATGCACAAGTGCTACTTGAACGAAAATTTTGTATTTTGCAGTAAAAGTTTTTTTGATTTGAACAAATCTTATATTTTAAACACACCTTACTTCAAATGTTATATAAGAAGCACGTTCGCTTTGCTTTATTCTTTTTTGTTACCATATGTGAACTTTGTCTTCAAAAAAAAAGCGCGGTAATTGCCAAGAACGTGATGATTGATAATACATACTTATTTTTTTAAAAAATCCAATCTTGACAAGTTGACTTTTGTTCTATAATTCGTTTTCTCTTTGTCATACGATAAGTATGGTGGTATATAAAATTAAAGCTCATATAATTTTGTACAAAAAATGTTCTATTAACTTTACATAACACCAGCACTATTGACATTTTCAGCTAATTGCTGCATGTCTTTAATTACAGTTTTTGCTCACTGGCGTATCGCTTCCGCTAGTTGTGTTTTAAAGCTGCTGCTACGGCCATAGTGATGGTGTTATGTAAAAGTGTACAAAACCTTTTTTGTATAGACAAGTTTTTCTTATGTCATATGTATTGTATGACAAAGAAAAAATTAGTTATTGTCTAAAAACCAAGTTCCTTTAGCCAATTTTGCAATTTCATAGGGGTGGGAGAACTTTTAATATGTTTTTCGTGACTCCCGAAAACTAACCATTAAAAAAAATACAGTTTAATTTTTACTATTTTGCACACGATTTTTTATCCCACCGCCAGGAGTAGTTTCTCTCATATACTTTACACTACTTTTACGAATTTTAATGTTTATTTTTGTTACGTGTATTTTTGCATAATAAAGTAATAGTTTCAGCTGTATATTTTGTTGATAATTTATTTCCATAATAGGTTTTTGATGTCTTGGTAAGTACTCTATTGTTAAGTTATATCATACCTACTATAGATATCTAATAAACACCTAATAACCAAAACTAGGCGCTGTGGTAGTATTAGTCTTCAGCAAGTGCTAGTTTTCTTCAGCATAGCCCATCGGCGTTGAGGTTAATCCGAAAAAAGTGTAACATTTTTGAAAAGTCACAGTGGACAATGAACTTATGGGGCAAAAGCCGGTTGATTTTCTTAGCTTACAGCTTTACTAAGCTGAACATCAACACCATTTTTTCCCCGCTCATGACACTGATACATAACCGCAGATGCATCATGATTTTCTAAATTTAGGTATTCTAAAAAAATCTCGTAGCGATTCATAAGAGCTCGATCGGTTTTGGATATGTCTGTAGTGCTATCCACAATAATAGTCCAAATAACTGCTTCTTTTATTTCACCTAATAATACAGTTCGCAGCATATCAGCAAGAAGTCGAACTTGTTCTTCCATTATAGTTGGACTTGAATATTTAATTGTAGCCTTAGATTCCAAATGATGTTGAAATTGTTTATAGCATTTAGAAATACATTTGGTAAAAGTTAAATACACGCCACAATTAAATGATATCACTCGAATGACCTCTTAGAGGTAAAGCAAGAGAATTTATTGTTCTCAAGTCAAATTGAAAGGTAAAATATCTTTATTTTCATTATTTTTTTCTTGCAGCGATATATTCCAATTACTGTCCTTGGCAAAAATAAGACCAAGCTCATTTTAAGTCGTTGACTTTTTGAAAATATTTCCCCATATAACTATAACAAATTTTCAAACGGGCCGGTCGGAAAATTTAAACTATATTCGGAAAATTTAGCAAAATTTGCCAAACACAAAAATGTAAGTTTTTCAGAATTTTGAAAGCTTAGTGTCCTTTACATTAAAATATGGCCCAATATTTCATAAAAAGGGGTTTTATACTTAGCCCTAATTTCTTCAGGTGAAAGCGTAGCAAGCTCACGTTTGTAATGATTTATTTCTGTAATAGAATTTGTTTTATCAAACATCGTATTAAAATTTTTACAGAGCCTCACGACAGCGTTTTATGTTTGATATGCATAAATGAATGTCAAACGAATTTTTTTGAAGAACGCAACTTCAACAATCACTTTTACTAACTTCGAATTTGAAGACCAACGAGTTTCTGTAATTGTTGATATACGCCTCGTAAATGCAGATGTAAGAGCATACGTTCGTTTGGCTGAGTGATGAAAAACTGAGGGAATACCACTAAAACTTGCAAACAAATTCGATATTTAGAAATATTTTTAAACTTTGCATCAGGACAAATACAGCCTGCGGTGCTTTTTCTTTTTAATTTTTGAAAGCCATTTAGATGATCAGACTTGCGCCATCGTAACATTGCCCCATTAATTTAGGTTTATAGTCAAATTGGTCCAAAATTTGATCCAATCGAGAATATAAATTCTCCGACATTCTATCGGAACTGACATTATAAAACCCCCTCGTCTACTGAACCTTCTGAATTAACGTATCTTAAAATTATGTAGCGCTGGGAGGTTTGCGTAATATCAGTGGTGTCATCCACTTGCACAGAAAAAAACTGTGTGTTCATTATTTCATTTTTTACATGATCATTTAAATAATCAGAAATGCTTTCAATTAATAATTAATTATTTCGTTTTGAATAGTTTTCGAGTCACCAGTAAAATAATTTTTTGAGATGATCTTTTAGTTCTTGGGAACTTCTCGATATTAATAAACCTAAAAGCTTTTTAAAATTACCCCGTTTATGGCCGCGAAAGACTAACTCTTGTTTTGCAAAGTACAAAACTGCGTCAATTGCCAAGCACATAAATAGTCTATTTAATCGGACGTTTTCGTTAAAATGTATTTTATATAGTTTAGCATTTTCTTTTAAAGTGTCAGTTATAGTGCTTTGATTTTTTACAAATGTTTTTAACATATATTTAACATACCTGCAAATACTTCCTTATTCCACACTGAATATTTATTAGAAACTAGTAAACAAGGTCAGCAAAACCATACCAAACTGAACGACACGTGGGTGTAGTGCACTGGGTTAGCAATTCACCGAGAGCGTTGTATGGCGCTGGTTAACATTAATTTTCCATGCGATCGACGTCATCGCGAACACGTTGTTATGGCAACGTAGTAGGAAAATCGTAAACTAAACATAGCACCTCCAGCAAAGTCGGAGCGGTTTGCGCCACTGTTATAGTTGTTTTAATAATGTTCGATTGAAAGTTTTAAAAAGACATGCCGCCAACGGTCAAGTAAAATATTTATTTGCCATGTACAGTTTATTTTTTGCCAATTAGGTGAACAAATGAATGTAAAAAATTAAATGTTAAGAGATATATAATATAGTTAGATGTTCGCTTGTTTATTTTTCCTGGTGAAGTAGCACTTCACCAGGCTACTGCATAATATACAACTTTGATCGAGAATGCTCTTTAGTTCTGTTTGATAAATGTCCCCAGTCCTTCCACAAGGTGATTTCTTCTTTACCGAATAACCAACAACAGTGACGTTAGGCTATATCCATTCGAAGGGAATACACCGCTTACGTTTCTCACCCAGGTCATTTTTATATACAGAATATTTCTCAGAAAAGCTGTGATTTTTTTTTAGATAAATTATTCTACGTGGCTGATAAGGACCTCAGTTTAATATACTCATTTTATTTTTTTCCAAAATAGTTTTAGTTTTAAACAAAGCATGATTTGAGGGGAAATCGTATTCTGCAATCTTTTTATCGACAAAAGTTGTTGTTGCATCAACAATAGTAGGTTCCGTTTCCTTAGGACTGTTTACCACAGAAATTGGTGGTTTTGTTACACCTACAGGTTCTTCTTGTATTTGAGCTAAAACCAAATCGTTTTGTTATGTGTAAGAACTGGACTAGCAGGATTACTACTTGAAGATGAAGGGAAGCCGAAGTTGATAACCCAATGCTGCTTCTTCCGTCTGCTTTTTGTCACCATTTGCCGGTTTTTGAGAAGCCGATTTGTATTTTGGTTTTTCCATTGTCCTAGAAATCAAATGGAAAAAACTGAAGTGTAAAATTTCTTCGGTTTGTTATAATAATCAATCAATTCACTTACTTCAGGAAAACGTTTTAAGAATTAAATGCTTTTATTACTTTTATTATATTTAACTAAAAAAAAATTGTTAAAAATTAAGCGCGTATGATGTTAGTATTACAAAATAGGTGTTTTGACACAAACATTTTCGACATATCTTACGCTCACAATATTAATATTTTTTTATCGTGGATTACAAATATAAAATATCTCAAAAGGATATTTTTTAAGTAATTGTAGTACTGAGTATAATCGTTCCTATTATAATATGCCTCCTTAACACGACTGAAATTAAGAATGCAAATGATTCTATTTCAAACTAATATCATACATCTACGAAAACATCACGCTAACGTGAACGAATCGTCGGGAAGTCTGTTCGCGTTAAATAAGAAAAACGTGTCAATGCCTTCTTTTTTAACAAACTTGTACAAATCTAACGGGAGGATTCACTTAACAGTATAGATTTTTTTTTTAAATCTTTGTTTTAATATAGACTCAGAATTCGGTTGGCGCGCTGCTGCGCGCTTTCTTTACAGCAAACTAACCAATCCTAACCTAACCTAACTTTAAGAAAATAAGTAATCAGTAATCCAAAGTTTTATTAATTATACCAAGCTTCTCGATGAAAAACATATACATGGCTCATATTAGTTAGTGTGAACATTAATAACGTCACATCTGGTTTCGTGTGAACCCAAATTTAGAAAGTGAATTTAGAACGGATTGTTCGGTTTTCACTTACACAGTATAACATAATTTTTACTATAACAATTAAAAACTAATTAACTAGGATCAAGAATAGCGTAAAGTTTATTGTTTAATTAAAGTTTAATAAAATGGATTCGAAAATAATCGGAAATCGACAGAAAAAAAAGATTACTTCGAAGAACGCAAAATTACCATACCAATTATGTCTTAATTCGATCGCCGATGTTGCCATTTTTATAAAAAAAAATTCGAAAACACTGTTTTAACGCACTTTTTAGTGAATTCAAATTAGGTGTTCCTATTACATACATTTCTAGTAATATTCACCGATCTTTTTTTTTGGATTTTTAAAACTGAAATAAACTTTGTTATTATACAGAGAAACAAACTTACAGAGGGTTGTGTGAAACCATAATTAAATCGAATGAGAGGAAATCTAAGTAACACTCAGCAATAAGATTTTCTTCAAATAAATATTGTCCTTATATTCGGTTATTTATTATGCCAGCTCACACATTGACTTTTTGGGGATGTTGTGTACGTCCCTCACGTATACACTGTGGATTTTGATCATAATCTCATAAATTTCTAACTGTCGTGTAATTCTATTATCGGGATACTTTTCATTGAACAGCACACAAACTTCATCCTAGCTCCGTACTTTGTCTCCACAACCCATCAATATCAACATTTCGATACGCTGCCTTTCTGTGAGAACCATAATTCAAAAACGTCAAAGTTCCAAAATATTAACACTTGCTTACAATTCGATTACACAGGCCAACACACATTTTGGTGCCTGCGATTTTTTAACTGTTCCTGGGTAATTTTTGGATGCAGAATGTAAAACAGTTCCTAGATTTTGTCTATCAGATCTAGTTTAAAAAAAAATGTGTATATATTTTACGTTATAACTGTCATAATATATAATATTACTATTGCCAATTAAAGAAACAAAAACACATGGATTTAAGTATTTAGTGCAAAAACTTAATTTACATAATTACATTAGTCACTAATCATATAAAAATTTCCTTTTATACGACTTTCTAAAATGGAGTTTACTAGGGCAGTCTCGCTGAAGGCTCCAGCAGTAGTCCGCCATCATGTGGCTATCTCATCGTCCTTGATAACGATCTTCCATAGTTTTAATATCCTGATGGAATCTTTCTCCCTGTTCTTCACTACAATCACCTAAGTTTTCTGGAAAACGATATAGGTGGCTGTGGAGGTAGTGAACTTTTATACTCATGTTACAGCCGAAAATATTAAAATTTGAAAGCATAGTTTCCACTAATTTTACGTAATTCTCTGCTTTATGATTGCCAAGAAAATTTTGTCCTACTTGAACAAATGAACACCAAGCGTTAGATTCAGTCTCGTTCATTGATGTGGTGAATTGTGGATCTTTAACAAGTTGCCTTATTTGAGGACCAACAAATAAACCAGCTTTTAGTTTTTCCGTGCTAATGCCAGGACATTTACGTGACACATACCCAAAACAATTTCCATCTCGATTTAAAGCCTTCACAAATTACTTCATTAGGCCTAGCTTCATATGCAAGGGCGGAAGTAAGATTTTTTCTCTTGAAACCAAAGGTTCGTTGATCACGTTTTGTTTTCCTTGAATCATGACATCTCTTAAAGGCCAATTTTTGTTAACCCAGTGCTCATTTTTAGCTCTGCTGTCCCAAAGGCACAAAAAAACAAGGATATTTTGTATAACCGCTCTGATGTCCAAGTAGTCAGTTAACCATTTTTAAATCAACACAAATTGCCCACTGATGTTCTTCGTATTTAATTTTTCTCAAAACTAATGCAATTGTTTCATATTCTTCCTTCATGGTAGTAGAATGACCAATAGGAATTGAGCCCTATTTGTTACCGTTATATAAAAGAACACATTTTAAACTACGATTTGAACTGTCAATAAAAAGGCGCCAATCATCTGAAGCGTATTCAGGCAAACCCATTTTTTCCAAGAGCCCTTTTATATTGTTACAGAATACCAAGTCATTTTCCTGAGCGAAAAAAGGCAGCAGATCCTTATCTCTTTTACGATAAAATGTAATATTAGTACCTGGACAAAGTAGATTTTATTCTTCTAATCTGGATGCGAGTAATTCAGCGGATTCCTTTGAGAGATTCAGGTCTCTTATAAGATCGTTTAGTTCTTCTTGATTGAAACACTGCGGAGTTGCTAAATCTGCTTTAAATTTTTGATTTTTGAATTTGTGATTTTCTGATTGAATTCTTTGAACTTCGTCAGACGTTGATATTTCTGTATCATCTTCTGTCAGTTCGGGTAGACTGCTGAATGATGGAACGGGTATTTCTTCCGAATGCGCTACAGGCCTTTTTGCAGAATCTAGATCAGGATATGTCTATTTGTGTCTATTGTTTCTATTTATGCTTTTATTATTAACGAGACAAAAATAACAGTCGTCATCATGGTTTCGCGGTTCTCTCCAAACCGTTGGTACACCAAACTTTAGGCACTTCCTCTTTCCGGTCGTCCACTGTCGCAAATCTTCAACACATGTTTTACATATGAAATGTGGGGCCCAAGATTTATCTTGATCTCTTAAATGAACGCCAAAATAGGCAAGATAAGCTCTTTTCACAAAGTCAGAAATCGTTTTTCTGCTCTCTTTCAAAGTGTATTCACCACACACATAACAAAAAACATCGGGATGATTTACACAGGTACGTCTGTTTGTGGATGCCATTGTTTCAGTTTAGTGTCTTGATACTACAAAACGACCAAAATGATAGCACAACTTTACTTGGGAAAACTCAGTAATATACTAAATCGAGTACAGCCAAGCAGGTATAGAAGGATCGGGTCATAGGCAATTACAGGCGTAAAAGTAATTAAGAGCAGTGTATTGAGTAGTTCCTAGTACAGGAACATTGGGTCAGGGACAATTTCAGGTATCCATTTGGTTAAATAGATTCTGGGAAATTTCTATTTTGACGATTAAGTACATATTTATCTCTTTATTTGTTGTCCTTTATCAGAAAAAAATATCAAATAACCTGTAACCTGTATCTCAAAAACTAGAGCTGATAGAAAAAAATCTAGTGGCATTTTTGGAATCAGCACATTAAAAACATCTAAAATCAGATGTTAGATTTCCGGCACCAAATTTTTGTTTTCATTTTGTTATCCTGTGTTATCAAACCGAAAGATTATCTAAATTTATTATTGTGTGTGTAGGTACTTGCCATAAATAAACAACCAAATGTTGGGAAAAACTGTCTTAGAATTTGAGTATCTTTTTACCTGTATTTTGCAATCTAAAAATTTGTGATTTTGCCGGTTTTTAACGTATGGGGCAATAATAAATACCACTATCGTTTAATCAATCCTTTCAAGATAAGTCAATGAAATTTTCCCAAGTCACTGGATAAGTTGATGGGGTCTAATAATTGATGGTAACAAAGGGCGTTCCGTATTACACCACAGATGATCTACTTTGATAGTTAATTCTAATTAAAAACTTATATGTACTCGTTTTATTATAACAAAATGGGCAGACCCCTATTTTTTTGCTTTTCGGATTCAGTTTTAGAAGACCTTTCCAATGAATCCCCACACGACCTAGGTTGCCATTGTGAAAAAAAGAGTTATGGTGCCTACAAATTAAGAAGTTGCGGGGAGGGGGCTAAAAACAGGGTTGCCAGGCGTCCTGATTTGGGCGGGGTTGTCCCGCCTTCGGCTTCTTTAATAAAAAGACCCGCTTTTTAAATATTATTCTCGATTTGTCACGCTGTTGCACAGAAATGACGGTTTGGTTAGAGAGATGTTGGTTAAACTGAAACTTCAAATCAACAAAAATAATTCTAGTCGGTGACACGATTTCCGGCCTTACTCTCCTGTAGTCGGCATATCCTCTGCCTTCACGCAGGCGCCGGGTCTCACGTTGTGTGAAGATCAATTCGGTAGTCAATTTTGAAGGGAATTTTAAATTTTACCATTTTAGCGACATTTTTTTGCGTGTTGATCATCAGCTTTTAAGCAATGAGCATGAGTGTTGTGTGTATCGTATAATATTATTGAGTTTTTAAAGCTCGGGTTCTTTATTGAACTTCCGCGTTGGAATATTCCTCTATGGAATTCGTGTTGTTGACACACATATCTGTCAAAACCGAACTCTCAATATTGTAAAAAAAAGGGAATAATTTCAATATTATCGGAGTCCGATGTATATGTTCCGCCTTTTTCGTTTACAAAATCTAGCAAGCCTGGTTAAAAATATTGGAAAAAAGACGAACAACCATTTATTTGAACAACCCTGAATTTATAAAAATTTTTAAAATATATAATAAAATAAAATAAAAAGCACGTGTCCAAGCGTTTTTCCGAATAACTAATTATTTTTTAAATCAAAAATATAATATCAAATGGGTAGTTTCAGCCTCTTGTACACCCTGTCTCGGTTTTTAAAAAAATTTAATATATGTAAAAAATAAAATATAAAGCATATTATGTTCAAGCGTTTTGCGAATAACTAAGGATTTTTAAATAAAATATATTACAATATTTAAGGTACCCTGCATGAATTTTTAAAAAATTCTAAAATATGTAAAAAGATAAATTAAAAAACACTTATTCAAGCGTTTTTCCGAAAAACTGGCCGTTTTTTAAATAAAAAATATTGTAATATTTAAGGGGTGTTTTCACCCTCTTGGAATTTGAGTTTTGAAAAATCCCTTCTTATTGAACCTCTACTCCCTAAAATCAACTTATATGCCAAAATTCAGCATTTTAGCTCAAGCGGTTTGAGCTGGAGCGTAATGAGTGAGTCAATCAACTAAGTCTTTTATATATTAGTATAGAACACAGACGAGACAAAACGAACTTAAGGTAATATCTAGTGCTTTAAAGAAAAATGGCTACACAAATCGCACCATAGAGAAAGCTATTAATGCACAGGTTTCCCGAACAACGAACAACAAAAAATATGAACCGGGAAAGCAACGAGTAGTCTTACCATATGTAAAAGGCACAACAGACAGAATCGGAAGAATTCTGAGGAAACACAACATACAAACAATACACAAGCCACAAACAACTATAGGTAAACTACTTGGAAACCCAAAAGATAAAATCAAACTGGAAAACCACAGAGTATACAATATTCCGTGCCAGGACTGTGAAAAGTTGTACGTGGGGCAAACTAACAGGGGAATATCAGCAAGAGTGGAAGAGCATAAAAATATCATCAGAAATAAACAAACAACCTCAGTTTATTCCTACATTATCAGGAAACCGGCCATAAAATACGTTTCGATGGGTACAAGGAGATTGCCAATATAGAACATTATAAAACCAGAATAATCCGAGAAGCCATAGAAATTGAAAAGCAAGGTGATTTGAATAAAAGTGACGAATCATTAAAACTACCAACAGTATGGAAGACAATAATCGACAAATCTAAAATCGCAAAAACTCAAACGCAATTAGTGCAACAACAACAGTTACCAACACCTTAGTCTCTATTCGGACGCGAGAAAGAAAGCTTTGAAAATGCCAAATATTATTTTGGCGAAACGTCAGCAAAATTGTTGTTTTCGGTAGTGACGGATGTACACCCGGAACGAAAACACATTGTATTTTTCCATCTGTGAAGGAAACATATATATATATATATATATATATATATATATATATATATATATATATATATATATATATATATATATATATATATATATATATATATATAGGTGTCCCAACTAAAAGTATCCACCCCAAATAACAAGTCGCCAAGACAAAAAAAAATAAAACGCTCGGACCCGTCGATTTTGCTTTTGAGGGGGAAACATTTTGCGCCTATTTTCAATTTCGCAACAACACCCTCTGAGCTGGGGTGAGATTCACCCCCAAAATGTTAAATGGAAAGGGGGGTCGAGTGATACCTTATTTTGAAGGGTTTCCGACCCTGGTTATAACTGCCAAGTTTGAAGCCTCTGCTGTCATTCCCGAAGAAATGGCAGCTTGTCGAAAAAAAAATATTAATAAATTAACTGCAAGAGTTGGCTGTTTTAAATTTAGGGTATGATGCAGGCTAGTGAAAAGATTTTAATAATAATTACTCCGGACGAGAGGAAAATAAAAATAGTAAATGTAAATTAATGGGGAATTTTTGCGTTTAAGAAATGTTTCTACATTTACTCCCTTGCAATGAAACAGACCGTTGCCAAAACGTTTAAGCTAACTTGTCGAATTGTCACTGTACAAAATTAAAAAAAAAATCAGCATTCCATTCTTACTGTTATCATAAAACATCAGCAACAAACAAAATAAAATCACATTGTTATCGTTTATTTAGTGTTTTGCATTTTATTTAAAATTTATTTTGTCTGAAAGTGTTAAAAGACGAAAGTTTCTAACAATTGCCTATGACGTTTACGATACAAGAGAGAATCGAAATTATTGTTCTTTACATTAGAAACAATAATTGTGCGAGAGCTGCAGCTGTAAGTTTTAATGAATCTCATCCCGAACATTCTTTGACTCATAGAAGTGTATTACAACTGTGGATCAGATTTTTCGAAACCGGCTCAGTTGTCAAAAAGCATGAAAGAGTAAGACCAATAAGAAATGAAAATGTTGAGGTTGCAGTCCTTGGCCATGTTGCTATGGTCCCAAGTAACTCCATCAGAGAAACAGCTGCAATATCAGGAGTCTCCCGAAGCAGTGTTCACCGGATTCTAAAATCCCATAAGTTTCGACCCTTTAAATATCAATTGCTTCACGAAATGAACGAAGATGACTTTGATCGCAGAGTAGAGTTTTGTGAGAATATTTCTGAAAAATTAAACAACCATACCATTTCATTGTACAATATTTGTTTTTCTGACGAAGCCACATTTTACTTAAATGGAGAAGTAAACCGTCACAACTGCAGGTATTGGAGCGACAGCAACCCCCATTTATTCAGGGAAACCCATAGCCAGCATCCTTTAAAAGTAAACGTGTGGGCGGGAATTCTAGGCAATCACGTTGTTGGACCTTTTTTCATAGAAGGCAATTTAAATGGTGAAAGTTATTTAAATTTACTTGAAAATGCCATCGATCCGCAGATTACTGAGATTCTAGAAAACGACCAGGATTTAGCTGAAGATCAGATATTCTTTCAACAAGATGGAGCACCTCCTCACTACGCTCGTCCGGTAAGAGATTTTCTCACTTTTCCCGATCGCTGGATTGGAAGAAGAGGTCCCATCGAATGGCCGGCACGATCACCTGATTTGACGCCGTTGGACTTCTTTCTTGGACACTTGAAAACAAAGATTTTTAAGGTGCAGCCAGAACCACTTGAGGATTTAAAACAGCGAATAGTAGCTGAATGCCGTCAGTTAACACCTGAAACATTTCAAAATGTTCGAGAGGAATTCGAGGCTCGTGTGTATCATTGCATGGAAGTAAAGGGCGAACATTTCGAACAATTCATAAAATAATTTAGTCTTTGTAGAAAACATTTCTTAAACGCAAAAATTTCCCATTAATTTACATTTACTATTTTTATTTTCCTCTCGTCCGGAGTAATTATTATTAAAATCTTTTCACTAGCTTGCATCATCCCCTAAATTTAAAGCAGCCAACTCTTGCAGTTAATTTATTAATATTTTTTTTTGGACAAGCTGCCATTTCTTCGGGAATGACAGCAGAAGCTTCAAACTTGGCAGTTGTAACCAGGGTCGGAAACCCTTCAAAATAAGGTATAACTCGACCCCCCTTTCCATTTAACATTTTGGGGGTGAATCTCACCCCCGCTCAGAGGGTTATGTTGCGAAATTGAAAATAGGCGCAAAATATTTCCCCCTCAAAAGCAAAATCGACGGGTCCGAGCGTTTTATTTTTTTTTGTCTTGGCGACTTGTTATTTGGGGTGGATACTTTTAGTTGGGACACCCTATATATATATATATATATATATATATATATATATATATATATATATATATATGTGTGGAACCTTATTTTCTTGGGTTAGGTTAACAATAAAAAAAAATTTCTCACTTTAAATCAATGTTTCGCTCATTGTGTTGAGCTTGTTCAAGATTTTATTGTCTCCTGATTCCTACAATTTTTTTTCCATTAAAAGCACAATAAAAGTATATACAAACATACCCGTAAACCTGATTATATACATTGAAACATTAAATTGCTTAAATGAGTAAAATTGTACACTTTAATTAATTTAAAAATTTAATGTTTTTCGGCATCTAGGGCCACTGAAACCTGAAGATCTGAAAAAATTCCGGATGGTGATTTTTCAAGATTACAGGTTTACGACAGAAGTGAAAAGCATATTTACAGATTTTATTTTTACTGCAAAATATTCAATTGAGGTTGACGAAAACAATTTTTTTGGCTATTACGTAGGTACATTCTAACGCACGTAAATCAAACGGAAATTCATGTTTTTAAACAAAAGCCAAATGAATATTCAAAGATTTTATTAGTTTTTTATTATAGCTACTGGCATCTACCATTTTTTCTGATTTAGTTAAGTTTTCACGGTAAATATGGAAGGTCCCCCAGTCGAACTCTCCGACATACAAAGGTTTTACAAAGACGCTTCGGTGTTCTTGACTGGAGCCACCGGATTCATCGGGAAACTTATCCTCGAGAAAATCCTCAGGGCTCTACCGGTGAAAAAACTTTTCATTTTGGTACGGGCCAAGAAAGATGTGTCAGCTGCTAAGAGATTTGATAACATTTTCCAATCCCCGGTAAGTATTTAGAAAAATGTGTTACGATAGCATTACTTCCAGGAACATACCCCAATCTATTTACAAGCCAACATTGATGGTTGGATGGGTTCTTTAGATTTGGAAAAATGCTGAATAACACGTTCGTTACCACTGCACGCACATTCCTTTAATAAACGATTTCTCGGTACTTAACATTGCTAAAGCAAATAGTATGTCTTGCTCAACTCCTCAAGAAAATTTATATGCCCTCGAAAAACCCTTGGATTTTCAGACAAAACCGTTTCAACATGGCCATAGTGCCAGCTCGAATGCCCCATTAAATTTTACACAATCTATAATTTTGTTTAAAATATAACGATTTTTGGATAAATTAAAATCTCTAAGGGATTTTCTATAAGGTGTGTCTAGCTGAGTGCGAATATCAACACTTCTGACCGTAGCATGGTTCACGGAACATTTCATGAGATCTGCAGAAAACGCATGTTTTTTATTTTTTCTTTTAAGTCTTTAACACCGGTTTTGCACCATAATGAGTCCGACGAGTCCTTAGAAGACAACAAACAAACATAAAAGTAAAATGAGTTAGAGACTTCACAACCACATATCCAGTTAGCTAAATTGTACATACTTTTGCGAAGTTTCGATAAACCTCTTTATTTTTGTCTTCACTAATTTGTCGTATACTAACTTCTGGCAAATTGCAACTACTTACCTCGAATTCTGTTATTTTCTCAAAATTAAGTTCGTTAGCACTCTTTAGTGGAGTTTCATCCCGAATCAAACGAATTTCAAAAATAGATACACTATCATTTTACACACAATAAATGCAATTTTGCACACTCACCCAAAAGAAACTAAACCATTTTTAGACGGGGGCACACTTGACCGTTACCCCCCCCCGTCTTTTAAAATATCTAAATATGTTTATATCAATCGTCCCATCTAATTTTGCACAATTTTGCACACTTATTTTTAAATTTTGCGCACCCTCTTGGAGAAAGTTAAGGGGGGTCAAAAATTTACATTTTCCCCCATTTGTCACGAAATTGAAAAACTTTTATGCTACTTTATTCACCTAATTTTGCATAATTTTGCACACCTATTTTTAAATTTTGCACACTTATTTTTAAATGTTGCACACTCTCCTAGAGAAAGTTATGAAGTGTCGAAAATTTGTATTTCCCTCCCGTCAGTCACAAAATTGAAAAACTATTCTCCTACTCGTTTCACCTACTTTTGCACAATTTTGCACTCCTATTTTCTCATTTTGCACACTCTCCCGGAGAAAGTTATGGGGTTTCCAACATTTGTATTTCCACACGTCTGTCACGAAATTAAAATATTTTTATGCTACTCGGATCACCTAATTTTGCACACTAATTTTTAAATTTTGCACATCTGTAGTAGTTGCTAAGACAACACAGCATTTGCAGAAGAAAGTACCGGACCGCTCAATCTTATCTTAAATGAAATGTTATTTTTATTAGAGAACTTATCGACTCAAATTTATTAAGATCCCAAATTAGCGACTTTAAAATCAATATCCATTCTGTTAAGTTATTGTTGCTTTAGTTCGTTGACTTTTAATCTCTTTATCTTAGCCTTATTGGTGTTTGGTCATTGTTGTCTCGCCAGTTTTTAAACACGCTTTAAGTATCAACCACTCGTAGAAGTTAGACCAGTCTCAAGCCGGGATAAAGTGTGAAGGAAAGGCGTCAATATCAGTGTGTCAAATAACTTTCATAAATTAAAAGTCATTAATTTCAATAAAAATCAATGGAGCCTTCCATTTAAGGAAAGAAAACGACCACGTGTAGCACAAAACTGGGAAAATCTCACAACAGTACTGATACCACTTTTCAATTCCGCTTGCAGAAACACTTAAATATCGAATTTTGTAAGCACAACTTTAGCAATTTTAGCATTCTATTTAAGATAAAAAGAAAGTATTACTTCAGCGGTTCTGAAGATAGTATTACTACCATCAGTGTGGGTCGCCTCGGTTTGAGTATGCAGACGCCGCCGCCCGGTGACGGGCCAATTTAACAATACTTGAAGTAATAAATTAAAAAAAATTTTTTTACTAAATAGTTGAAAATAAACCAAGTACGTACACATCTGATTTATTCTGTCTATCACAGACACTTTGTAAATAGATATAAACGCCCAGTTCTATTTCCTATGATGGAAATATAGAAACTGCACCTCAAATTGTAAAGCTGATAATAATCGACATGCAAAAAAGATTAGCAACGTTTTATGCAAATAAATTAGTAGGGAAATACAAATTTTCGACACCCCATAACTTTCTCTAGGAGAGTGTGCAAAATTAGGTGAAACGAGTAGCACGACAGTTTTTCAATTTTGTGACTGACGGGGGTGAAAATACAAATTTTCGACGACCCATAACTTTCTCTAGGAGAGTGTGCAAAATTTAAAAATAGGTGTGCAAAATTAGGTGAATAAAGTAACATAGAAGTTTTTTAATTTTATGACAAAGGGAGGGGGGATATGCAAATTTTTGACCCCCCTTAACTTTCCTTGGGAAGGTGTGCAAAATTTAAAAATTAGTGTGCAAAATTGTGCAAAATTAGATGGGATTGATATAAACATATTTAAGTGCAACCAAAATCGGCCACCCTAATCTCTACATTTTATTAACTATCTACTTGCCGGACTAAATATAAAGTCATGCTTCACTTTCCTTGATAAAAGGAAGAATTTGTAACGGGTCAAGGCAATTTACCAATTTTTCTTAGTGACAAAAAAGTGAAAAGCAGAAATAAATGTTTGTATTAAATGAAGTTAATCAGTAGTATACTCCAATTTATTATTTTAGATATTTGATCAACTCAAGCGATCCAGTCCGGAAGTTTTCGACAAAGTCGCGATCGTAGAAGGAGACTGTACCCTTCCATTGTTGGGCCTGGGTGAACAGGATTTGGAGACGATCCTGAGGGAAGTTAATGTCGTGTTCCACTGCGCGGCCAACGTACGATTCGAAGAACACATCAAGAAAGCCACCCTCACAAACGTCAGGGCCACTAAAGATTTGGTCGACCTGGCCAAACAGCTGAAGGAATTGAGGGTGAGTACTGAATGGAAGTCGAGATGGAAACTTTTTTATGATTTTTAAGCCTGTCTTTGTTGTGTATTAGGAGAAGTTCTCTTCTCCTAATATTTGTCTCTTCTTCTAAACTGATATGGTAGTTTATAAATACATTTTAGAGTTTTATTTTGCAATTTTTTTTAAAGGTTTAATATGTGACAAACAAGCAGATCCCCAAATTGAAATTAAATGTTAGAATTTAGAATATCATAAAGAATAATATATTTTTTAAGAATTTTAATGTTATGCAATATCTGGCTTTGTATAATACCCCTATTAACGAAGTTATAGCGGTTCTTATACTACGAATATGATTTTTCCAACTTAAGTTTTCATCTAAACTTAATTCTAAAAAATTTGTTGTGCTTGAATATTTACTTGTGTTATTGTTTATTAGCAGTGGAGAAATATAAGAATGTGTCTTTGTTTTATTTTTTAATATAAAAGAAAATTTAGTAAAATTTAATGAAAGTTGGTGAGATTTAAGCCAAGATTAGTTGTAGATAACGTTTTTTACCACGACATAATTCATTTAAATTATCAGCAAAATAAATAATTGTTTTGTCATCCTCAAACAATTAAATATTGCCTTTTAAATTTAAATTGGAAACTAAATTTATATAAATTAAAAATAACAGTTAATAGTCCAGTTTGAGTCATTGGACTAGTCACTCGGCTGGTTGGGCCTCCGTATCTTTCGTAAAAACGAAATCGCTTACTATTGTAATTAATTATCAGTTAATGTCGTAAAATCAAGTAATTAATGTATTAAAATCAACACAAGCAGCTAATTTATTTGTATCTGATGCATTGTTTGTTCAAAGTATGACCGGTCTTTGTTATTACATATTTATTAAGTTTTGCTTTCTAAATTGATTGCAGGCATTTGTTTATGTGGGTACTGCTTTTTCAAACTCATACCAAATGGAAACCCGAGAGGAGATCTACCCGTCGAAAATCCAAGCAGAAAAATTGATCAGTGTATGCGAAAGCCTGGACGATCAGTGTTTGGACGTTATGACAAAAACGTAAGTATTTCTAAGATTTCTCCTGTTTTAAGCACGTTTTTAACCGACTTTAGTAAAGGAGGAAGTTCTCAATTCAACCTGTGTGTATTTTTTTTAATGTTTATACGCGCATATTTTGATGACTTAAGCGCCAAATTGTAGAGAATTTCTCTGGTATCCCAAATTTTTTATTTGAAATCCGTTCACCAGTGTTTTTGTATTAATATTTAAAAAAACCACAGCTATAAGAGCGATAAAGGTAGCGAGTTTTATAATTACATTTACATTTTTTAAAATACCCATTGTTCTCGGCGGGGGCAGCTTCTACTCGAAAAATTATTTGTTTTACCTCCGAACACGGTTAATCTCTGATGAGTTTCCCCACCAGGGATGCCATGTGGCGTGGTTTGTATTCGCAAAATTTTTTAATTTGGGCGGAGACGCAGCATTCTTTTGCGAATTGTCCCCTGCAGGGACGCTGTGTTCCATTTCATGATCATCGAATAAGGAGTACAAGCCACTTACTTTTTGTTCTGTACCTAATTTAGCTTTTCTAATTACGGACCTGCGGTCCAAGTCAATCTTTTTTGTGTCGTCGTTATCGAGCAACATAGTTGAATTTGCATTAATGTTTTTATTTAATTTAATATTTGATGAGTTATATTATGTGTTATTAAATATGGAAGAGTTTCTTGGATATTCTCTTCCTCGGGGCACCTCCTCCGGAAAAGGTGTCAACTAAGTAGGTTCTAAAAGATTTGTCGTGGTTGTTATAGTGGCCAGGGGCTGTTTGTGACAAGCTTGTCAGGCACCCACCACTCACCCGAGGAACATTAGGATGTTTGTTCCCCTCGCCAGAGATCAGAGTGAGCTCGTGCTCAATGAGGAGGACGGTGTTGCTGGGCAAATGGGAAACTGACATACCGTGCTCGGGAACCACGTCAGACGTTGAGGTGGCCATTGGTAGTCAGTAGAAACAGTTGTAATTAAAAATTCAAAGTTCGGCCCTGCCGAACAAACAAATTAGGGAGCAACGGGAGTCTGTCAGGGAAAGTCACTTAAAACTAAGAAACGTAACCCGAGTAGAGTCCTAGCTCTTAGTCTAAATTAAGGTTACAAAAATCTTAAGGATTTATTTACTTATATACACCTGATACTATGGCTTTTGCCGTGTGTAGGCTTTTCTAAGTCCGTACACCACTAAAAATGTCACCTTTCGATCTCAAGTCGAAACGTCAAAGAAAGCACTACGCACTGTCACTAATAGTGTTCGTGTAGGCACTCTAATGCTTTAATTTATTTAGTTTATTGTTTATGACGTTGAGATTTACAAAAAGTTCGCTCAATAGTCTTTTGTCCTCACAACAAGTAATTGACCACAATTACTTTAACTGTCTTTTTGCTCACTTTCGGTTTTTGTCAAATCAAAGTTAAAATAACAAATCTCTCGTATTTTTTATTGTATTTACAATATTCAAAGATTAAACTCTGTGACTGCTCAGTATAGCCTTTACGGTTACAACTTTAAAATCAAAATACAATAGTTACTTAACCTAATCGAAATAACTAACTGAATATCTTTTTTATTTATATTAAATAAAATTAAGTCTTTATTTATTAATAATAATATAGTTAAAATTAGGTTTGAATAATAAGTATCATTTTTAATGCTGGCAAAGCTAGTTAAAATAAAAATCAAAAATGATAATGTCAGAAATTAAAATATTCAAAATCAAAAACTTAAAAAGATATTCCTTTCAAGCTTGCCAAATTCCCTAATCTAATTATCCACCCGGGTCACGCCGCTTGGGATATTAGACGCGCTAATGTTTATAATATATTAATAATATTAGTTTTAATAATAAAAAATTAAAATTAAAATTTTTTGTTATAGTTATAGTTTATGATATGTTATTTATATATATATACATAAAATCACAAAAATATATATATATCAGTCAAATCAAATAAAAATGCACGGGTTTCTAATTGTCCCATATAATAAACAATCCTCTACACTTAAGAGAGATTGAGAACTTCAGAGACTGACGTGCTATGTCTCTGGAGGGATCGTTAAAAATTTTAAAGAGATCGGATTCACCAAGCGTACTTAAATCTAGAACCCTAATCTACTTTTACAAGATCAAGTATTTATTTTTACATTTTGTTTAAACAATTATGTTTATAATAATCAGAGAATATCCAAATTCGGTAATGTCAAAATCAGTATTTAAAAAATATGATTCGCCCAACTAAGGGTAGATCATAAAATACAAATCAAAATCAAAGTCAAAATATGTCACAAGATAATAAATAATATGCAGTCAAAATCGGTTATTTAAAATCACAAATGTTTATAACAATTATGAAGTGAGCAATTGGTTAAAAATCAAGTTTAAAAATGATAGCAAATTTTAAAAATTTAAAGCAAAAGGTTAGCAGGTTTACGTTTCAAGAAATTTCAATTTAGTGATAGTTTTTTTATGCCAGAAGTACAACAAAATTTACACTTTGAACACTAGAAAGATTGAGCCTTTGGTAACTTAGAACTTGAAACTTAATCTGGAGAAAAACTGAGCTTGGAGAACGGTTAAGAAAAAGGGAGACCAGAGCCACAGCTTACCTAGATCTTCTACACGTAATTTAGACAGCCAGTTTATTTTCTTCCAGATACCTCCTACTGAGGACGATCTTCACGATCTAAGTCCTACTAAGTACCAAAGTGCAATGGAACTTTTTGCAGCAGAGACCCGGCGCAATCCAACATTGGGCACAAAGTGCAAGGTTCCTCTAGTCGTCTTCGGCTGTATCACTAAGAGGGTCAATAAGAAACGAACTATTTAACACTGCTACCGACGCTTAGAAGGAGAAATGAAAATTTGTATATCACTCACGACTGAGGAGTACCAGTTGACCATATTACGAAATGCTGAAGATTCAAGTTTTTTGGCCAATTTTATATTGTTCGAACGTTGACGTCAAGGTTACACCTTTTTGCACGCTCTAGACCAATCATGGCCATTCTAGGCGGAGTCCCGTGAACGAAACTGACGATTTTTTGGTTCATTTTTTTGCAAGTAATTTCAGTTAACATCTCCCAGGAAACTTTGAAGTCCTGTGGGATAGTTGTTTTTGGATTACTTTTTGGCTAGCTTTCGTTAATTTTTGATGATTTTTATTTTTTCCAAAATGAAAAATTCATATAGCTTTGAAAGTTTGTCAAAGGATTGTTTTTTAATTGTTGTTTATGCCTGTAAAAAATTAGATTTTTCCTATGAGTAGTTTTTAAGATTTTGGAATTTTTCACCAGGACCTGGTGCTGTCCTTCCGAAGTCTATTTTCAGGGTTTCTGTTAATTATTTCACAAAATGTTTTATTATATAAAATGTTTCTTTTTTTAAGGGCTTTCATCCTATGATGGTCTACTTTTTGTATTATGTTATATACACTTGGATATACATATAATACCAATTATAATATTGTTAAAAATGTAAAAAAGTGAGAAATGAAATATTAAAAAAAATAGAACCGACAAAAAAGTCGTTAAAGAGTAAAAAGTAATATTTTATTTATTTTTTAAATATAGGCATTTTGAAGTAGATGCCCTAGTGTGACTAAGCTGTAATAATATATATCAAAAAATATACATATATGTATTACCTATATTCAATAGTTACCTTAAATTTAAAGGTCACGTGACTATTTTGAATTCGAACTATCGAGTAAATTTGGTTGCTACTGGGGTTTGAGTTGTCTTATAGTTTATATTTAGTTTAATTTATTATTGGCATAAGAGATTTACGAAAACTAAACCTAAATATAGATATAAACAAAAAAATGTATACAGATACTTTAGAAATAGCTCTAACGTAGCGTGACGACTTCAATATTCCAAAAATAGAAGTACCACCTTTGTCTATATTTTGAAAAATGTTTTACTAATATTCCGATAATACAGAAATATTCATGCCTGACATTCATAATAATATCATAGAAGTTCCTCTCTCTCTCTCTCTCTTAAAATTAGAAAATAACACAGTCCTACTGGAAATTCGAAACCTTACAAACGAAAGGTCTTGATACATTTCAACCCAAACTCCATAAGAGAAAAAGCCCAATTTTTCCACTCTCAAAACTTCGAAATGACGAAAACCAGAATTGAAAAAATTAATTTAACAATATCCAGATGTTCTTCACAAACCTGATACAAAATTTACTTTCACTTATCAGGTCAAACACGAAATTAAGACATCTGATGACATCCCTGTCCATACCAAGTCGTATAGATACCCATACATACATAAACAAAAAGTCTAGAAACACATTTGCCAAATGTTAAAGGAAGGAATCATAAGTCCATCCTCCAGATCTTAATCCTCACCAGTTTGGATAGTTCTAAAAAAGTTTAAAGCGTGAGGTAAACAAAAATGGCGCATTCTGATCGATTATTTTAAATTAATGAAAAAACCATCACTGATAGATATCCAATACCCAATATTTTCGATATATTAGACAAACTTGGGAAGAAGTCAATATTTTATTTAGAAAATAAATTATTTAACTCCGGTGCTTCCATAATGTAGCGCCTACCGCTATCCCTTTTAACTTTAAATTCCAAATGTTTTAACAAATTACCTAGGCTGACATTGATTAGGTTAATTATTTGTTTGCCGCGCAATTCCTGCTTTAACTTTTTGTCGTGTGACATAGTTGCGCATGTCAATCATGTCGTAAGCAACGTTTCTTATTTCGCTTTTCCTTGCCTCACTTAAATCTCTTGTCTTTGGAGCACCCTTGTTTCTCTCTATTCACCTAAATACACTTTTGATTTAGTATTTTATTTCTAAATAAATTTGAAACTTACTTTGAGAGAAGTTTCTGTGATGGATTTGCTTCGAATTCTAGCTTCATACAGTTTTCTTATCAATATTGGCTGCACGCTATTTTCTTTTTTATTCTAAAATCATTCTAAAACCTTATAATAATATTCCCAGGCTCCTAGTTTTTCGTTTTAAATTAAGTGTACGTAACAAAGATTACAACAACAAAGTTAACAAAGGGTAGGACCTGTGGATTTTATACCTATGATTCGGTTAGAACGAATAAGCACAAAAAAAATACTTTGTTGCAAGTTTTATTGCCCATTAGAATTTTCTAATATATGTTCACTACAGTACTATTTTACGAGGTAAATAATTAGTAACAATGAGTACAAAAAGTTATTAGTGCATAAGTCGCAAGCAATATTTTTTCTAAAGTAGCTTTCGATGTAGGATGAACCAACAGCTTAACATCAACTATAACTCTTACGAAGATAACAAACGAATTTACAGCCAACCGTTGGACAGCGCGAAATCGTAGAACAATGACATGCCAATGGTACTTTATTTAAGTATTTTAATATAATTTAATTTAAGGATATAGTAAAATAGTTTACTTTATATATTATATTATACAACGAGTAAGATAAGTAAGGAAACGGCGAATTTATTAAAAATATGTACACTTTGGTACGAAATTATGCCGGATCCAATGGCCAGTTCCGCATTGCTGCCAAGTTTAACGTTTTTCTGTTATAAAAGGATTTTTTTTATTCGAATAATCTATATTATACTACTTTTTTAAAATCTGCGTAAAATTCTTAATTCTAAGACAATAGACAACTTTTAGTAAAGTTAACAAGTTCTAACGAATTGCTTATCAGTGGTACGATAGCGCAATTGGTTAGAGCACTGGGTTAGAGATTCGGAGGTGCGGGTTCGATTCCCGCTCGTATCATAACTCTTGCTGTTGGTTAAATATTTCCTAAAAAGTATTAATATACTAATGTAATGACTAAATATAACTATATTTTACAGATTGATTGGTAATTTTCCGAATACGTATACTTTTACTAAACAAGTAACCGAGGATTACATCAACAGAGAAGGAAAAAGCATTCCAATTTGCATTGTTAGGCCTAGTATTGGTAAGTCATATTTGAACATTAAGCATAATTTTACATTTTTTTGTGTCCTGTAATTTTTAACTTTTCTAGTGTTTAATGGTTAGATGCGAGAACTCTAGTTCCTAGAAAATATGTTTTAAACCGTTTTTGTTCTAATTTCATATGTTTACCGTGTTTTTCTAAAGTACTTTTAAGGCTGTAGGTATAACATTCTGTTTTGAAAAATTCTGTTACCGCTGCAGGTATAACATTCTATTTTAGTAACATCCACCGCAGAGGAACCAGTGAAAGCTTTCGTGGACAACATGTATACGTTGGCAGGGTTCATCATAGCGAATGGTTTGGGGCTCACACGCATTCTGTACTACAAGAACACGCAATTAGACATCGTCCCCGCAGACTACGTTGTTAACGGGTGTATTGCGGCAGGCTGGCATACCGGACAGTAAGTAGTTACCCAAAAACCTAAAAAAAGTGCCAAAGATAGAGGGCGCCAATAAATACAATCTCAAACTTCTTTCATTTAACATAGGAAGATATTTGGTTCTGTGCGAAGAGAAGAAATCTAGGATTAAACCAACATTCCACAACATCCATAGTTAAGAAAAATTCCGTATTCGCGGAGAAGATTATAAAAGGCGAATACATACCAATAAGCCGAGCTCGTATGTCGCGAATTTCTGCCTGAAAAATCAACGTAATGAAACGTTGTTTTTCAGATTGAATTTTTATCTAGTTTCTTATATTGGCCAAAATGAAATCGAAGTTAAATTAAAACCAAAAGTAAATTGCGGTTCAGTTGCTTAATAGTATTTTATTTTCGTTAAAGTCAAATATTTAAAATTGCTATTGATTTCTTTCGGATACCAAATAAATACGAGGCTTATGTAAAGTAATTATTAATATAGGAAGACACGTTTTCTTTTAGCTTATTTTTAATCGACTTCAAAAAAGGAGGAGGATCTCAATTCGACCTGTATGTATTTGTTTTACGTTCGTTCGCTCATATTGTCTAAACGGCTTGGCCTATTTTGAGGGGTCAAAAGCCAAATTACAAAGGACGTTTCTCGAGTGGTGCCATATATTTTGATTTCAAATTCATTCACCCGCTTATTTTTAATAATAATATAAAAAAACACAGATATAAGAGCGATAAAGGATGCGGGTTTTATAATTAAATTTACATTTTTTTAAATACCCTTTTCACAATGAAGCAAGAATTTTCAACCTTCTTAACTGCAATGACGAAAATTCGATTTTACATCGTCCGAAGGGCCACAATGGAACGCGTCACTTTACCACCATATCAGTAAAATAAAAAAACATAAAATTTCAAAGTGTAATAACCTTCATTGGTTAAAAAGATCAATGCGATTTTGGACAAGTGTGTCGATATTTGGTTTTATTTTTGTAGTTGCAATCCGGAAACTTCCTTTCAGACGTGCGTCTGGAACTCTCGACCTTGTTTTAAACTCAACATTCTTCATACGACAAAACAGTTGCTCGCACACATATGTGCTACCAAACAGAGACATCATTTTCTGGGCTTGTTTTCGGTTTTCAGGAAACAATTTTTGTTCGACATATTAAGAAGACCCATGTTGGACTTGTCCTTCGGTTCCGAATTACACTGCAAATCGATAAGCTCCATCTGAAAATTTTCTGGCGTGTCTTCAACGGATACACTGAATGGTCGGGCAAAGATTTGATGCAATTTTCGTTATTTCTGAAGTTAGAAAACCTTGATTGGAACTCTTTTTTGAGCAAATCTAGTGCTGCAACATATTTATCTACATCTGTACTTTCGCAGCTCATCAAAGTGCGTAAACTCTTTTTTCAACTGATTTTTCCATAAATCCAGTTTAAACACAAATAACTTCACACTGTCAAGTAAATTGTTGATGAGATTTTCTTTTCCTTGTAGTTTGGTATTCAAGTCATTCAGGTGCAGCGTGATGTGCGTGAGAAATCCAATGTCGCGCAGCCAGTCAGGGTCACTAAATTCAGGAACTGGTTTCCCTGAAGGAGAAGATTTCCTTCTTGCGTTTAAAAACGCGTTTTGGCATTTTCCTCTGCTCAGCCACCGAACATCAGAAAAATATGTCACATCACCATACTCGGCATTAATTTCGTGTACAAAATGTTGGAGTTCTCTGTGGCTGAGGCCGCTTGATTTAATGAAGTTCACAGTTTTTATGATCACTTTCATCACCTCATCAATATTTGTGGATTTTGCACAAATATTTTGTGGATGAACGATACAATGGTAGTGCATCAAAGTAAGATTTTTCAGCTGTTTTTTCATCAAACCCACAAGCCTTTCATTTTTTCCTACCACGGATTGTGGGTCTGTTACAACTGCAGAAAGGTTTGTCAATTCTAAATTATATCGTCTCAGTCATCAAACACTTATAAATATCACATTCTTTTGTAGTTCCTTTAATCGGAAAAAGGCCAGCGATCTCTTCAGTGATTTCAAAATTATTATCAATGTCCCGAATAAATATAGCTAATTGAGCGGTATCGGTTAAATCTGTGCTTTCGTCGAGCGCAATAGAATAGTATACGAACTTCGATGCACGTTCTTTTAGTGAATTTTCAATGTCTACCGTAACTCTTGGATTCTTCTGGCGACAGTAACACATAAACTAACTTTAGAAAAAAGTTGTTTTTGGGAAGGGCACAATACTTCAGCGGCGGCCTCCATACATTTCTTGATAAATTCATATTTGTAGCATTATATTTTTCATGAGCTAAATTGTTTCATTTGGTGAACAGTTTAATTCACGCCGATATATATCAGAAGTAATTTGGGTTGTCAATAAGTGGGATTTATAACGTAATATTTAATTTTAGGGTGGAAATCAAAACAAGTAATTTACTTCACATTTATCACAAAATCACAATATTTGCCAATCATTTCAATATTCAAAGCAGGTAAAGGAATTTTATATTTAATATGAACATATTCTTTTGGTACTCGTAAGTCATGGATTCACGGAGTCGACGTCGACTTGCGTTTCTACTTTCGGTTTTCACTTGCAGTGTTGCCGAATCGAGTTAATGATTTTCCTTAAATTTCATGGTGAATTTGAATTTGCCGCTTCTTTTCACGAGTCACTTTACTGACTATTTCCGTGCTCGACCTTCTTGGTTGGCCAACGGTCTTCATCCCTTGGTATCGTCATTCCGGTTGGTAGTCGAGGTAGTTACAACACCTCCATGTGTTGATCCGAAGAAAAATCGGGAATCATCCCGAATATACCCAGTAGTGGTGATTTGAATTTTTGTATCTTCGCATGGATTAACTATCTGCTTGCTTTATCTGAGAGCCAAAGTAAAGTTTGTGTTTTGGAGAAATCCTGGATTTTTATCAAGCAATCTTTGGCCATGCCGGAATCAAACGTTTTGGAGTTTTTTTTGTATAGTAACTTTATGATTTAGTTAAGGTAAGCCGCTTTTAATAATTTCACATACCTTTTTTTCGTTTTGAAGAATGTTATGTGTTTCCCAGTTTTCGTTTTTTTTTTGGAGTACTCATCCATGGTTTTCCCTCTCCTTTTAGAATCCACATGTTAGTCGACTCCTAAGTTTTGGCATACCGTACCGTACCATGTGGTATGAATTATGGTCTTAAAAGAAATGTAATCTGTTGTCCCGCCTAGACTTCTTTATTTGATCCAGTTCTGCTCGAATGCTGTTAGTTCCAGACACTGTAACTGTTCCTGTGATTTTGAAGTGATCCTCTTTTGATATTTTGATGCAGCCCTTGAAGTCCTGACATCCCTGGAAGGATTTATAAAGGCCAGATAATATTTTTTTACTAATTATCCATTTTTATTCATTTTTTTACTACAAGCATTATTTAATATTATACATTTTTACATTTGATTTACAGTTTAAACGATTTATGCTATTTAAAAGTGAACCAGTTAATTAAATATTTCTTTCTAACTTTCATTTATGTAACAACAATTAAAGGTGTTAAAATTATTAATGATTTATGTGAACTATAGTCGACTATGGGGCTTATTTAATTTTCTTTATGAAAATATTGGCATATTAAATTCCTCTTTTTTTTTACCTATTTTGAATTATCTTATTTAAATTGTACGTTTGCTATTATGGTGTCGTAAGTATAGAAAATTTACCCCATGTTTTCATTTATCCTGCCTACACTCACCTAATTTTTATTTCAGTTTTTTTTGCGGTAGGAACTAGCTTAGGCTAAAGTTTATTTATTTTGGTTTCGCAGTTTTCCTTTATTAAATATATAAAAAAAAAACAGCGTGGCGCCCTTTTAGCAGTCTACTTAGATTATGTAATGTATTTTTTTAAAGATTTACTTTTGATTTTAAAGAACACACCAAAATTTAATAATTAAATTCTAATATCTAACATCAAAGTTAATTTAATAAAATTATTTTTCATTTACCACCGAACCCATAGTGCTCTCCAGATGAAAAGCTGTCGTTAACTGAGCGTAAAAAAAAACAAGGGTTATGATACGCTACAATTTTTTGATAAAAATGTCCACGACAAAACTAAACTTGCGCGACTGCACTATACTCAACTCACTATAATCACTTATCGCACAGGCAGCAACTTCACTGCTAGTTGGGTCTCTTTCGCTTCTATAGCTTCGTTCGCTCTTGGAATTAGAACTGGCGATGCCGGCTTTATGTAGACCGAACGCGTCAGCTTTGTACCTCTCGAAATTTCGAGCAGTTACGAAACTGGATTAGTAGGTCTCTCTAGTAGTGATAATTTTTAGAATCATTAAAAAGATTCAATAGACATGCAAGACCATCTGGTAGCCTTGTGGGTAGTCGTGGTCGCGAGTTCACAGAGTGGATCTCTTCTAACTAGGTGGCGCTAGCGTCCTCGGAGTGTCATTCTTTAGCCTCTGGGAGCCGCAAGACATTAGAAGGCGTGGGTTGAAGACCCTTGCACTAAAGTATTGAGGTGTGTAACAGACATACAACCCCATTTGCTAGAAGGTATCTCTTTTGCTATCCCGTTACGTAATTTTATTCATACAGGGTGAGCATAAAAATGTACGACCTCAGAATCTAGTATTTTACTGGACATTTTCCAAAAAATGAACATTCGGTATGAATAAAACGTTAGTAACCAACTAACCTCATTATAATTTTTAACCGACTTCAAAAAAGAAGCGGATTATCAGATTGACCTACCTATTTTTTTTATGGTTGTATATCGATTACTCCGCCGTGGTTTGACCAATTTGGATGACATTTTCACGAAACAGTCAAGATATTGCCGGAGTGGTCCCATAGCAAGCATATTAAAAAAATGTTAAAAATGACGGAATGGCGGCCATTTCATTGTTTTTTTTATGTTTATACATCGGTCACACCACGATGGTTTGACCATTTTGGATGAAATTTTCAGGGAACATTCAGGATCTTGCACGAGTTATCGCTCACAGCAAGCATATTAAGAAAATGTTTAAAATGGCGAAATGGTGGCCATTTTGTTGTGTTTCTTTGTACATCGATTATTTTGCGATGGTTTGACCAATTTAGATGAAATTTTCAGGTGATATTTAGGATATTGCCGGAACGGTTCCATAGCGAGAATATTAAAAATAAAACTTAAAATGTTCGTCAAGATATATTGCAAGTAGTTTTTTAATATTCTACTCTCGCGTCACGATTCTACGCGTTCACCAGTACATCAGGAAAAAAAATTATGCGATGGACCATTTTGTTAAACCTGATTTTTAAAATAAAACTCGTTTAGATAAAGCTAAAAAGTTGAAATAGAATTTTTTATAAAAAAATGTAACCGGCTTCAAAAAAATGCACTAAATATTGAAAAATAATATTTTATTGCACCTTGAAAATTTTACTCCGTGAAATTCAATTCAATTCGGTGTTTTGATGTCTAATACTACGCGTTCCTATAAGGTCTTACTGTCTTTATTAGTTTTTTTCAAGGTGGAAATAAAATAGATTAATTTTTTTATCAAAATTTTTATACGAAAAACAGATTATACTCCTCTTATTTTCACGCATATATTTTTTTTTATTTCAGGGCATTTAGAAAACAAAAAACTGAAATTCCAGTGTATCATCTAAGCAGCATCGCAGATAATCCAATCACTCAAGGTATACAAATTATATTTTCTATGTTTACTCTAAACATCTTTTATCATAAGTACACAACATGGTTCTAATTCAATAACTGATACCCATCCATCCCATCGTTTAGAAAAAAACTTGGTAATAAACAAACAAAAATAGTTGAGAGGGCCGGATTGTAATAATTTCTAGGTATAAAAATATATATACTGTAGATATAAAAAGGTATCTTTAAATGAATGAATGTCAGTCTTCATTGGGTAACGTATTGTTTTGAAAAGTTTTTCTTAGCTCCTACTTCTTTGTGCTCAATCTAGCAACATTGCATTTTTAGTTTTGTTTGGCATACGGATGCAACAGGCATGTTATCGTGTGTGTGAAAAATAAAACTCATTTTATCTGCTTTCAAATAAGTGGCTTTATATCTAATTCCCAATCAAATCAACCCAAAAGGTTATGGGCCCAGGTGGGAATTGAAAAGACAATACAGTCGTGTGTCGGAGTACTAGTTTTTTAGTGATTAAAGTCGGTCGGTCGGTACGGGACAAGATGGCGGAAAATAGAAATGTTGTTGCGCGAAAATTTGAGGGTGAGAACTACATGCAATGAGAGTTCCAAATAAAATGTGCTCTGAAGACTTAAGGGCTCTAGGGCATCGCTGATGTGTCAAAAAAAATGCCGGAAACAACGCCGATGAGCAAGAAATATGGCTCAAAAAGGATGCGCAGGCTTTGTATATCCTGATCGATGGATGTTGATTGAAAATTGCGAAAAATATTAGATAAACTCGACTCCATATATCCTCAGAAGAGCGAAACCAATAAGATGATAGTGCACGAAAGGTTTCACCAATATAAAATGGATGCAAACGACTCCATTGCACAGCATATTGCAAAAGTAGAAAGCCTTGCGATGCACGTCAAAGAAGCTGGCGAGCAAATAAGTGAAGCCGTAATCAGGATGAAAATAATTAGCACCTTGCCTCCCAAGTTTCGAAATTTTCGACGAGCGTGGATCTCATTGGATGACTCAAAACAGAACATTGCCAATCTGACGTCAAGACTTCTCGACGAGGAAAATAATCTTACCGCCTACGAAAAATCCGAAGTTGCAATGGCAACGCTGTCGGTAAAGTATTCGAAAGAGAAGAAGGGAACGCGCTCAAATGTCATCTGTTACAGGTGAAAACGTTCGGTCAGAACGCGATAATAAAACAATTGTTGAAAGTGCTCGTTCAATGATGTGTCAAAACGACGTGGCAAAATATTTGTGGGCAGAGGCCGTAAATACGGCGGTATATATTTTAAATCGAACGCCAACCAAACAGACAATCGGGTGGACGCCGTACGAAATCTGGACGAATCAGAAGCTATTTTTGGGACACCTAAAAATATTCGGTTGTGATGCGTTCGCGCATATACCGGACATTAAACGCACAAAACTTGACCAAAAAAGTAGAAAGCTGATTTTTGTCGGGTACGATAACAACTCCACGAACTATAGACTTTTCGATCCTGTGACGAGAAAAATCACTATTTCTCGAAACGTAATTTTTCACGAGAATTTGGAGAAATCGGGTAGCGGAGCTGGCAACGCCGCAGACAATCTGTCAGCGAGCAACCAATCCGCGACCATGCGTTTCGACGAAGACGATTGTTGTTTTGATAATGACAGCAACGAAGTAAATAATGAAATTCAACCCGAAAATAATGAATATGATCCAGACGATGAGCAACCAGAACCAGAGGTACCAGTACTGAGGGCCTTCTAGAAGTATCAGAGTACCAGCGAAATACACGGACTATGAATTAAATTTTGCTGAAACAAATGTATCCCAAACTTACGACGAAGCTCTTGCCTCCCCAGATGTTTCGCAATGGAAAGGGGCGATAAACAAAGAGCTGAAGGCGCTAGATAAAAATCAAACATGGTATCTTGTGCCTAGACCTAAAAACATGAAAGTTTTACAAACGAAGTGGGTGTTTAGAATTAAAAGAAACACAGACGGCAGAGTTTCTCGTTACAAAGCTCGATTATGTGTCAAGGGATGCTCGCAAACAGCCGGAAGTGACTATCACGAAATATTTGCGCCCACAACTCGTTACGATTCTATACGTGTGTTGTTAGCTGTCGCGGCGCAAAACTGTTATGAATTAATGCAGTTTGATATAAAAACTGCATTTTTATATGGTGAATTGGATGAAGACGTGTACATGTATATACCCGAAGGCTTGAAACAAGGTGAAAGTTATTCTGATGTTGTCTGCAAGCTCAACAAGTCTCTGTATGGGCTGAAACAGGCTCCACGCTGCTGGAACAGAAGGTTTCATCAGTTTTTAGATCAATCTGGTTTCAAAAGATGTGGATATACTGGATTTGTACATAAAATTAAAGTTATTCTAGTTATATTTGTTGATGATGGACCGGTTATTTCTGAGAGTAAAGAGGTAATTTAACAAGTTCTGAAGCAGCTCAAATCAGAATTTGATGTTACTATATGTGAACTCTCATATTATGTTGGTGTAGAAATACAAAGAAATCCATTGATAGGCTCGATATTTATTAATCAAAAGAGCTACATTAAACAGATAATTTCAAAATTCGGATTGGAAAATGCAAATTCCTGTTCCACTCCAGAAGATCCATTCACCGATCTTACTGCTCGGGCAGAATATGTTTTATCTGAAGGTGAAGTGCCCTACCGACGGGCTATTGGATCCTTGCTGTTTTTGGCGACTGTGACACGTCCAGATATTTCACACGCAGTGGGAGTTCTCAGTAGGTTTGTCAACAGCCCCACAAAAGCACATTGGAGAGGAATTAAGCGTGTCATACGATATTTAATTGGAACCGCAGATTATGGAATATTATATCTACAACAAGATGCTTCTGACAGTGCTCTACGTGGTTTTTGCGACTCGGCAAATCGGCAAGTGGATATTTGTTCAAATTATCAGGTTTGAAAGTTTGTGGCTGCATCAACTTCTCAGAGACATTCATGAAAAAGACATGTTAGTGCTACCTATGACTTTATATACAGACAATTAAAGTGCGATCAAACTTGTGAAAAACTCTGAGTTCCACCAGAGGTCAAAATATAGTGACGTAAAATTTCGCTTTATTCGTGAGAAATTTGATAGTAGTCTGATCTTGCTTAAATACATAAACACTGTTTTTCAAGAAGCTGATATTTTTACTAAAGCTCTCTGTAAAAATGTTTTTGAAAATTTACGTAATAAGATTTGTGTTAAAAATAAGTATATAGGTAGTTGGAATAAGTAAGATTTACTTACTTATTGTTTATTTGATTCTTTTGGTTGAAAACTTTACAAAAAGTGGGAGTATTGGGTAATGTATTGTTTTGAAAAATTTTTCTTAGCTCCTACTTCTTTGTGCTCAATCTAGCAACATTGCATTTTTAGTTTTGTTTGGCATACGGATGCAACATAATACTTGATTTTGAATTTTTACCAAAATTTGAAATCAATCGGGAAGTAGTTTTTTAACTACGCTGCGAAAACACAGACCGACCGAATTGAGAAAACATGTTTCTCTGCATCTAAGGACCCTAAAATGTAAAGATTTGAGAAAAAATCTCACCATTTTACGAGGGAAATAAAAATTATTTGGCCGCTTTTTTGTTCCGCCATCTTGAATTCGCACCACGACTTTACCAGTTTATCTTCATATCACACTTAACGCTTGCAGAATTGAAGATGCATCTAATAAGCTAAATTTGAGGAAATTGGATGATTAGTTTTTTAGTAATTTTTTTTAACGTTTCACTAGGCCCATCTTGTTCTGGCATATGGGATTTTTACCAAAATATTACTATGCCATCCCCATTTGATTCTTAATTTTGACTAAAATCTGAAATCAATCTCATGAGTAGTTTTTAAGCTATGCCGCGAACTGACACACAGACGGACCGACGAAATTGATAAAACATATTTTAGGGACGCTAAAACATGAAAATATCTAAATCTGAGAGGGTAATTTTCTCCACGGTTACAAATACCCTCCATTTTGTTCCTCCATCTTGTTTTGCTATCTTGGATTTTGATCCAAATTTTACGTTTGTTTTATACAAATCACTTTTTAAAAAACATTTATTTACTTTTTTATAATAATATAAAATATAAAACAAAGAGATGAGATCTATAAATCTCCCCAAGGAGTTTTAATCAATTAAATATGACTTTTAACAATTCGACGAGAGTTAAATAGTGACGCTGGTAAGTTGTCTTATTGTTTTGAGACACCCTGTAAAAGCAGATTGGATCAAACCTTTTTCGGAATATTTTTTTTATTCTCAAAAATAACCGAAATATTTCTGAATCACCTTATATGTAATATTGTGTGTCCGCCCCAACAGATAAACTGATATTGAATTCTTATTGATTGCAGATGACGTCTGCGGCCTCTGCGAAACCTACATTCGACAGGTGCCCATTCCCAAAATGCCCGCGTACCCGCTCTACTTTCGGACCACCTGCAAATACAACTACCTGGTTTTGAGGTTCTTTTTTCACACCCTTGTGGCGTACGTTTTCGACACGGTGTTGAGGATACGAGGAAAAAAGGAAATGTAAGAATCAACCTATTTCCCTAACCCTTCCTTCTTTCCTCTGGACATATTAATGCTAGATCACTTTTAAATATTTTTTTAATGATTTTAAAACACATTTGCAGCATAATAGTTATGATATACTGGGTGTCTCGGAAACTTGGTTTCACGCGGAAATAAATGATATTATCTTGAACATTGAGAATTATGTCATGGTACGACAAGACCGGCCCATGAGAAGGGTTGGTGTAGTTGCGGTGTATTTGAAAAAGTCTCTAAATTTTAAAATTATTCTTAGTGAAACTAGAGAATTTATTGAGCATATATGGATAGAAATCAGAATCCATGGAAAAAAGTTATTGATAGGCAATATACACCGCCCCCCCAACTCTGATGTAAACATTTTCTGTTCTTATTTCGAAAACAAGCTCACAGACTTTTTTGCTAACTCTGATTTTATGCTAATTTTAGGCGATTTCAATATAAATATGTTCAATTTAGGTGGAAAAATGTCCACGTTGCTAAACACTGTTGCAGAGTCTTTCAGTCTCAAACAAATCATACAGCCACATCTTTGATCGATTTAATTTTTTGTAATACTGATAATGTTACGGATTCGGGTATTAGAGGATTCCCCGCCGAATTACAGTTTTGCCTACAGACAGTTGAATAATATTAACCTAACGAACTTTAATTTACATTATGTATGGCATGACAGATATTGACAGTAAAGTCGATTTTTTTACGTCAAGCATTCTAGAGATTATAAATATGCATGCCCCATTAAAAACAGTTAAAGGTAAAAAGAAACCGTATCAACCGTGGATTACGGCTAATATACGTTTAATGCAAAAATTACGAAACAAAGCTTTAAATAAATTTCGACAAACGATAAGCATAACAAGTTGGGATTATTATAACCAACTCCGAAATTTTACAACTTCAGCTATAAGGTCGAAAAAAAAAGCTTATCTAAGTTATAAGTTTAGTGTTTCTAATCATCAATCAAAAATGGCACGAGCTAAAAAAATAGGTCGCCAGAATCCTTAACAAATGTAAATGATTAAAATACATATTTCTCTAGAATTGCTACCAATATACCTGATTAGAATTTGATTACATTCTATAGTAATAATAGACTTACTAACTAATTTAAATTTTTTTTCCAGTAAGAGAAGATGTGGTTATGAGAATTTTGCAAAATATTAACACTAAAGCCTTTGGGATAGATCAGTTAAATATCACTCTAATTTCGCTAGCTTGTCCCAGTGTTTTGCCCCCTCTTACGCATATTTTAAATATTTGTACAGGAAAGTCGTATTTTCCGTTGAAATGGAAACAGGCGAATATTGTACCTCTACCCAAGGTAGGCAATCCCACACAGTTGAGCCAATTACGTTCGATTTCAATTCTTCCGACATTTTCCAAAGTGCCTGAAAAAATTATGGAATCTTAGATGACCATTTTTTTGGAAACCAATAAAATACTTCCCAGGAAACAATCTGGATTTCGAGCGAGCCACGGTTGTCCGAGTGCACTCTCAATTGTCACCGACGATATTTTTAGGGCTATGGATACAAGGAAAGCTTGTGTTTTGGTTTTACTTGATTTTACCAAGCAGTTTGACATGGTAAATCATGAAATTTTGATCTCCATTTTGCGGTACGTGGGTTTTAGTGAAAGTGCAGCAATTTTTGTCTTATCTTTTTTGACACATAGAATGCAGCAAGTTGTTGTTAATGGAAATACCTCCGAACCTCTGAACGTTACAACTGGTGTTCCCCAAGGGAGTATACTAGGCCCACAGTTATATAGTATATACACTTCACAATTTGAAAGATGTCTAAGATTTTTGCAACCATCACATGTACGCTGACGATACACAGATTTATTTTCCTTTTAAGCCCTCTGACGTCGATATTGCTAATAATTGCATAAACTCCGATTTGGAGAAGATTCTGAATGAAAGTAAAAGACATCTTTTAAAAATAAACCCTATGAAATCTGTTGCTATTCTTTTTTGTAGCGATAATATTAGAAATAACTTGCTACAAAATCTTCATCTTACACTTGAAAATAAATAACAAATTAAGATTCACCGAACATGTTACATCGAAGTTAAAAATTGGATATTCTAGAACGATTCATTAAATGTCTGTATTTCGAAAATGGGATATCGGTTCTCGATGAGATTTTTAAAAGGCCCTCGCACACTTATCGAAAATGACTTTCGGGGATTTTTTTTACTGACACTCGACTAGATTTTGAGATACAGGGTAAACAGGATATTTATATTTTTGAAAAAAAAACATAAAACCCGACCAAGTACACAGCCAGAAATTAAATCTAAATTTGTAAACACCTATTCAGAGCCAAAAAAATCAGTAAATTTCCTTTACCGACCCAATTTAGTATAGCACGTAGTCTTTTAGTCACATATCCTACATATACTGTCTTTCCAGATATTTCAATTGAGTGCCATTTTCTTCCACCAATCCGATTCGTTCCAATATTTTACCGGTCTTTATCTACGCCACACTTGACTTTTGGACATAATTTAAAATAAAATTGAATAAGCAGTTTTTATATTAATTTTTTTAAGACCGCCATTTTGTTCCGTCATGTTACATTCGTACTAGTTTATTTTTATATCACATTTAATTTTTGTGCAAAATTTGAAGTCAATTGATTAAGATAATTTTTTTACATTTTTTAAATATTTTATTTGGTCATAAAAATATCAAAATAATCTAATAAATAGTTTCTTCAGCCTGATTTTTTAACTGTTTTATTAGGCCGCCATTTTGGATTTGTTGTTTTTTGTTCCGCAATCTTGCACTGAATTTGAAGTCAATCTAAAAAGTAGTTTTTTTTCGTGCTGATTTTACAAAAAAATACTTTATTACGCCGCTATTTTGTTTCGCAACCTTATATTCACACCAAAATGTCGCCAGTTCATTTTTACGTAATATTTGGTTTTTGTCTTTGAATAAATAGACAATAGGAAAGAGCCCCGTGCATTATTTTAAATTAGCAGGCTTTGACGGAGCTACGTCATTTTTGAGACCTTATTTTTCTGTTGTTTACGTTTTGGTTTGTTGACGTGTATTGTCAAACCGTCGGCTGTACAAATTTAAGCTTAAGTTTTAGTAGTTTATAAATAATACACAAATCGAATTAATATAAAAGTTTATTAATAAGTTGTGTTGTGTGTTATTAAACGTAACAAACACATTTTTGGTCGTTTGCATTGTCCTAAATACAAAACATGATCAGTTATGGTGCGTGCGGTTGTACCCGTATTAAAAGTACAACGAAGAAAGGAATTTCGTTCCATCGGTAAGTAAATTTGTATTTTCGTAAGTAAAAAAATTAACCAGACACTTTTAAATCCGATTTAAGGGCAAAAATAATTGTTATTATACCAAGTGGTATATAAATAACACAGTAGGTGTCACTTCATGTAATATTTTGTTAGGAAAAGGAGTTATGGGTTTCTAGGAAAAATTTTATGCGACAAAAAAGTTTTAATATCTAACATTACATTCTCCTTTTTTTGGGTCTTATACTGTGCTGAAGTGGAAACAGTTTGATTAGATTTCTCAACAAATGTTATTTGTTTAAAAGACAATAAAGGCAAACAAAAAATATGAAATCCTCTTTTGGAGATTTTATTTCACGTTTTTTTTTTGGGAAAAATAGAATATACTTATATGTATAAGTACATACATTTTTTCAAATTTCTATAAACACTTAAGATATTTTATTTTTCGCAAAAATATAGAATTTTTTTGTATTTATTAGTTTATTTATTTATTGCAGGTAAACAAAATCTAACCCTAAGGAGCCCAAACATTTGAACTTTCGTGAGCTATTCTTAGTGAAATATATTTTTTAAGTCTAACCAAAACTCATTAATTCCACCAAATGAACATATTTTAGTTCATGCTTAGTCTAAATAAGTAAGTTAAACAAATATCATTTGTTGATAAATATAATCAACCTGTTTCCCTTTCAGCACAGTATCAGACCCAAAAAAAGAAGAATATAATGTTAAATATTAAAACTTATTTTGTCCAAGAAAATTGTTCCTAGAAACCCATAACTTTTTTCTTTCGGTTTAAAACATACTTAAGGTAATTTAAATGTTTTGACGTAACAAAATATTACATGAAGTTTTAGGCTACTGTGTTTTTTATATACTACTTGTTTCCTAACTGTCGTAATATCACATTTTCTACAATATAAATTAATAAATACCCGCAAAAACCAGGCCAAAATTAAAGAATAAATATTCCTATAATATTACACACATTAGACAATGGAAATTCGGCCTAGAAAACATCTTCTAGAACGTAAATTAATCGAATGTAAACGAATCACCACTCCTTGATCTCGAAAGTTCGAGGATTTAAAATAAATCAATGAAGTTACAGAACTGGTACCTTCTGACAAATCACGAACGACCACGCCGAGTCTAGTCAGTTCTAGAAATTCCATAATTAAAACAATTAATTTAAAATACTTCCCATTAAGATAGAACAATAAAACTTTGTGGAAATGTTTAGTTTTTTACGCGCTTCACGTCTGTGCAAAAATCGTTTCATTATCTCAATTAATTCTTATAGAAATAAAACTGATTTAATTTTTCAAAAATTGAATTTTTAATATTTTTTCAAAATTTTAAGGTTATCAAAGAGCCACTGTCAAAGCAAACATTTGAGTAAAAGATTCATTAAAATCCGTTCATAAACACCTGAGAAAATTGACTTTAAAGTTTAACGATTTAAATTTGCAAGTACGTTATTTTTAAAATTTTCAATTTAAAACCTTTATAAAAATTTTTCTATAAAAGGTAATCAAGGGCCGTAAGGACCATTTAAAAGGGATCAATTAGGGCTACCTTGTATTAAAATTTCACGAGGAAATCTCAAGAAACCACCGACTTATGGACGAAAAAATGGAAACCGTCGTGAACGCCACACCTCAAAAAGGACGCCACATGCATACCAATTTTTTAGTGGTAAAAATTAAAAGTTGTTGAAAAATTCTGAAACTTGGCCAGAATACGCATAAAGCAATGCTATTACTGGGAAAAATTGGAAATCATAAAAATAATCAAAAACAACGTTCCCACGGGACTTCAAAGTTTCCCGGGAGATGTTATTCATAAAAATAGTTGCCAGAAACTGTCGAACAAAATTGTCGACAGTTTCGTTCACGGAACTCCGCCCAAAATGGCCACGATTGGTTTAGAGCTATCAAAAAGGTGTAACCGTGACGTCGACGCAGAAAACATATAAAAATCGACAGAAATTTGGTTATTTAGCATTTCGTGAACTAAATTCGTTAGTGACACTTGTGTCAATAGCCCTCCTAAGCACCGGTTGCAGTAGAGGAACCTTACACTATTGTTCCCACCGTTGGATTTCGCCGGGTCTTTGTACTAACATGTTCCATTGCACTTAGTGTCGTAATATCGCATTTTTTGAATAAATAAAGTAATATATACCTAAAAAACAAGGCCAAAATATAAGAAAAAGAATCCCTATAAGTTTATACATAACAGACAATGGAAACAGGCCTAGAAATCATCCAGCGCGCCAGCGGGAAGTTTTGACATCTTCATGGCTTCACTGGGGTCTATATTAGATGACCTTAGTGCAGGCGCAAAAATTATTATGGCTGGTGATTTCAATGTTTTGTTTGGTACTAGTTAAAAGGAAGCTACTTATCTATGTGATCTATTAGAGACTTACGGACTTAAAAGAACAATTTTGACATCAACACGAAATAATGTTTGTCTTGACAATATATTTGTCAATTTTAATATTGATAACCTTTTAGTGGATACTATATAGATCTAAACATGTCTGATCACTTAGGCCAGGTGCTGTATGGTAGTATAACATCAACCGCCAGTGGGGTAGAAAAAAGAACATTAAGACCAATTACACAACTCGGGTTGCACAACTTTTATAACAATATTGAAGCACAGTCATGGAGTTTTGTCAAAAACATGGATCTTGATATTAAAACAAGATTCAATCTTTTCATAGATTGTATCCAGAGGGCATATTTGCAGTCATTCCCACAAAAAACTTACACAGTTAAAGCAGGTCGTCCTGAGAAAATCAACTGGTTTGACCAGAATCTTAGGGATATGAGAGAACACCTCCATTTTTTGGGAGATATTATGAGACAATACAATACACCTGGGAATAGAGAGGAGTATAATAGATTCCGGCTCCTATATAGGAACTCAATCCTACAAGCCAAATTACAAGCAAATGACAGACTAATTGGCTCTTCTTCGAACCCTGCCAGATGCATGTGGGACATTATCAACAACAGTAGGGGTTTGGGTAGGACTACTGATCAACCTGATATATCACCAGATCACTTTAACAATTATTTCTCCTCGGTTGCTCACAGTCTTGTCAGAGGTATTCCTGTGACGGATCTCGATCCTTTGGGAACCCTGAACACTGTTCCGGGCATATTCTCTCTAACGGAAGTAACATACAATGGGGTAAGGGAAGTTATTGATGGACTTAAAAATAAAAACAGTCCAGATATTTTTGGCCTTACAGTACCTCTAGTAAAATCAATAAAAAATCTTATATTGTCACCACTTACTTACCTAATAAATTGCTGTATCAGGGAGAACTATTTTCCTGATATTTTAAAGAGAGCCATAGTTGTGCCAGTTTTTAAAAAAGGTGGAAAAGGAAAAATGTATTGCCAAAAAAATAACATACTATTTTGAAAATAACAGCTTATTTTGCAATGAGCAATTTGGCTTCAGAACAGGCAGGAACACGGTGAAGGGTGTGTCCCATGACATACTGGTGAACAAACTTCGTTTTTATGGCTTTGACAGCAACAGCATCGACTTTATTAAGTCCTAGTGGAATAGCATCGGCAGAAAGGGAAATAGATACTGGGGTCCCCCAAGGTTCCATCTTGGGGCCACTTCTTTTTTTAATCCTTATAAACGACCTCCCAATGGGTGAGGCAGTGGCAAAGTATACCCTTTTTGCTGATGACACTACAATTCATTATTCTGGTGGAACACTTCAGGAAGTTCTCACAGTGACTGGCGAGGCGCAGGCAAGAGCAGAAGCCTGGTTTAATGCAAATCAGTTATTAATGAACAGAGACAAGACTCAGCGAATAATTTTCTCAATGAGGGATCCGGGGGATTTGAATGGTCGCTTGGACAGTGTTAAATTCCTAGGGATTTATATGGACCAAAAACTAAAGTGGGATGTTCACATCAACAACATCTCGTCCAAACTGAGCAGTACTGCCTTTGTCCTTCGCAACCTAAAAGGATGTGTAAGCATTGAGACAATGAAGTCTGCATATTATGCACTTTTCCATTCCGTTATGTCATATGGCATTTTGGTGTGGGGGAGTGCATCAGGTGCAGACAGAGTCTTTGGTTTACAGAGAAAGGCTGTAAGAATACTTGCTGGTCTGAAGTACAGGGATGACTGCAGACGGGCTTTTATTGACCTCAGAATATTGACATTCCCTTCTGTGTTTATTATGTCATGTATCCTATATATTAAAGAAAACCATCATTCGTATACTCAGTATAAGGATGTACACGACTATAGTACTAGACATAGAAACAATATTGTGGCTTCTTTTTGTAGACTGCGAAGACGTCAAAACAGACTAGAATTTCTGGCCGTCAAACTCTTTAACAAACTCCTAACGGATATAAGGGAATTGCCATTAAATAAGTTGAGGGAACGAGTGAAAGAGGTCTTATGTAAATATGCGTTTTATAATATAGAAAATTATTTGACTTCTGAAATTGATTTTAATGTGTAATTTGTTATGTCTTCTTAATATTGTTTATCTTATGATTAAGTATTTGTTAATATTAATTTTATTTGTAATGTCTTGACATAGCGTAATTTAGATATGTATCTGTATTTTAAATCATTGCCTTAAATTATATAATGTAATTGACGTGTGTACAAGTTATTTTTAACACCAATAAACAATTTGAATTTGAATTTGAATCTTCTAGAGCACCAAAACAAATCGAATGTAAACGAATTTCCACGCCTAATAGAAATACAGAACTCGTATTTTCGGACCAATCAGGATCGACCACGCCGAGCTTGGCTTGGATTAATCGATTCTAGAATTTCTATAATTATATTAATTAAAATACTTCTAGTTAAGATAACTTAATGAAACTTTGTAGAAATGATAAGTTTTTTATGCGCTTCACGCCTATATAAAAATCTTTCAGTTATCTCAATTAATTCTACCAGAAATAAAACTGTTTTAATTTTTCAAAAACCTAAAACTAAATATTTTTCAAAAATTTTTACATTTCCAAAAAGCCATTGTCAAAGCAAACAATTCAGTAAAAGAATCATCAAAATCCGTTTATAAATAATAGAGAAAATCGACTTTAAAATTTTAAATTCAAATTTGCAAGTACGTCATTTTTCAGATTTTCAATTTTAATCTCTAATAAATTTTTTTCTTTAAAAGGCAATCAAGGGCCGTAAGGACTATCTGAAAGAGACCCCTTAGGGCTACTTTGTACAAAAATTCCAAATCAATATATGAAGAAATGACCAAATTATGGAAGGAAAAAGGTAAGCGTCGTGATCGCCACATCTAGAAAAGGACGCCACGTCCATGACTCCTGAACGCAAGCTCCTAGAGAAAAAAGTCAAGAAAATGTTCAAAATGGCCCAAACTATAACATATCAAAATTTCAACTTCGTAGCAAAACTTTTGTAGCAGAAAAATTTTTCATTTTTGGACTTTACCCAAATTTCGGATAAACAAAAAATCCAAAATTAAAATATCCAAATGGGACCTTCACAGGATGAAAGCCCTAAACAAAAGAAACGTTTTATATAATAAAACATTTTGTGCAAAAACTAATTGAAAAGCAGGAAATAGACCTCGGAAGGACAGCACCAGGTTCTGGTGAAAAATTCCAAGATCTCAAAAACGACGCATAGGAAAAATCCCAGTTTTTACTGGCATAAATATCTATTAAAGAAACATCGTTTGACAAACTTTCAGACCCGTATGAATTTTGTATTTGAAAAAATAAAAAGTTATCAGAAATTAATGAAACTTGGCCAGAATACGCATAATACAATGCTATAGATTAGGGAAATTGGCAAGTTTGATTTTTGAAAATTTTATTTTTAACATTTTTCTTGTGCTTTGCCATTATAAAATATTTATATATATTATATAATTATTTTATTATTAATAAATAAATACTTATTTTTCATTTTAAGTAAATAAAAAGATATTCATTTAGTTAGTTCGGATAGACTAAGTAAATATTGTACATTGATTTTTAAAGTTGATACTGTAAAGACTTTACTGGAGCAGTCACAGTGTTTCTGATTTTTATAAACAATAACAAATACGAGAGATTTGTTATCCTAATTTTTATTTGAGTAAAACACTAAAAAGTGAGTAAAAAGACAGTGTGCAGGTAATAGTGGTCATTTACCTGTTTTGTAAGGACAAAAACTGTTAAACATTTTAAAGTACCTACACGAACACTTAAAGTGACAGTGCGTAGTGCTTTCTTTTGACGGTTCGACTTAAAGATCGAAAGGTGAAATATTTTAGTGGTGTACGGACTTAAAAAAAGCCTATACACGGCAAGAGCTATAATCAACAGGTGTTAATAAGTAAATAAATCCTTAAGATTTGTGTAAATAAAAGTTAGGCTAAGAGATAGGAATCCACTCGGGTGACGTTATTTAGTTTTAAGTGACTTTACGCTGACTGACTCCCGTTGCTCCTAATTTGTTTGTCCAGCAGTGCTGTACTTTGAATTTTAAAAAAAAAATTGTTTCACTGTCTACCGATGGCCACTTCAACTTCTGAGGTGGTTCCCAAGAAAGGTAGTACAGTTTCCAACATGCCCAGCAACACCGTCACCCTCTTTGAGCATCGGCTCAGTCTTTCATCTGGCGAGGGGAACGACCATCTTAATGTTCCTCGGGTGAGTGGTGGGACTTATATGCATAACACATTTGCCGGAGCTACTTACATGGAGGACCTCTCCAAAGAGGTACCCCGAGGAAGAGAACATCCAATGTTCACTTCACCAACAAATCATAAATTTAATCCAAATTTTAGACATATTAATTATAATAAAGAAATAGTAGAAAGTTCTGATAATCTGTTGTTCGATAATGCTAGCCGACAGCGTGAATCTCTGCGCAAACCATTTTTAATGACAGTTCCTTGGAATTACGTAAACCAGCAAGAGACCTTCAGTCTCCAGTTTCCCTCATTAAATTAAATTTGTCCACTCCTAGACAGAATCAGGTTAGGGAAAAAGAAATTGATCTTAGCTCCATTTGCGATGGAGATTCGGACTTTGACTCGGACCACAGGTAAAGACTAAATAAAATTAAAAAATTAAATTCAACTACAGGACAACTTGGTAATAGTTTTTATTCGGGAAATTGTGACGTAGTAGAGAAAAGACCGCGTTCGAGCGCGGCATAAAAAATTTTTCCGGTGGAAATTACCTCGTGCGAGAACATAACCTAATTGTTTGACATTTAAAGAATTATGATTTTTAATTATAATATCAATTATTTTTGCCTTTAAATCGAATTTAAAAGTGTCTAGTTAACTTCTTACCTACCGTAGAACGAAATTCTTTTGTTCCTTGTGCTTTTAATACGGGTTTAAATTAAAAATTGTAATTGTACTTTGGTTTATTAAGAGTTTATGCAAACTAGGAAGAACTGAATAAAAATGAAGGCGTAGGAACTTGTGGTACCTAAATATATTAATATGTTTCTAAAACATAATAAAGCATTCTTAACCACTAAAATTTATTGGTACCGTATAATAGCAGTTCTAGCAAGCTTTAGATTAAATAACAACAAACGTTGAACTTAAACTCCTGAATACATATAAGGTTATTTATACGAAAGGTTTATTATGTAAAAAGTAAAATTTAATAATATCTAAAGTGAGCTGTTAAAGACATGTGTTTTAATGTTTCATCAGATTTTGTTAAATTGGCACCTCAAAATAATATATCACACTAATTGGCTTGTTCAATTTAGTCCATACCTTAATTATAATTATCTTTCAAAAGTATAAGTTTTCAAATTGCTTCCTAAATTTCAAGGTAAAAATGAAAGTGGATACGCCACTGAAAACCGGAAACAAGGTGTTGTCATTTTGACGAGCCATCGTTTTGAATCTTGGGACCTTCCCGGTTTCGTCAAGGTCAAGGCTAGGCTCTTTCCTATACAGGGTGTCCGGATTTGGTTGCAAAAGCAGGGTATCTCGCTTATTTTTAAAGATAGAACCTTGCGGTTTTCACGAACCTGAGCTAACTTTTTGTGACACTCATGAAGCCGTAAACAAAATTTTCATAGCCTTCTTTGTTTATGAGATACAGGGCGAAATAGGAAATTTTGCATTTTTGACCTCACTCGTATCTCGGTTATCCTTTAACTTAGCGCAACGGGAAAAATTGCTGCTTATGCAGTTTTTTACGCTGGATCCAGTGGCGTAGTCATATTTTTCATTTGAGTTGTTATTTTTTAGATATGACCCAAAGTTCTGTTTTTTTAAATGAGATACCCTGTATATTTGTCCAGAAATTGATTTGTCCTTTTAAAAGCTTCTCAAAAATATATAATAGTATGGGTCTATTTTAATAAACAACAACAAAAATTCTAATTTTTATAATTATCATCCCAAATTTTGCAGTGGGCCATGCAAAACGATGCCGCTTTCTTTTGTTTTCTTGGAAGCAAATGACATTTCCCAATTTTGTACGCGTATATAAAATATAGCGCTAGTTTTTTGTATTTATTTATCGTGTAAAAATATATTTGTATGGAAGAAAACCAAACTTTCGAACATTATGAAAAGTACGATATGTTAGCTTGTTTTATATTAAGTAATGAAAATGTTGAACCGTCTTCTGAGATGTATTTTAATAGGTAAATAGTTAATTTTTAGGTATGTTGAAATACTATTGCTTAATTTGTATTTAGATATTCAGAAAGGAGGCAACCTAATATATCCACTTTTTATCGGATAAAAAAGAATTTACTTAATCACGGATCATTTATCAAACCTCGTACGAAAACATATAATAAAGAAAATCGGGAGGCTGAGGAAATTACGGTTTTGGCTAATGCAGAAGCTTACCTTACAAACTCTTGTAGGGCCAGTGAAAAGAGCATATGGATTCGAAAAAACTAGAGTTCAAGAAATTCTAAAAAAGCACAAATACCACCCATACAAATTTAGGCTCGTGCAGCACTTACAGCCAGGGGATGCAGAGCGTCGGGTAGTCTTCTGCAATTGGTTTCGAGAAAGATGCGATATGGTTAGAGATTTTAAAAGGAAGGTTATATGGTCAGACGAAGCACATTTCAGTAATTCTGGTATACTCAATAGGCACAATAGTAGATTCTGGTCCCAGGAAAATCAACACCAAATATTTCCCAGATTTGTCGATTTTAGATTTCTTTCTATGGGGATATCTGGAAAATAGAATTTACAAAGGCCACTATGATAATGTCCAAGATTTAGGAAATGCAATAAGAGAACATTTTCGCTATTTACAAAATCATCCCTTTATTTTGCTTAATTCCCTAAAACGAATACGAAAATTGTGCGAAGCATATATAGAACAAAATTGAAATCAGTTTGAACAGTTCTTTTGATTTCCTTGGTTACTGTAGTTCTTATACGACAGTTGATTCTTGCTGAAAGGCTTGTTACATAATAATTTATTACTGTTTTGTTCTTGTGTTACATAAATCTAGGTAGGTGGTACTTTTTTGGTGCGAAATTATCAATACATATTTTGATAAATAGATTTAATTACATATTTATTTTGATTTATTGTTAGGATGTAGATATTGTTAACGACTTTAAATAAAAGGCAGCATTGTTTTGCATGGCCTACTGCAAAATTTGGTATGATAATTATAAAAATTAGGATTTTTGTTGTTGTTTATTAAAATAGACCCATACTATTATACATTTTTGAGACGCTTTTAAAAGGACAAATCAATTTCTGAACAAATATACAGGGTGTCCCATTAAAAAAAACTCAACTTTGGGTCATATCAGAAAAATAACAACTCAAATGAAAAATATGACATAAGCATAAGCAGCAATTTTTCCCTTTGCGCTAAGTTAAAGGATAACCGAGATACGAGGGGGGTCCCAAAATGCAAAATTCTCTATTTCGCCCTGTATCTCATAAACGAAGAAGGCTATGAAAATTTTGTTTACGGCTTCATGAGTTTCACAAAACATTAGCTCAGGTTCGTGAAAACCTCAAGGTTCTATCTTTAAAAATAAGCGAGATACCCTGCTTTTGCAACCAAATCCGGACAGTCTGTACATTTATTTATTCAAAGGTTTTTGTGCAAAATTTCAGTTTTAGTTTTTTAATAATCTTTTTTTAACACTTCACCTGGCCGCCATTTTGTTCCGCAACATTGGGTTTTTACCGAAATGTAACTGTTTCATCCCTTTATGACCTTTGATTTTTGACCAAAATTTGAAGTCAATCAGATAAATAGTTTCTAAGCTTTGCCGCATACAGGCAGATTGACGGAATTAAGAAAACATATTTTTTTGGCCTCTAGGGACCCTAAAGCCGACGAAATCTGTTGATATGATAGTACGAAGGAGCTGCTATTGGTCAAAATATTTTGGCGCCATTTTCCTTCCGAATATTTGAACGGTTGATACGATGTCGTACGCCCTTAAAATATTTTTAACATTTTCGGATATCGGATGTGTGTTAACCTCATTTTCTAAAAAAGATTTGTTTGTTTGGGGTAGTGTTTCTTGTGTTTGGGATTTTAATTAGATATTTAAAAAATGAACAAATTGTGATCACGACCAGCAAGACGTCAATATAGACGAAATATTAACAACGTGTTGCTTTTATCCCTGCTATATGTGCCAAAATTTAAAAGTCCTGAAAAAAAAGGCAGAAAGATTCTGGGTTACGAGACATTTTTAAAAACAGGAGAAGGCGGGGGCTTTATTATAATTTGTGAGAAGAAATGAGAATAACGGACCAAGAAAAATACTTTAATCATCTCAAAATGTTGAGTGATACTTTCCAAGAATTACTTTATATGGTGGGAGCAAAGCTATTCAACCTCTTGAGAAACGTCTTCGTCTTCAAAATCCGTTTTATACTTAATGAAGATTAGAAAATATATGTTTTGACCTTTTCTTACATCATTGGCAATATTGTTTGTTATTTCTAGATTGCTGGCGCGGATACTAGTTCATTTGCCGGATTGCTCTCCGTCCGGGGCTTATTCAGAGCTGGAGCGACCCTTCCAGATGATTTACACCTTATTCTGGTTTGGAGATGTTATCGATCTCTAAGCTCCTGGTACACCCCGTGTTTTTCAATATCTATAAATTTTTCTTTCTTTATAAAACCTCTCTAAGGCATCTTGGCTTCCATTAGATGCCCCTTGAGAGTACTACTGGTCTCACGAGATGACCTTTTCTTTCAAGCAATCACCTTACCCCTCTCAGTCCCACCACATAGCGGCCATTACGCTAATACTCTATATAGAACTGCAACCGAACACTTGGAACCACTTATGTTAAAAACACAAAGGTCTGCCTTCGACGAGGCGATTTAGAGGCAATCTTGACATCATCCATCTCTTGTCGAACAAAAAAATATCCACTCAAATGTTATTTGAGTATTTCGGATACGAAAATTCGGATTTATGAGACTTGAACAATTTTTGCGTACGAAACCTGAACAATTTTCGGGCAACGGACATCGTATAGCGGATGCATGGGACGCCAGCTTAAAGCATGAAGATTTGTAAAAACCTGGAAGGGCGATTTTTTCACGATTACAATACTACCCTTTTATGAAGAAAATAAAAGGAAAAAAGGAACAATTTTCCTGCCCTTTAGATTTTCCAGCTTGAAAAACTCTGCAAAATGACATATTTCTACTTTATTTTTTTACTTCCCCCGTAAAAGGGAACTATTGTTTTTTTAGATCCTTACATTTCGAGGTCCTGGATGCCAAACAATTCCGTCGGTCTGTCTGTCCATTCTCTCTGTCTGTTCTGTCTGTTGTGTTTGTTCTGTCTGTTCTGATTGTTCTGTCTGTCTATCTGTCTGTATGTCTGTTCGCGGCAGAGTTTAAAAAATACTTATCCGATTGACATTTTAGTCAAAAATTGAGGATCATATTTGCACAAACGGGTAAAAAATTATTGCTAAAAAACTACTTATTCAATGTATCCCACACTTTGCAAAAAAATCAAGCATTATGTAGGAACAGACTGGCAATATTCTAATACGAATCTAAGATGGTAGAACAAAATGGAGGCTTAATAAAATATTTAAAAATTCAGCCTGAAATTGTTTAGAAGACTGATTTCAAATTGTGTGCCACAACTAATTGTGGTATAGAGATGAATTGGTAAAAATGTGGTAATAATTTGAGATGGGGTAACAAAATGGCGGTCAAATAAAATGTTTGTAATTTAGAAAAGAAATCACTCACTTAGGTTTTACATATCTTCACGTTCTAGCGTACCTAGATGCCAAAAAATATATTTTATCAATTCCGTCGGTCCGTCTGTCTGTATGCCAGTTCGCAGCATAGCATAAAAACTACTTATCAGATTGACTTCTTTGGTAAAAATCTAATGTTTCTGAATAAGATGGCAACCTAGTGAAACGTTAAAAACATTGTTACTAATTAAAAGTAATTAATCAATTTACCTCAAATTTTGCACAAAAATCAAGTGTTACATAGGAATAAACCGGTAACATTTTGATGTGAATATAAGATAGCAAAATAAAATGGAAGCCTAATAAAAAATTTTAAAAATCAGCCTGGAAAAACTACCTTTTAAATTAATTTCAAATTTTGTAAAACCGTTAAACGCGTAAACTGGTACGAATTCATCATGACGTAACAAAATGGCGGTTTATGTCAATGTAAAAACTATTTATTGATTTTTTTTAAATTTATACCCAAAAGTCAAATGTGGCCTAGATAGAAACTGATAACGTATTAGTAGGAATCTAATGAAAATGGTGCTCAATAAAAGTGTTCGAAAGTCTGTAAGTGTTTCTAAATGGCCAAATTGGGTCACACTTCACTGTTCCTAAGAAAAGGAAAGATTCACAACCAGGGTAGTTCTAGGAAAAGAAAGATTTTTATTGAGAAGAATTGAATTTAGGTATAGATGTTTTACCAAATCGACCTAGAATTTTATGCACAATTCGAAAATGAACAATAAAGTAGGGTGTTCCATTTAAATTAACAAAGGTGTTACTTGCCTACTGGAAACTGAGGACTCTCTATATAAAAAAATTAAATTAAATTTCAGAAAAATTCGTGAAACTTTCGTATTTAACCCTTTTAGATCTATGGTGTTGACTTTAAACGTCCGAAAATTAATAATTAACTGCAGTACTACACATTCGATTTATTCAACTTTTAGGTACGTAGAAGGTGTGAAGAAACTACACGGTTTTCAAGAGACGTACGAACATTTCGTCACCCACTCGTTCTATTTCCATATGGAGAACACCCACAAACTGATCAAGAACATGTCGTTCAGGGACAGGCAGCTGTTCAATTTCGACATACGCAGTCTGAAATGGGAAACCTACTTTTGCAACTACGCCAGAGGTCTGAGATACTACCTACTAAAGGAGCCAATGGACAACCTTTCCGAAGGCATGGAATCATATAGACGCGTCAAGCGGGATTTCACAATGTTTATGGTGTTTTTGGCAGTTTTCATTTACGCCTTAGGCAAATTCTTTTTTTTCAGAGTTTTGCCTCTGGTGTTAGGTTCGATTGCTTACCTTTTTCGTGAGTTAGTTTGCTAAGTAAAAATCACGTTAAGTGGTCAATTTTTTTTAGTAATAAAAACTATATCATTTTATTAAGCATATCATTTCACTTACAAAACCGCTATTTACGACATTGTTTAAAATGTTACGGGTTATCTTTAAATAAGAAAATGTCACAATGTTATAAAATAGTTATTCTTTATATAAGTACTAAAAGTGACTTTTTATTTTGTGAGAAGGGAAGTTAAAACGCGACACCGAGGGTAGAGTGTCCCATCCCTTCGAACAAAATTTCATCTACGATCGTTTAAAATATTATCCAAGTTATAAATATAATTTACATTATCGTGAAAAGATTACCTATCGAATATTTAAAAACAAATCACCTCTCTTACCTTGCCTTTTTTGCCAGATCGAAGATATTAACCAAAAACGATATTGGTGTTTTTCTGCAGGAAGCTATGGTACGTACGAGCGGGGATCGAATTTATAACTGTTCGTTAAATAAAATTTTATAAATTTGATTCGAGTTTTCCAGAATAAACATTTTAGATTTAATTTAAATGTTTTTAAGCTTTTAATTTCCTTAATGTTGCGAGGTAGACAATTAAATAATTTAGGTGCAAAATAAGCTAAACATCTCTGAGTATGCGATTTATAAAATCTAGGTATATGCAGTGTTTGATTTTTAGCAGATCTGGTACTGTAATTATGTGTTTGTAATTGAGAAAGGGAAGGATTCTTAAATAAATATAATAAACATGAGTGAGCATAAAGGGACTTTATGTTTAAAATATTTGTTTCCTTAATTAAATAATAATTCAGATGAATATTGTGAATTGCGTTTATAGAATATTTTAAGAATTTTTCTCTGGCAAATTTCCAAATGTTTTAATATTGTATTAAGAGCTGATCTCCAGATCACAATACAATATCTTAATAACGACTCTACTAATGCATAGTACACTATAAGTAACAGTTTTCTACTTAAAATATCTCTAAGTTGATAAAATTTATAAAATAGTTTTCGAAGTTTTGTAATTATATAGTTAAGATGTTCAGTCCATTTTAAGTTTTTATCAGGGTAAACATCGAGATATTTTGTGTTTTCTACTCTGTATATTCATGGGCAATCAGTACACTGAATTTGATTTATACAACCCGAGAGATGTATTTTGATACTATTTTTTATAGGCTGATCAGCTATAGTTGTAGAGAAAGTCATAAAGTTTTTTTTATTGGCATTTAGGGATAACAAACTAGCGTTTAGATATTGTTTAATAATGCGAAGCCCATTCTCTGCCTTTTGATGAACGCCCTCCCATGTATTTGCTGAAAAGAGTATAGCCGTATCATCAGCATAGCTCACAATATCACCATTCACATTTAGGTTTTTTTGGGCCATTTATGTAAATAAGAAACATAACAGGACCAAGTACAGTACCCTGGGGAACTCCGATAGTTACTACCCGAACTTCACTAAGAGTCTCTCCAATTTTTACTTTTTGTTCTCTATTTCAAACAAACAAACAAAAGTATGCTTTATTGCGGCAGAAAAATTTTACAATTTTATGGACAAAGCAAAATATACCTAAAATAAGACATATCAAAATATTAATCGAAAAGAATTTCGATAGGTCAATGCTTTTTAAAAATGTAAATTATCAATTTACCAAATCGTAAAACACACGTTAGAATAAAACATAACATTGCCGCAAAACAGTTAATGAATCCTAATAACCTTATAAAAGTAAACAAACCTATGCGACCTTAAACTCTTTGTTATTATAGTTATACATATAATTGTGATGTTAAACAGAAGGTATAATGAACTAGTGTAGAATGTAGTATACAAAAAAGAATTAAATTTTGTTTTTAATCCAATACCTAACAAAAATAATTAAGTTTTAAGTGAATGTTCGACAGTTCTTTTCTCTATATGATGATTTTCAAAATTCTATGCTACGAGTTAGGACATGACTCACAAAAGATTTAAGTAAACAGGCGAATTTAGTGACAATTTAAAGATACTAAAGATACTCGCTGTAAAAATCATTAACGCTGTAAAATGGTCTCTCAATGAGGTACGCTTTGGTGTTTTTTCGAAATTGTGCAAGCATAAGGATAGATTTTAAATGTACTGGCAGATTGTTGTAAAGTTTTATGGTGATAATTGATTTTTTTATTAATTCTGAGGAAGGAATGGGAGGATATATATCATGCCTAGAGTTTCTGGTAGGGTATACATGTTGTGGCCTTTCTGGGAGGGTGTTTATATGTTTTCTCAGCAAACATACCGTTTACAAAACAAATAATGCAGGAAGTGTTAATATTTCATGTTTTTTGAAATAGTATTGGCAGTGAGCTCTATTATTTAGACCAAACAAATAACGAATGGCTCTCTTTTGAAGCATAAAAATACTACGAAATTGCTCGGTGGTACAGCAACCCCAAAAGGGTAGGCCATAGAGGAGGTGGGATTCAAATAAAGAGAAATAAGTAACTCTGGCAGAAGGAACGTCTAGTTCTTTTGAAACTGATCGAATGGCGAAGCAGGCGGTAGAAAGTTTTTTAGTTAAGGTGTCAATATGATTAGACCATTTTAGGTTGTTATTTATATTTAAACCCAGGAATTTAACCGACTCTACGTATTCAATATTGCTGTTATGTACCTGAAGTGGTTGTAAAGTTCCCTTATAAGATAACGCCACCGTTTTATCGACATTAAAACAAAGCATATTGGAATCGGACCAAGCCTTAATTATAACCAAGTCTTTGAAGATACTAGAGTGTAAAGACGTTGTATCAAAATCACTCCAAGTTATGCTTGTGTCGTCAGCAAAAAGGGAAATTCTTCCATTAATTTTAAGGTTCGTGATGTCATTAACGTATAACAAAAAAAGAATAGGTCCCAAGACTGAACCTTGTGGGACTCCATTTGTAATCAACTTACAATCAGAATCGGAACCATTAGCCCTTACAAGTGGTTGCCTTTTCCCAAGATAAGATTTGAACCAATTTAAAGAAGTACCACGAATTCCATAAAATTTTAGTTTGTTTATCAGAATTTCATGACTAACACAATCAAAGGCTTTCGCATAGTCACAAAAAACTGAGGCAGTTGGGTGGTTGTTATTGAGAGATAAGTAGACGCCTCTAAGCAACGTGAACATGGCGTCGCTGGTGCACTTGTTGGGTAGAAATCCGAACTGCTCCGGGGATATTATCTGATGTTTCAGGAGAAATGGCATAAGACGATTCTTCAGTAGCCTTTCGATGATTTTTGAAAGCACTGGTAGTAGTGCAATTGGGCTATAATTGCAAGAGTTAGTTTTTTCTCCGCCTTTATGAAGTGGAATAATTATAGCTGTTTTAAGGCAATCAGGGAATACACCTTTTATAAAGGACTCATTTATTAATGTTGTAAGGGCCTCTATGACTGGGAGTGGCAAGTTCAGGAATATTCTAATTGATAGGCCATCAGTGCTACACGAAGATTTACTTTTGATATTATTTATTACCTTCAATAGTTCAGTGTTGCTAACGGGACTTAAGAAAAAGCTATCAGCTAAATTTTTTGAAGGAGGGAGAAACGAAAGAGGGTCCAAACTTGGCGAGATACTAGAGGTAACATTTTTGCTTACATTAATAAAATAATCATTTAGATCATTAGCCCCTGGCAAGATCTGAGTCACAGGGTTTGATTTGTTTCTGAGGTTATTGATGATGGACCAGGTTTCTTTTGAAACGTTATTTGAGTTTGTTAGACGTTTTCGGTAGTGTAATTTTTTTGCTGACTTAATAAGAGTAGTGTAGATCTTCCTATAGTTAGAGATATAATCGAGAATAAGAAAGGAGTCGGTGAATTTTTTTATATATGAGAGCGAGCGCATATTTTTAGCAGAAATTCGTATTCCTTTCGTGGTCCACGGTTTATGCCGCTTAGGTTTGATATTCTTAAGCGGGAAGGCCTTGTTAAAAGCACTTAAAGTTTTATTTAAAAAAGTTCTGAAGTTTGTGTTGACATTATCAGATTCAAAATTCCAATCGGTGTTAAAGCAAATATTATGATACCGATGGCGAGATCTTGGTAAGGGCCCAATAGGTAAACTAAACCTAGAAATTACCGCCTCGTGATCGGAAAGACCTGAGTTATAGACCTGTGAATGCACCTCTGATGGAGAAAAATCAGACGCCATGTAATCGATGATAGAAGAAGAGTTTTTTGAAATTCTAGTTGGCGAGGATACATGCATGGAAAGACCGAAAGAGTCGAATATAGAAATTAGATATTTTTGGATGGCACAAATAGTAGCATAGTCAATATTAAAGTCCCCGCATAGAATTTTTTTACCTTTAATCGGTAGACTGTCTAGCAAACTTACCAGGCTATTTAAAAATGATTGTATATCAGAGTTTGGTGATCTATAAATACAAATTACATAAAGATCAAGGTTTTGATTATGTACCATAGAGAATTCAAAAGAGCTATCCGCTAACAAATGATCATATTTAGATACCGACATGAAATCTCCATTTAGGGATAGAATCAGTGTTCCCCCATGAGCTGAGTTTTTTCTGTCATATCTAGCTATTGTGGTATACCTCTCAATATAAAAGGGTTCATTTAGATTCAGCCAGTGCTCAGTAATTGCAACAAGTTGGGGGAACTCTAATTCTTCCAGAAATAGGTACAACTCGTCAGTTTTATTTCTTAGAGAAGCAATATTAATTAGAACCATTTTAAGACTAGTAACAACAGGAAGTTTTGAGGAATCTAGTTCCTCAGGACACGTCGTGTTTTCTAAAAATTTTTTTTTGGGAGAATTGCTGGTAAAATAGTTTTTATGGCATTCTCTGGTCCTCTGAAGATGGATCGTTCTCTCCGAAGATATATAGGATCCATAGGCTGCAAGATCCGCTTCCACTTCTGTTGCGTTAAATCCGTAAGCAGCATGAAAATCGAAATATATCTTATGTAGGGTTCTATAATCTATAGGAATGCCTTCAGAAGCCAAAAACAGCCTGGTACTTGTATTTGTAAACCCTTCAAAGTGAATTGGAGCAGGTTGGTCGTGCAGGAAGGCGAGATATAACTTGAAGGCCTTTAAAATGGCTGGTTCCCTTAGTCTAGACATGAGGAAACGGTTATCAGAACTTTTTTCGGTTCGCGTAAGCTTCACTGTTGGGGGAGATATTGGTCAATTGGAGCTTTCTTGGAAAGACTGTAGCAGTTGTCGCTCAACAAGACATTTGCTTTGCACGTAGCAATGGCCTCTTTGTCAGAAGATATTATAGTGCCCTCTTGAGAAATTGGAGAGGAGACAACCAGTGAACTGACGGAGCTCGAGTTGGTGGGCAGTTTTTTCGGTGTGGAGGGAGGTGGGAAGTTCGGTGCAGATTTTTCTGAAAGTTCGGATACAGCTGACCGTTTTATTACTACGCCATGGGGCCATAGATTGCTGCCTAAAAGCTTTTCAGCTGACTTTTTTGACTGAGTTCCGATTTTAAAATCAATATTTGAGATATGATTGATTAGGTGGTAGCAGCGAATAAACTCTGTAGTCCTAAGCTTCTCCTTAACGTAGTGAACTATGTTGTTAGGCGTAAACCCTGCAGGAAGATTTCTTACGACTACATAGTGCCACCGTTGTGTATTATTACAAGCCAGCTTGCTGGAGCCTTTTAGTAGTACTGGGAATATCCGTAGGTGTTACCTCAGAGGCGGTGGAGCAGGTAGTTTCCATAGTTGGTGTAGGCAAGGATATGGTGGTAGGGTATGTATTTTTGATATGCTTACACTTATGTTGGTTTTCATATTTGGAGTATAACTCCTTTACCAAGTCAGTTACACAAGCTAGGTTGGTCTTAATGTTAGCAATACCTGCTTTTAATTCAATTGAAGAGGAGTCCTGTACTTGGATTTTTATCGCTTCTTCGGCATTGTTGAAGAGGATTTGGGAAATATTGAAAATATTCTGTTCCATATCCCTTAGAGACTTTAATAACATATCTGGCTTGTAAGCGGAAAACTCCCTCGAGAGATTGTGGATATCGTCAATCTTTTTCTCCATGAGATTTCACCTGGATTCACTCTTCACTAAAATGTCATACATTTCAGAAATTGTCGGTACACTACTTGACAATTGGGATACACGGTTTGCGACTGAATCAAAAAGTTCATGTGGAATCAAATTTTGAAATACCTTTGTGATTTTTATCGTTGAGATATTTCAAACTAGGGGAGTCGCACAGGGCGCAGAAAAATCGGAGGTGGGTTGATTTTTGTAATATCAAGATTTTTGTGGTAGCCTTATCAAGGCCCGTGCAATTCATGCAAAAAGATCGTTTACACTCGCCACTACAACGAAGTTTATTGTATTTGTCTTTCTCTGAAAACTCTTTACGGCAATTGTCACACTTGTATTCAGCCATATTTAGAAAATGAAAAATTCGAAACAAAAATACACAGCGAAAACAAAACAGAACAAACACACGCACTGCGAAGCAGCTCGGCCGCGAGGAACGCAAAACAAAGCACAATCGAACGGTACCGCAGTCGAACTGGTAGTAAAAGATAATTTTTAAACAAATTTAGGGGCGCACCCCTTATTCCAGCATTTTCAAGTCTTTCAATAAGATTTTGGTGACACACTGTATCAAAGGCTTTGGCAATGTCCAGAAATATTGTTAAAGGTTTTTTATTCATATTTAAGTTTGCAAAATTTTATTTGTAAGATAAGACACGGCATCTTCAGTACTTTTTTTTTTGAAATCCATATTGTTTGTCAAAAATAATTTTATCCTCCAAAAAAGCCAAAGTTTTATACACTTTTCAAAAAGTTTAGCAAAATTACTTATAACAGATATAGGTCGATAATTATTTACATTTAAAGGATCGCCGCTCTTAAAAACCGGCGTCACAATTGCTTCTTTCCAATCAGACGGAATTTTAGCAGTAGAAATTACTAAGTTCATAATATACAACAGGGGTTTTAAAATGTAAGTATGTGTCTTTTTGATAAGTTTTACGCTTATTGAATCTGGACCTGGTGCAGAATTATTTTTTAAAGAATTTATACTTAAAATAAGATCTGATTTAGAGATAGAATCTAGATAAAATAAGTTTTTATTTGTAGAAGGTTTTATATTATATTCTTTATCTTGAATACTTTCATTAATACTTCGGCCAATGTTAACAAAAAAAAAATTAAACGTATTTGCTATCTGATACTCATTTACAATAACAACACAAGAGTTATTTTTAATTTTCAATGAACTTGATTTTTTTTAACCACAGAATTTGTGGCTTCGTTCATCACCGACCAAATCTTTTTGTAGTTGTTGCCAGATTGTAGAATTTTACTTTTGTAATAATTATTTTTTGCATCTCTAATAATTCTTGTTTTCATATTTCTGTAGCGTTTATACGTTATTGAATCATGATCGTTACCATTTAATGATTTTTTCTTCATTCGGTCTCGGTGACGAATAGAGTTTAATATACCTGCCGTCATCCAGGGCTTTAATTTTCGAGATTTGCTTGTTATTTTATCAGTTTTTGTTGATAAATTAATGTATTTTTTAATAGTAGAAACAAAGTTCAAATAACAACTTTCAGGATTTAGGTTTTCAGAAAAAATATTATTCCATGGTTCTGTTGATAAATACTGATTTAATTGGTCATAGGAAACTGTCCTTTTAACAAAATCTGTCTTTTTTGTTTTCCAGCTATAATTTAGGTTTAAAGAAAGACCCACTGCATAATGATCTGTAAGGGAAGTTTGCAATACAATAGGGTTACTTTGAAGATTTTTATTTTTCAGAATATTACTTCGCACAAATATATGGTCAATTAAACTTCGACTCAGCTCAGTAACTCTAGTTGGTTTGTTTATACATGAAATATATCCTCTTAAAGCCAAAATATTTTTATATTGATTTACGTTTACATCAATTTATATTTATGTCACCCAATATTATCTCATGAGAATTAAATTTGTGGTTTGTTTCTAGATACTGGTCAAAATCCTTTAAAAATTGTATAAGATTTATTGAAGGAGGTCTGTAAATTCCTGTTATGCTATATGTTAGTCCGTCTATCTCAAAAGTGCATTTATACATTCGACGTTTGCTGCCAATGAAATCTTAGCATAAAGAATTAAACCATCATTTTTTTTTGTTTGGAATTGTTATAAAAAAGATCAGAACCTTCAGTATTGAAATTACTTACGTCTTCTATGTTCCAAGTTTCAGATAAAATTAATATATCGATATTTCCTACCCCAACTTTATCTAAGTATAACATTAACTCGTAGTTCTTTCTTAAACTGCTAATATTAAAATGTAAAATGTTTAACTTTTTGGCACCCTCGAAAAATACAGAAGCCTCCGCAATGTCCTCAAGCACTAGCTCCTCCTCCACAGTCAAGTCGCATCCGTCTCAAAAAATGAAAGCATTTCCCTTTTTTTTTTCTTTGTAAAAAGAAAACAAAAATTTCCCTAAGGAAAATGTAAGAAAAAAATAGAATGAATGAAAATGATTTTATCCATTTTTAATACTCGCTCAACATTAAAATAATAAGTTATGTAATTAATATTTAGAATAAATAGTTTGTAATGTTGGATTTTAAACAAATATAAACGTATTTTCTTTAATTCTGTATTAATTTTAATATTAGTAGATATCATTGCCGCAGTAGCGCGGTATTGTCTAATATTACCTAACTAAGATCAGTGCGGCAATGGCTTCTTATTTCACGATCGTAGATAAAATACTTTTAGCAAATATGTCAAACACTATTTTTTCTAAAAACACCATTTAAAGCCCAAAGGAAGGCATTTTTTACGTTAATAAATTGATTAAATATCCTCAAGATTATCATTTTTAAATTTACTTGCATCTAATTTGTCCATGAAATAAATACGTTGCTAAGGTAAAAAAGCGAATTCGTTGATTTTCCCTGTTGACAAGTGACGACAAATAAGTAATCACGGCTTCTTGCTTGATGGAAAGGGATTTTCTCCGAGCGAAAATCAAAGAAGCTGCCGATAAAGCTACTTTCTTTCGAATTATTGACAAGTAAGGCAAAGCAACAGTATGAATTTTCATACGATGGTTTCTCGAATGTCATCACAAAAATTACAAACACTAAGAGCATCTTGAGAACGCGGTTTTAAATTTTACTCAAAAAATTTTAAAAACTATAAATGAGACTACGGTTACAAAGAGGTCCAGATTTTCTAAATATGGGGACCTTCCCCTCGACATCAGGGAACAATCGAAACACTTTTACTTGCAAATTTACAGGATGAGGCCCTGGACAAAAAATCGGCACTGGTACAGTCAATCTAGTTAATTTGTACACCAAACTTTGTAGACTCTAGACTACAAAGGCATATTGAGGAATTTGAATTTTGAGTTGAATGGAAAATAAACCTAAACCCTACGAAAACTCAAGCTGTCCTTTTCTCTCAAACTAACAGACAAATAGACATATCTAAAATAAAAATATTAAATACCAAAATTAACTGGGGTAAACAAGCAAAATATTCAGAATTGATTTTTGACAGAAAACTCAAGTAGACTGGAAACACTGAATATTCTATTAAAAAGGCTTATAAAGTGCTAGCCCTAACTCTATCCTCTTTTAAATTATAAAAGTAAATTTAAGAATAACATCAAAACTACCTTTTACAAATTCTATATAGGTTATATAAGACCGGTACGATGCGGTACGGTACCGATACGGCTCACCTACGTGGAGTACCGACCACCCCTCTCAAAAACAACGATTGTAAACTGTACAGAACAAACCACTTATTTGATCTGAAGATGCCTCGTGCAATCCAAGTCGGAAACGTGAAAAGTGATTCCATCTTGAAACGGTCTAATCCCAAGAACCATGATTTCTTAAAAAAGGACTTATCCAATTTACCTAAAATGTTGCATTATAAAAATTAAGCTTATAGTGCAGGCGGTACGCCAAAATATACTGCACTTTATGATACAAGCAAACGGCTTGGCACAGGTGTTGTATAAACCTAATAGAATAATTTGACCCGTAGTTCCTAAAATTTCATCCCTTAGGATTCGGATTTTGAAGGGGAGGGGGTAGATTTCAAAAGTAAAATTTCAAAATGCCTAAATAAACTTAGAAAGGCGTGTTTGGACTTGTTACCTTACTATTATAACTTCATAAAGGCATTTGTCAAGGTGAAAGTTCGTGAACAACTATCGGAAGTCGGGGTGAGCCGCCATTTTATAAAATGGCTGTTGAAAATACAACACTTCTTGACAATTTTGAATGTTCATGTGTTGGGTATCATTTTATACGTTTTTGAGGTCGCTGAACACGTCTGTAACATCAAAAATACGATTTAACACATCTTATAGATGTACGTTCAAAACTAATGTCCCTAAATCTCTGTTTAAGCTAATGATGGCATTAAGAATTCGACTGTATTGTCAATTGAAACATATATTCATATTTTTTTTACTACCCTCGGTATATTCAAATAGTAATTTTTTATTTGAGGAGAAAATTTACACTTTCTCCACATCAGTTTCTGCCTCTGATCCACTGTACTTGCAGCTGAAAATAGACAAAAAACTGTAAAATGATGCGTTAAGCGTTACTCATTAATTCACATTATTTTCGAAGAATATTGATCATGTTTACAAACCTCTGGTTAGAACATTCGCCTTTGCAATTTTTGCATGCTAAGGTGCAGGGTAGCTGGTACCGGCGACAACTACATCTTTGTGTCTCGCAGCCCTTAGTGCAGCTACACTTGTCCAAGGCCCTACATGCAGACCAGATCTCTGGAAGAAGTGTCCAGAGAGGTTTCCATTCATCCTTCTCCTTGGTCCAGCCCCACATTGCTGGTGAAGGAGGACAATCTAATCTCTCCTCAGTAGATCTGCCCCAGATGTGTCCTGCCTGGTATGCAGAGCGCTTGGTGTGTTGAATAAGTGCACCTCGTGTTGGAGGAATTGCGGCCACGTGCTTATTCTGCGTTGGAAATAAATGCTTCCGCGCCTGATCCACACCATCACAAGTCCCAACCCGTACACCGTATAACGCAACTATGTATTTTTCCAGAGCTTGCATGAGGTCTTCTTCAAATTCCAGTGTAAGGGAGGAGAAGGGAGATTATCAAGAGGGGCAGGAACCACCACCACCAGTTTTTTGTCCGACATGACCTGCATAATATAAAGTGCTGGTCATTCGAACTGCATAAGGTAATTTTTTGGGGTAATTTTAAAATGCGATATTTTAAAAACGGCATGGTTAATTGAAACGAGGGTTGCGATGTTGGGTTGCTCAATATCCTTATATTATACTGTTCGAAAATTATGCAGTTCGAATGGCCAGCTCTCTATAATAATAATATTTAAAAGATTCAAAATTCAATTTAATTCAATTTTTTAATTTACATTTTTGAATTTTAGCTATAAAATCACAAACTTCATTTTATATTAAAAGGACTGAATTAAAAAAACACAATTATAACCAGGCAATATTATTTTTCTAAAATGTGGTTAATAGAATACATAGTAATACCCCAATTATTATTCCTGTGGAAATTATTGTACACAAAAGGTTTACAAACCCAACAAACCCCAGACCCCAGATATTCCCACGCAACTACTTTTGATTAAACCAACACCACTTCAACATACATCTATTGCTCGTACGGTACGATTACAAAAAGAACTTACCTTATATAAATGAACTAAAACTGAACACGTTGATTTAAATCTTAAAAAACGCGTAGAAAATAACCGACAACACGTAATTAAATAGAGCAACGACCTTACTTCGGCCGCAGAAACTCCAGACTGTCGGACCACAGTACCACACCACGGCCACGGACCACTAGCGTCTAAAGAGCGATGTTGCTAGTTCTTTTTACATTTCGTTACAGTTGCGAAAGGTTGGAAAAGAACAATGCAAACTTTTGCAAACAATGCAGATTTTTGCGAATATTAGGACTATAAGAACTTAAATTAGGTGTGATATACAGTTTTGCAGCTACCCGATTTTCCTGCAATATCAGTCGTAGATAACATTTCTTATATAATAACGGCCGTAGGGTGCGTTTAATCGTATTTCTGAGATTACAGACGTGTTCAGCGACCTTAAAAACCTGTCAAATGATACCCAACACATGAACATTCGGGGTTGACAAAAAGTGTTATATTTTCAGAGCCATTTTTAAAAATGGCGGCATAGCTGGATTTTTGGTTCATGTACGCGAAATATGAAGTTGTCATTACCTTGACGAGGTCAAAATAATGCTGTGGCAACTCTAAAAATGCATTATTGGGCTTATTTACGTATTTTAATATTTTATTCGTAAATTCACCCCCTCCCCCTCAAAATCGGAATCCTAAGGGATAAAATTTTAAGAACTACGGGTAAAATCATTCTATTTGGTCCCTAGAACACCTGTGCAAAGCGGCTTGCTTGTATCATAAAGTGCAGTATAATCTTGAGAATAGCCTTGTACCGCTAGGACTATTACTTAGAAATCATCTGTTAAATATTTGGTACGAATTCAAGATTTTTAATAAAAATAATATTATTAATGTTTCTGAACACGCGTTTACAGAATCCCGCACTCCTGAAAGTGCCCTTTGAGAATTCCAGGCGACAGTTGTCGATGCAACTGATAAACAACTTCATGTAATGGGTTTGTTTGTCGATTTCTCCTCGACCATGAGCTGCTGTTGTTAAAGCTGCACCTTATGGTATTAGAGGACAAGTATGGAAGCTTATGAAGTCTTACTTGAGTGGGCGATAACAGTGTATTTTGGTAAATGGAATGAGGAGCGGCTCATTGACAGTAGATTGAGGAGGTTCTTGGACCGTTGCTATATCTGATTTATTCTAGTGACCTCATTTTCTACTTAAAAAATATCTCGACCGGTATCTCTGTCATATTATATGCAGATAATACAAACATTGTGGTCGTGGAAATAAGTGTAGTATCTCTTAGATGAACAGCAGATTTTGTTTATAATAGTATAAGGTTATGATCTAAAGAGACTTGTTTGATTATAAATCAAAGTAAAATAAATTTTGTTGTATTTTCAAATCAAAAACAAAATAATGACAACTTTTAACTTCACGAAATTGAAAGTGGTCCTATTACACCTTCTATTTCCCCAATAATGTTAGGTTTAGAAATTGATGAGAACTTATGATGGGGAAATCATATAGAAAATCTATGCAGAAATCATATAGAAAATCTATGCAAAATTGTTATGGTTTAAAGTCATTATCAAATTACTGTAGTCAAAATGCTACGGTGTCAGTATATTATTCTAATTAATATACACTCTCACTTATTGTACGGTACTATAAATTGGGGTTTAAGCTCGGATGCGACAAGAGTGTTTTTGCTTTAAAAGTATGCAATCCCCATTACGTGTGGTCTTTCATGTTCAGAGTCGTGTAGAAACTATTTCAAACCATTCAAAATATTGACCCCTGAAAATTAAGTTAAAGGTTTTAAATATGTGACCTTTGACCTCGATTTTAGTTTTTTGTTGATAACGTTACTAACTTTATTCTGGTCTTTTATAAGTATGGAAACTTCCTTCGATTTGGGAATTTACATATTTAAAGTTTGCGTTTTCGCCTATCAAAATACTAAAAAACTTCAAGACAATCGCGCTTTATATAGCTACAATACTAGAAACAAAACTTCACTGCTACCTAGCGCACATACGTCCACTTTTTTCAAAACAACATAATGTATAATGAATGTAGATATTTTAATAAATTGGGTAAAGCCATTAAAAATTCTGATAACCTTTTCGAGGCAAACTAAAAAATATCTTGTACTTTTATTCTGTTCAAGAGTTCTTAAGTTAATTTTTTTCTTTTTGTAGTATAGTTAATTTTTGTGATGATGTACTTTTATCAGTAGATATATTTAGCTTAATCTTGAGGTTTTCTCCAATTACCGATGGTATATTTTTTAAGTACATCTTTTTTATTCGTGAAATAAAAGTATTATTATTATTAAGATGGCGAAACAAAATGGCGATCTGGTGAAATATTAAAACATTGTTACCACAGACCTACTTATCTAATTTATCTGAAATTTTGCACAAAAATCAAGTATTACGTAAAAATTAACTTGGTAACTATCCAAGATGGCGAAATAAAATGGCGGCTTCATAAAATATTTAAAAAAAAATAACACGAAAAAAACTATTTATTAGATTCATTTCAAATTGTGTGCAAGTATTAAGAGTGATATAGAGATAAACTGGTAAAGTTATGGTAGGAATTGAAGAAGAAGTTTGTCGTAGATTTTTTAAGAAAACATCCAGAACACACTATACGTATAAGAATATTTTGTGAAAGCTTAGGAAAACACGAAAAACGGTGCATGAGCAAGAAAGAAACATTAAACGTCCTGGGCACGGCAAAATTAACAAAATGTCAATACAATCTTAACGGCATGACGTGAGCGCTTTCCAAGTTATTACCAGGTTCAAAAAGTTAAAAATGAATGTTATCCCAGCAAGGAAGCAATAAAAATAACTGATACTTCAGTAGATATAGATCTACAGACTCTATTAGACAAGACTTCTGAACGTCTTCTTTAAGTTGTAGATCAAAAGCAGTTTACTAATTTGGTTTTAATTTCCAAATGGGGTTGTGATGGAGCTTCCGACTAATCACAGTACAAAATTTCTTTTAATAATGAACTTAGTGATGACAGAAGTTTATTTAATTGTTGTTTGGTTCCTATTAAATTATATGATTCGGTCACCGGTACAGTTATATGGAATAATGATAAACCATCATCAACAAGAATGTGCCGGCCAATTTCATTACAATTTGCGAAGGAGACTAATGAAATCATCAATGACACAATAAAACAACTTAATTCTCAAATTGCATTACTAAATCCATCTAATTGTACCAGTGAAACACGCATCACCCACAAACTTTGTCTGACAATGATTGACGGAAAAATTTGCAATACAATTTCTAAAACGCAATCTTCAATGAGATGTTACATATGTCAAGCTTCACCCAAGGAAATGAACAACTTACGAGCAATTAATACTAGAGTTATTAATGAAAACTGTTACTCATACGGAATGTCATCGTTGCATGCTTGGATTCGGTGTTTTGAATGTTTTCTACATATATCTTATAATATTCCATTTAAAACATGATCTGTTCGAAACCCTGAATCCAAACTGCAACGAGATAATAGAAAAAAAGAGATTCAAAAGAAATTTAGAAGCAAGTTAGGCTTATTAGTTGATATTGTGAAGCAAGGAAAGGGTACTAGCAATGATGGAAATACAGCTAGAATATTTTTTTCAAATTACTTACAAACTTTCCTCTGGAATAACGGATCTAGATGTTAATCTCGTAAAAAGAATTTATGTAATTCTTCAAACAATATCTTGAGGGCAAACAATAAATATAGAAAAATTTAAAAATTACACATATCAGACTGCAGAATTATATGTCAATTTATATAACTGGTATTACATGCCTGCTTCGATGCATAATCTAAAGGGTGTCCAATTTTGACATTCCGATTTAATTTAGGAATAAAATACACAAAACAATTTAAATGTTATAATATTATTATATTATTTTGAAGTACAACTATTGCGGTTAATAATGAAAAATGACATCCAGCAAGTGACCCCCTCTACTTCTTTGGCATGCTAATATTCTTTTGTCAAAATTTGCGATAACATTTTCGCAGACATTCTGTCCAATTTGTCCAATTGCTTGAGTAATGTTAACTTTAAGTTGTTCAGTTGTTCGAGGATTGTTAACGTAAACTCTTTCCTTCAAAAAGCCCCATAGGAAATAATCTAATGGTGTGAGGTCGCACGACCGAGGCGGCCAGTTAACGTCAGCTCTTCGAGAAATTATTCTATCGCCAAATCTCTGCCTTAAAACATTCAGTGTTTCATCTGCGGTATGGCAAGTGGCACCGTCCTGTTGAAACCATATGTTCTGGACATCCACACCTTCCAATTCATCCCACAAGTAATCTGTCAGCATTGCCCTGTATCGGGCTCCGTTCACAGTAACTGCATCACCGGCTTCATTCTGGAAGAAATAAGGCCCAATCACACCTCCCGCCCAAAAACCACACCACACAGTTACTTTTTCTGGATGCAGTCGTTTCTCCAGTATTTCTCTTGGATTTTCGTCACCCCATATTCTGCAATTTTGCTTATTTACGTATCCGCCAATTTCGAAGTGAGCTTCGTCGCTAAAAATTACTTTGTGAAAGAAATCGTTCCGTTCTTGCTTTCTTTCTAAGGCCCAATTAGCAAACATACGACGTGACACATGATCGTTTGGTTTTATTTCCTGAGTCAACTGTATTTTATATGCTTTCAAATGCAGATCTTTCTTTAAAATGTTATGCAGACTCGATTTTTTAATGTTGACTTGCTGTGACCGTTTACGAAGTGACATTTTCGGGCTTTTATCAACACTAGCCCTCACCGCAGCAATTTTTCCTTCTGATCGGACACCACGATTGTGAACATGTTGTCTATTAGCTGTTACGGACCCAGTCTGTTCAAATTTCTTCATAAAATTTTCAATTACCTTAACAGATGGTGCTGCATTTGTTCCGAAATGCGTACGGCATCTTCTTGCAGTTTCAGCAAAACATTCCCCATTTTGGTAATGACATTTCACAATAAATACTCGTTCTTCGATGGATAATCGCCCCATGTCGACCAAGACACAACTAATCGCAAAGTTTTCTCTTTACATCTGTCACTATAAGAAAACTGTCAACTAAGATTTTTAGAAATGGCGGCCAGTTTAAATCGGAATGTCAAAATGGACACCCATTACTTATGCATGGAGCAGATATAATCCACAATCATAAATTTATTCGAGACTATAGAGAGAATTATTCTAGAAAAATTTCAAGAATAGCAAACAACGAGGATATTATTCATAACATGTTACTCCAATCCGATCCAGTAATTTCGAATTTACGGTCAAATAAAACTAATAAACACAAAGAACTATTGCCTGAAGCTTTGAAACTTTTGGAGTAATTTATTTTACTTCAAACAGGCAAATTATGACAATATATGTCGCTAAAAGTCGTTGCATAGTAGAAAGACATTGTGAGAAATTCTTTTGAATTGATCCGATAGCAGTATACCCAAATGTCAACGAAGGTGTTGTATACGGACTTTTAAAAAACTGTATTTTACTGTTTTTAAGAAAACCGATAACAATACTTTCGTTGACAGCCAGTATAGGTTGTAAAAAATCTCTTTAGATAATATTTTTCTTTATAAAACTTCTTATTTCTCACCTCTACGTTTACATCAGTTTAGCCTTTGGGTTGTCTGTCACTCAGTTACAAGAATTTTATTAATTAGATTTTACTTTTCACACTCTTTAGTATTAATTGCTCTTAATGTTTTTTTCCAGTCCGTCAAATATCGTTTACATCAAACATATATTTAAACTTTGTCTATATTCTAACATTTATACAGTGATTTTAAACAATTAAAGCTAAAAAATAAAACCAAATTAGTAATCTAAACTTTTCTACAGACTGCAGTTTGCACTTATTAGTATCCCAGAGAAACTAATATAAATTATATAACCTACCAACTTACATAGTTATTATTACACTTTCCTATTCTTAATACTTCCATGCTGTTAATTTAAGGTTTAAATAATAATATTTAAAGTATTATAATAATGCAAAAATAATTTACATTTAATAAAAATAAAAACACCCAGTATATACGCCACACTCTAATGTGTAAAAAAACTTCAATTTGCATAAAAACATGGTCAATCACATGAGATTTATTTAACTTTATTTTAAGTAAAACTATCGAAAAATTAATTAATGTCAAGAATTGGGCTTTGAAGTTATTAACTATACATTTGCCGTTTATAAAAAATATATTTTATAATTTAAGTGAAAAAAAATATATAGCATTATGTTTTTATGAATAAAAAAACTTTTTTTTATTTAAATCATCAATGTAAATATGAGAGTGCGGCGGAACAAAACGGCGCGGGCGGCCAAGTAAAATGTTTGTAACCGTGAAAAATCACTATAATCTCCCTAGTCCTGGAATTATTGCTGGAAATCATTTGCGAGTGAACAAATTTTGTGAAATTTTCCCAAATCGAAGACAACGGAAATTTTTCTTAAAAAATTCTTCACCGAGGAAATAATTTCCATTATTAATACATGCACGCGGAAGATTCGGTAAGAAAATTCCACACCAAAATTTATTTTTAATTTTCATCTCCATTATTGTTTAGTCGGATGTGAATGATTAAAAGCTAGGATGACAGACCCCTTGTTGATTTAGTTTACGATTATTTTTAAATCTTGTTTAAGAAAATTCTAGCGAAGTATAATTTTGGTTGTTATAAAAAACAGGTTTAAAATTAAACTTTTCTTTAAACTGTAGTAAAGTTAAAATTTTAAAATTACATATTAATTTTTTTTTTTATTTAAGGCTTAATTTACTAAAATTCAAGGAAGTATATTTTATTAAGTAAAACTTGCTAATTTAATTTACTAACACCTACTTACGGTCATGTAGGAGTTTTTGTTACCTAGAAAAAAACTAACCTCTGTAAAATTTACTAACGAGAAGTATACTTTATCAGATTCAGAACATTTTAAAGTTGAAATCTTGTCCTATTTAATATCAGCAAACTTGACGAAACTGCATGAAATTAGTATATCATGTAGGTATTATGTACTATATTTAAATTATCATATTAATCGTTAAACAGAGATTGTCATGCATGCGATAAATGAATGTAACTAGTAAATTAAGAATGTCAGTGGTGACACACCGCGCAACGTATATGTGAAAATTTTTTTAAAATGAATGATTTAAACAGCTACACTTTGTGTAAGTTTTGTAAGAAGATTAACGATATTAAAATAAAAAATATAAACATTTATGGGAATGTGATGAGTTGTATACACCTGAAGCATCTCCTTACTCTCCATTAAAGAAAGGAAGAAGAAATGCAAGAGTTTAAGAAATATTTTGATTCCTTAGCTGCTAGATTAGAATAACTGGTTGTTCATCTAAAGCAGGGGTGCTCAAACGGTCGATCGCGAGTGCTTTTTGAGTAGATTTCGAGAAATTTATTACGTAATAAAATAACACTCTGCTAGCGGCAAAAGGCGGCTTTATCAAAGTTTTTTATTCTTGCCGCTTTTCTAGAAATTTCGGGCGGCGCGTTTGACGGGAACATTCGAGACTTTCGTTCACGCCGATATAAATGCTGCGCCTGCAGGAATTGAAGTCATTTTGAATTGTCACTTGAAGGCAATACTACGTCGATACAAAGTTTATTATTAAATAGTACAAAATGAGTGCAGCGAAGAAATCTAAAACGTATCATTTTAATAACGATTGGGAGGAAGAATTTTTGTTTTGTATGGTGAAGGATAAGTGCATTTGTCTTATTTGTCGTGTGTCAGTTGCAATACCTAAGCGCGGTAACTTAGAGAGGCATCATAAAACGGCTCATAAAAACTATAAAAGAGGATTTTTCTCCACAGAGTGAATTAAGAAAACGAAATGTAAGTGATTTGATATCTTGTTTGAAAAAAAACAAACCATGTTCACAAGACCAGCCAAACAATCAAAAGCTGCTACGATCGCGTCATTTAAAATTTCTCATATATCGGCGAAACACAAGAAACCATTCGAAGATGGATCGGTCGTGAAGGAAGCATTTATTGAAGCGGGTGAGACTTTATTTGGAGATTTTAAAAATAAAACAGAAATCATGTCTGCTATTAGAGAACACAGTGACAGTCGGACGAGATAACTGAATCTCGTCCGACTGTCACAAGGCATATTGAAGTCATGAGTCGGAACACGGCAGATAAACTAAAAAATGATATCAAGGAATGTACATACTTTTCTTTACAGTTCGACGAATCATGACAGATACTGTGTATTTTTATTCGGATGGTATTCAATGACACGTTGGCTAAGGAAGAATTTTTGACAATCATTCCTCTGAAGGGGAAGACCCGTGGCGAAGATATATATGATGTTTTCTTCAATTTTGTAGAAAACTACAAGCTACCAATATATAAGTTAGTGTGCATTACAACCGAAGGAGCACCAGCAATGACTGGAAACAAAAACGGTTTTGTGGCATTGTGTCGAGCTAATGAAGATTTCCCTTCGTTTTTTTCAATCCATTGCATTATACATCAACAAGTTTTGTGTTCAAAAGTTTTAAACACGGAGGAAATTATGGGCATTCCAACAAAAATTGTGAATTCCATCCGTGCACGTAGCTTGCAACGGCGGCTCTTTAAGTTGCAGTTGGAAGATAGGGAGTCAGCTGAACACACTGATTTAGTTCTTTACACGGACGTCAGGTGGTTGAGTCGCGGAAAATTCCTAGAAAGGTTTCAAGAATTACTGCCCGAAATAACAGCTTTTCTAGACGAAAGAGGTGATGACACTCAGATGTTGAAAAACGAAAAATGGCTGACTGATTTGGCATTTTTGACTGACATCACAATGCACTTAAACACCATTAACTTGGAGCTTCAAGGTAAAGGAAAAACTGTTATTGAGATGATTAGCGCAGTAAACGCATTCAAATGTAAATTGCGAGTTATGATAGATCAACTGAAAAGAAAGGATCTGAAACATTTTCCGTCTTTGAAAGCAAGGATTCCTCAGTTGAATTATGATACGTATGAGGCTGAATTATCAAATATTTTGGGACAATTCGAAATGTGTTTTTATGATTGTAGTAAATTGGCAAATGTAGCATCATTTATGAGTTATCCGTTTTCATGTAAAAACACTGTGGAATTAGCTACTGAAATAGCAAGTCAGTTTAATATGAACTCATATTCTGTTGAAAATGAGTTGGTGCAGATTATATCAGATATACATCTTAAACCTACATCATCTGATACAAATTTCTGGTGTTTTATATCTGAAGATAAATATCCGAATCTAAGGCAAATCGCCCTTCAACTGACAGCAATGTTTGGATCAACTTACTTGTGCGAGTCTGCATTTTCTGAAATGAAGATAATTAAGTCAAAATATCGCAGTCGACTAACTGACGACATGTCATCATGCTTGCGATTAGCACTCGTGGTTACGTACCATCTTAAGAAAAGTATGCTGAGGACATGCAGTGCCACGCTTCAACATCCAAAGTCACTCCTTAGTTAAGTTTAACACCATATGTAACTCTTTTGTTTTGTAACAACCAATAAACTCGCAATTTTGAATAACTATGAGTTTTTTCGTTGATATTGTAGAGAAGAACCTAACTAAACCTAACCCAAACCTTGACTAAAATAATGTATATTGTGCGGAAAGCTAATATCTATATATGCTACGGTACACCCTACCTAGGTAGGTAGGTAGGGTGTATGTATCGTGTATGTACGACAGCCCTGCATCATACATACTTGCAGCCTCTCAGAGTCGATCGTAAGTAGTCTAAAAATATTGAGGTAGATTGCTAGCACTTCAAGTTTGAGCACCCCTGATCTAAAGTAAATATGTAATATATGTTATCGACCATATAAAGTTGTTTTATTATTGAAAGCTTTTGGAATAAAATATCTCAACAATAATACAAAATTTCTGGCTTATCACATGACATGTGTCAAAAAGATTTCCCATTGTAATCACCTCCAGCTTACCCTGGAGACAAAAAGTTTCCGAAAATCCGACCCGTTGCTACTGTAACGTTGAAAAATAAAAGGCATCTGATTGGCTATAAAGTACAGGTGTGAAATTTCACTAAAAAAACTGATTATTCAAATTACCTCAAATTTGGCACAAAAATCAAATGTTACATGAAAATGAACCGGTAACTTTTTGGTATGAATCCAAGACGGCCGGCGGATTAAAAAAATATTTAAAAAATCAACCTCAAAACTACATATTTTACTACATTTTAAATTTTGTGCAAGTATGGAGATAAACTAGTAAAATTGTGGTGCGAAGTCGAAATGGCAGAACAAAATGGCGATCATATAAAATGTTTAAATAATCGACGCAGAAAGTTTGAATTGTATTGAGATGTATCTGTGTTAGTAAATAACTGAAATAACTATGTATGGAACTAAACTGGGTTAGACTTTACTATTTCTAACAAACGAGAGACGATCCGGGTAAACGGAATTTACGGATTTTTTATATTTTATTTTACGAATAATAAGTTTATATGCGCAAAATACTATACATTTTGGTAGCGTTCAAGGGGGTGGGACGGCATGTGCTTCACCGAGGCTCGTTCCATTTTAAAATGCATTACAATGCATAAATATTTTTCGTTTATTCGAGGTCATTACACCCGTCATAGGTGCAACAATCCAATATTTGCATTATTTGAATTGTAGATGTGACTGTTGTCTAGCAATTTACATTGTTTGGTATTTAGCAGGATCTTATGTACAGGAGGGCCAAAAAAAATAGTTTTTTTTAAAGCCAGTACCACCTGTCGCATCGTCAAATTAACAATAATTGTGAAATCATGATTCTTGGGATTAGATCGTGCCAAATTGGAATTTCCGTCCGACGTTTCGCCTTCGATTGCACGAGGCATCTTCAGGGATCTTTACTCCACGAGATCTGAACACTGAATGAGCTCGAAGAGATTCAGGCGGGCTTTTATACCCGACTTGTGCTTGCAAAACCGTGACCCTATGTTAATATCGGTTTCCACGTGTGATGTAGACCATAACCCATATCTCTATTGAAGATTTTTATATGTTTAAAAATTTTAAGATATTCCTGAATTTCTCGTTTATAAAATCCTGTAACCGACGATTTGGTTTCTTTTACATTTAGAATATGATCAGTTGTATGGTGGTGTTCAGCTTCAGGAGATTGAACAATGTGTTTAATTTTAACACATCGTTCATGTTTCTTAAGTCTAGTGAGTCTTGAACGTCCTGTTTCTCCCACATACACACTGCTCCACAGGAGCAAAGCATATTATATGCTCCTTCAGTTTGAAAGGTACAAGATCTTTCGGGGATCGCAAGCATTGTCCAAACTTCTTATGTATATTGAAGGTTATACATATGTTGGACCGTCTAATCGTCCTATTTTGTTTCTTAGCGCCGTGTATAATAGGAAAGCACAACACTATATAATGGTGGCTCCTTATCATTCTATTTTCGCGGAGTTGGATTATTTATTATTCCCCGGTTGCACAAAACTTAATTGCTGTTTAGAGTATTTAATCAAGCTTTCGGATTTGACAAGCTGCTTACAGAAATCTAGGAACTCGCTGTCAAATTTGACACTCCGTTAAACATTCTAAACTTTAATTGAGCTTTCTACACCCGGCCGTATTCTTTTAAATGAACATGTAATATTTTCAGTACAATATAGCCATTCCCTTTAAGGGCTTTGATCAAAATTTTGATCAGAAATTGAAATGGTTCTAAATACTAGTGACTTAAGAACCGATTTCTTTTGTGTTATTTTCTATACACAGAATGTCCTAAAGTACCATTTTCCTTCCTTTGGACACATACATCTAGAAAGGGAATCGTTCCATTGGATTCAATTTCCATTGTGAATTTAATATTATGATGTTGTCAAAAATATCATCTACATATCTGAACCAGTGTTTGGTTTTTTTTAAAAGTTAAATATCGATATAACAAATGAACGATATTTTTCGTCCGATATTTTTAGACGATATATTTTAGGCCGATATATCGAAATATCGATATAAAATTTACACTAACGCATACGATATTTTTTTGTACTATTTTGCTTCCTTTACATTACAGTTCTAAAGCTTCAACGATATGTTTAAATTGGTAACTAACTCGACGTTCTCAAACAAGTCGTTTGCTCTCAATAATCAGATTAAATTTCTTAAAAACGTTTAATTTGAGCGTCAATTTTTGGCGTAAATTGCATTGCGTTCCAGGCTTAACCTCAAAATATTTGTCTTGTCTGTTGATTTTGTTTTCAGCAGTTTAGCGATTTTACCAGATTATAAGTAAAGTTTGCAGATTGCCTATTAAAAATATATATCACAAGTAACTTTCACAGTGCCTTCACCTATATCTACTGATTGGAGATATTTTATAAAAATTTATTCTAGAAGTTCTTCTCGGAATTTGTGTGCAAGTACCTACCGATACAATAAATGGTAATAACGGCAATACAACAAATTTGGCCATTTGGTTAAAAAAAAACAAGCACTATAATATACATAATATTAAATAAATAGCGATGTTTTTATTGATACCGATATTTCGAAATGTCGATATATATATATATATATATATATATATATATATATATATATATATATATATATATATATATATATATATATATATATATATATATATATATATATATATATATATATATATATATATATATATATATATATATATATATATATATATATATATATATATATATATATATATATATATATATATATATATATATATATATATATATATATATATATATATATATATATATATATATATATATATATATATATATATATATATATATATATATATATATATATATATATATATATATATATATATATATATATATATATATATATATATATATATATATATATATATATATATATATATATATACAGGGTGTTTCACAACTTATCCACGAAATTTTAACCACATATGCACTGTTACGAAAGAAGTTGATTTCTCAAAAAAAAATGTAATAAAAGTCGTACAGAAATCGAGATAATAAAATAATACAGTTTACCAGTTCACTTACTTATAAAAGCTGTTCAAAATTGTTTCCATTGGCTTCAATGCAAGCTTGGGCACGTCTATCCAATTTCGGCGCACTAACTGAAATACACCTCCTTCCTGCTGTGCTTGAAGTCCCAAATTATCGGCAGCCACTGTGATTCGGTCACGCAGATCTTCAATATTCTGAACTGGAGTACGGTATACCTCGTTTTTCAAATATCCCCATAAAAAGAAGTCCAGAGGATTTCGATCCGGAGACCGTGGAGGCCATGCAATTGGTCTACGCCTACCGACCCAACGTATCTGCTGTACCTCATTCAAAAAATTACGAACTTCTAGACGAAAATGCGGAGGTGCCTCATTTTGGAGAAACCATATCCTTGCTCGGACCGCCAATGGCACATCTTCAAGAAGGTCCGGCAAATCATTCTGAAGAAATTCCAAATACTGGTGACCATCCATCCGATCTGGCAATATGAACGGTCCAATTAGACGTTCATCGACAATACCTGCCCACATGTTTAAAGAAAAACGATGTTGGAAGTTTGTCTGGACTATTGCGTGAGGATTTTCAAAGGATCAAACGTGTGTATTGTGAAGATTAGTTATACCATTACGAGTAAAAATTGATTCATCGGTGGCGAAAATATCAGCTGTAAAACGGGCATTTCGAACATTTTTTGCAACAACCACTCACAAAATCTTATTCTGAGGGGCTAATCTGTGTAGCAACGCCTGGACCGTCTGGACGTGATAAGGATACAGTTGGGCTTCATGTAATATGCGCCACGCTGTCGCATGTGAGACTTCTGGTACCTGTTGGGCTAACCTCCTTGTGCTTATTCCTGGATTTTCTTCCGCAATATGCAAAATTTCTTCTTCGGCGTTTAAAACGCGTTGTGGGCGAACCCGACCCCCATCCACCCAACGTCTGGGGCGCAAATCTCCACTAGCACGTGCACGTAAAACAACTGAAGTAAATGTTTGTGGATGTGGTATGTGCCTATTCGGAAATCGGTTTGCATACAAACGAGAAGCCGTTTGTGAATTTTGCCCTGCTTCTCCGTACGCTAAAACAATATCCACTAACTCCTTATTACTGTACACATGTGCCAGTTTTAATAAATATCGAAAAACATAAACTCGCAAAATACTTTTTTTAAATTCACAAAAATCGACCGTTGTTCATTCAGGTCACTCACGATACAGATTAAACATTATTTACACGTTCTTATCAATATGAAAAAACAAAAAATTCCTGGTATTTTGTTTTCTTTAGTGAATTGGTACAACATTTGCTACAAGAAATTATTAATGAGTGTTGTGATATCGCAACGATGAGCGCAAAACACAGATATTTATTTTTCATTTTGTTAATTTCTGTAGGACTTTTATTACATTCCTTTTTAGAAATCAACTTCTTTCGTAACAGTGCATATGTGGTTAAAATTTCGTGGATAACTTGTGAAACACCCTATATATATATATATATATATATATATATATATATATATATATATATATATATATATATATATATATATATATATTTTTTTTTTTTTTTGCCGATATCAACATACCCAGTTTTAGTGGAGCGGATGTTTAAGCATTATCCTTAAAGGCCTTCATAAAGATATTCGCTACCACAGGTGATAGAGGAGATCCCATAGCTGCCCCTGCGGTTTGTTCATAAAACGTTCCTTGAAAAATAAAGTACCTCGTAGATGTAAGTTCACTGCTGAAGTCAATTAACAATTCATGGTTCTTGGGTTTGGACCATGTCAAATTAAAGTTACTCTTCGACGTTTTACCTGCCATTGCACGAGGCATCTTCACTACGCAAGATTATTTGTAGTTTCGTTAACAGGAATATTGGTGTATATTGATTCTACATCAAAACTGATGATGAAAATATCTTGGAAATCCAACTGGATTACTTTAAATTTTCCCACGAAATGTGCAGATTTTTTTATAAAAGAATCTGTTTTTCCGTTAAATGGATATATGAATTAAGAAAATTTGAAAGATATTTACGTAATTTCCTAGGTATCTTGGGAAGAACGTAAAACCCCCCAAATTTCTTCTCGAAGCTCTAAGAGAAATTGGCGATTGCACAGAAGGTAAGCCACCGTTAGATAGTGTTGTTCTTACTTATATATACGGCATTACAAACAAAATAGGACGATTATTTCGGCAGTCTAGCATATGTACAATTTTCAATACACATAAGAAGATTGGACAATACTTGTGATCTTCGGAAGATGTTGTACCTTTTCAAACGGAAAGACAGGGTTCTTAGCGACCTGGAAAACCTGAAAAAGTCAAGTTATTCAGAAATCCGTTATAAAACTAAAATTATATTTAACATGTATATTATATAACTATAATTTATTTAACATCCCTTGTATTACTTAAAATTATTTTGCTGCTTTTACAACACAGTAACTCGGTCGACTAGAAAATCAGCTTAAGTAGCGTGACTTTCTAGTGGGAGCATATTATGTTTTAAAAGATTAACCTGCCATTAGCTAGTTTTGCGGCTCTTACAAATTGTGACAAATTCCCCTATAGAGTTTGTAAAATTAGATGGGTAGAAAATGTTCGAGCCTGTGAAAGGGTTTGGACATTTTGTCTCCTCTTAAAACTTGGGTGGAAGATAAAGCCACTATGCTTCCATCAAATGTATCAGTTGCTAAGACAAAAAAGGCTTTAAAAGATACGTTTTCAAGACCAAGACTTACATTTTTTCACACATTGCCGCCATTTTAGAACCATTTTTAAAAAAAATCAAGTTATGAATAAAGGTCTCCAACAAATTGTTAAATTAAATTTTGATAATAAAGATATCCTTTTACCAACTAATAAGACTGATGTTGGTTTTGCCACTAAAATAGCATTACAAGACCTAATGTTTCTGAAAAGGACAAACGTATTTTTTGTCGGAATGTCAGACATTTTCGATAAATCAAATAAAAAGTTAATAGGACATTTTTGTCTTAAATATAAATTTACTCAATATGTAACATGCTTAAAACCAAACATCGTGCTTAAACAAGGAGTTGCACATATAAGTGCCCAAAATATTGAAGTATTTGTACGAAAAAGAAATAACTTCTGCAAAAATTGCAGAAAAAAAGTGGTCAACGCTATAGCCAGCATCTAATAGATACCAAATTTATACATTTTTGAAAAAACATATAATCAAACTACTCGATTGGATACATTTTTCTACAATTTCTTGGGACAAAGTGACTACTTTAAAAATTGTGGCATGTTATTAAGTTAACTTTGATCCTTTCTCATGGAAACAAAACCGTTGGGTTGGGGTTTTCCATAAATAAAAATATTTTACTTGAAAATCTGTTGGAAGAGTCCATTATCTGCCAAAGACAAGCATATTACACAATTTATCAAATATGTGGTGCACTAAATGTTAATAATTCCGACAAAAGGAGGGTATGTATTAAAAATGCTTACAAAACTTATCAAGATGCCTTGACAACCAAAATCGCCGAAAAGGGAAAGAAAAAGAAATTTATCATTTAATATTTTTATTTATTTAATATTTTATATTTCTTTTACAATTCCATTTAAGTTTAATTTCATTCGTTTTGTTGGCTTTTTTATAAGAAATATAAATTCTCAAAATATAACCTGGAATTTCCATGAAATTGCCTGGAAAAGTCAAGGAATTGGATAATTTAAAATTGCAAAGAACCCTGAAGGAGTATATAAAATTCCTTGCTCCTGTGAAGAAGTGAATGTAGGCGAAATATTCAATATCCACACTATACTTAGGAAACATGAACGATGTATTAAAAAAGAAACAAATTGTTCAATCCGCTGTAACTGGACACCAGTATATCACTGGCCATATTATAAATGTAAATGAAATCAAAGTTCTAGAGAATTTTGTAAACGAAAAATTAGAGAATCTGTTGAAATGTTTAAACACGAAAAACTTCAATAAAGATACATGTGGAAACCAATTTTAACACATGGTCACTGTTCGGCGAGCTCAAGTCGAGTATGAAAGCCCGCTTGAATCTCCTTAGGTCCTTTATAGGAGCTTCTCCCGGAAGGACGGCATCAACCCCATCGAACATCCTTGGCTAGTCGAATGATGGTCCACCTGATGGAGGCCCGTTGGGGTTTAGTGGGTATTGTTGACTCCGACAGGTGAAAACCTGACAGAGCAACGAGTCCCACACCGTTTTCCCTTCTACCGGAAGGGAATTCGTGCGAAAAAGCATTCCTCATCGTCAAAAAAAAAAAATTCGAGCTCATTCAGTGTTCAGATCTTGTGGAGTAAAGATTCCTAAAAATGCCCCGTGCAATCGAAGGCGAAACGTCGAATAGTACTTCCAATTTGACACGGTCTAATCCCAATAACGATGATTTCTTAATTGATTAAAGGCGTGAAAGCTTTCGTTCAGTTATTTTTGATATATTGAACAGATCCGTGAACGGGGTAGACTTGTGAGAAAACCAAAAGGCAGTAGCGTAACAAGGGGGGAGAACGGTTCGCTCTGGGTAGAGGAGGTGCCATTTGTTACCCTTACAATTTTTACTTCCTTCTTAAAAGAGAAGTATTGTTGTAGTGAAAAAATCACCTTGCTAGATTTTTTCAGATCTACTAGAAAACTACTTATTTAATTTTCCTCAAATTTTGCACGTTAGACGTGAAGATGATTTTGAAACGGAGATTTTGTCAATTGAATAAGAATTTTTTTACGCTAATTCTTTAATAATTTTATTTGGCCGCGATTTTCATTTTTATTCTCGCTATCTTGAATTTGTACTAGTTTATCTCTATACCAAACTTAATGCTTGCACAAAATCTGAAACTAATCTAATAAGTAGTTTTTTCCGGTTGATTTTTGAAATATTTTATTAGATCGTTATGTTGTTTTGATCTCTTGGAGTCATACCAAAATGTTATCAGTTCGTTCCTATGATTGTTGTGCATAATTTAAGGTAAATTGGTTAATTAGTTTTTTAGAAAGAATTTTTTGATGTTCACTAGGCCGCCATCCTGTTTCGGCATAGTGGATTTTTACCAAAATACTACCAGGTCATCCTCATATAAACTTTTAATATTTGACTAAAATTTGAAGTAAATCTGGTAAGTAGTTTTTTAGGCTTTGCCGCGAACAAATTTACAGACAGACGGACGGAATTGAGAAAACATGTTTTTTGTCATCTTGGAACCCTGAAACGTAAAGATCTAATAAAATCTGGGAAGATTTTTTTTCTTAACTACAATACTGCCCTTTTGCGAGGGAAGTAAAAAGCCAAATGAAACAGATTATTTATATTGGGATATGGTGTACTTTTAGACTTAAATCAGACGGGTACGAGTAATAGATGCATATGGAACGCAAAATAAATATTCAAGAAGCTCATTTGTTTATAATCGTTGCAATACTGATTGTATCGATTCGATGTATTATTTTTCGGGGTGACTATGGAAGAACTAACCGACATACAAAGATTTTACAGGAACAGCACCGTATTGTTGACGGGTGCCACTGGATTCATTGGAAAACTCTTCCTTGAGAAAATTCTCAGGGCTCTGCCGGTGAAAAAAGTTTTTATTTTGGTCCGCCCTAAGAAAGATGTCTCGGCTGCTAAGCGTTTCGAACATATTTTTGAGTCACCGGTATGTATGTATTTGAAACCAATATTTTACATGTGTTAATCAATATTTCCAATCCCCACTTTGCAACAAGATTATTCTCTATAAGAGAAAAATAAGTTATAACGACTACTAGATTAACAGAAGTCTGCATATATTTCTTTTTGAACATGTATAAATAAATCATATTTTAGGAGAAATTATATTAAATAAAAAAATGGTATCACCTTTTCTCATAAACTTTAATAAATTAGCAAAATATTCGTCGAACCAAATATAAAATAATTTCTCAGTTCTAGGTAGATTCAAATATTTAATATAAATTAAAAAATTGGTAAATTTCCTTTACACGGACCTTCCCTCAGTATGAATCTTTTTTTTATTGAAAATAGTGAAATGTAACCTAATTTAGTTCAGTATATAGTTATTCAGTAAGCCATGTACACTATCTTTACAAACATTTTTATTCGGCTCCATTTTATTCTACCATATTGGAATCATACCAATATATAATCATTTTCTATCTATGTCAACTCTTAACTGGTATAATTTAAAATAAACTTAATTCGTAGTTTTTACATTGACACACACAGCCATTTTGTTATTTATATTCATACCACAATACTACCAGTACCTTCCTACGTAACATTTAATTTTTTTTACAAATTTTGAGGTATCGGATGATCAGTTTTTTAGTAATATTTTTTTTTTGCGTTTCGGCATATTGGATTTTTACCAAAATATTTCCAGGTCATCCCCGAATGACCCTAATATATGACTAAAATTTGCAATCAATCTGAAAAGCAATTTTTAAGCTATTCCGCGAACTGACAGGCAGACAGCCGAACCGACGGAATTGATAAAACATAATTCATTTTGTTCTGCCGTCTTGAATTAGTACTACAATTTTACTAGTTCATTTGTATACCACAATTTGCAACATTTGAGATAAATTGGATGAGTAGTGTTTTAATAATAATTTTTTTTTAACACACTATTCACCATTTTGTTTTGCCATATTTGATTTTTATCAAAATGTTACCAGGTCATCCCCATTCGACTATTAAAATTTCAGCAAAATTTTCAGTCAACCGGATAAGTAGTTTCTTAGTTATGTTTCCCCGCATATCCTGAAACGTTTCTCGTATGAAAGTGATCGTTTCTTGCTAAATACCTACTCATTTGGAACCTTCGGCTTGTTATGTAATATACTATTTGGGTGTTTTTTTATGTCGGTTTTATTCGTTTTTCAAAAATATTTATATTAAGAAATCATGGTCCTTGGGATAAGACCATATCAAAACGGAATTACTTCCCGCAGTTTCGCCTTCAATTGCACGAGACATATTAAGGAATTGAGAAAACATGTTTCCCTAACCTAGGGAATCCCTGTCTGTGATAGGTACTTACGGTTTAACGGGCCTAGGGCCTTAATAAACCATAAGTCTTCTCTATCCTAGGTGTGTCAAACGTGTGTGTTTTCTCGCATGCTTCGCGGAAAGTGATATTATTATCGTCTTGCAGTGGTGCCCATTGCACCAGCCTTCGTCCCGCTATGCCTTTCATCTTTGGATTGCGCAGTGGTTCCCATTGCAAGTCCCGTACCTGACGTGGTGCGTCGACTGCCATTCTCAGATACTTGGTTTCTGTTGATGCTAACTTGTTTATGTAGGTGGGCACTGCATACGCCCACGCTACTGCTCCGTATGTCAGTTGTGATCTTGCGATCATCTTTATCATTGTCAGCTGAGAGGGTATAGTCTAGCCATAGCCCTGCAAGTCTTTGTTCTTGTCTGTTTAATAAGAGGCTTCCATGTTAGCCCCTTATCCATAGTCAGCTCTAGATATTTGACCGTGTTTGTCCACGGTATGTCTGTTCCTTCTATGTTTATAGCCACTGGGGGGGTCATTCTCCTCTTTTGGAAGAGGATGGTCTGGTTTTTCTGTGCGTTTATTTTGATCTTCCAAGTGATACACCAGTCACTTATCAGATCTATCTCTTTCTGCAATCTCATGCACATTATTCCTGGATGTCTATAGCACTAGCACTTTAGAGCGCTATAGCACTCTCATCAGCGTATAGGGCTAGAGAAGTGGTGTGTGTCTTAAGGATGTCATGTGTATACACGTTATATAAGTGCGGTCCTAACACAGATCCTTGGGGCAGACCCGCTTCTAGTCTCCTTTGTGTCGGTCTCGAGTTTTTGACTCTGACACTTGCAGTTCTATCTTTAAGATAGTGGGCTATTAGTTTGCAAGTTTTAGTTACAAATCCAGCATCTTGCATTTTGTATACAAGTCCCCTATGCCATACTCTATCGAAGGCTCTGGCTACGTCTAGAAAGACTATGCCAGTAGCATCTTTTAGGTTGAAACCGCTGGAGACAGTTTCAACCATTCTTAGGGCTTGTAGTTCAGTAGAATGACCGCTTCTGAAGCCAAATTATTCATTTGGGATTATGTCTAGGGCTGCTATTTCATCTTTGATCCTGGTGATCAAGATTCTTTCAGTGAGTTTGCTGAGTGCGGGCAGCAGGCTTATCGTGTAGTTTTGGGGGAAAGTTCGGTCTTTCCCTGTTTTACCAATCATTACTACTTCCGCATGCTTCCACCTGTTGGGAAAGTGGTCCAGTCTCATAAGCGCGTTTGTTATGCTGGTTAGTGCAGCTATTCCTTTTCTAGAAAGTTGCTTTAACATCTGATTGGTAATTCCGTCTTTGCCTGGAGCTTTTCGCTTCTTCAGGCTGTCTGTGATCCCTTCGATCTCCTGAGGTGTAGCCAGATGCTCTACTTTCTGTGTCATTTAGTCTTCTGCAGCCATTAATTATTTCAACTTCATGTTGATCATCTTCTAGCGGATGGTGGTTTAGGCGGTACTCATGCTCGAGAGTGTCCGCGAAGGCTTCAGCCTTTTCTTGGTCCGTGTAAGCCATACCCCTACCCCGTGCAGGGGAGACATTGGTGTTCTTTCTTTTCTTCTAAGATTCTTTTGCAGTTTTATCTCTGGTGTATGAGCTCGAAGAGACCTATGTCAACTATTTATAATCGACCTGTGTTCACCGTGACTCGATGTTACGATCGATTTCTACATATGATGTAGACTGAAGCCAGTATTTCTATTAAAATTTGTTTGGATGCAAATAAATTTCAATAAACTCTCCAATTTTCTGTTTATAAAATCTCGAGATTGATGTAAAAACTTTGGATTCTTTCTTTTATATTTATTAAATGTCAGTTCAGATACAGCAAATTGTACAATTTATTTTTCCATTATAGACATCACCACAGAAACAAGGAATTGGATATACTCCTTCCATTTGAAAAGGAATAATGTCCTCTGGCTATTCCAAACATTGACCAATTTTCTTGTGCGTGTTTATGATTGTACGTATGTTGGATCGGCGAAGTAAACTTGCAGGTTTGTCTGTAGTTCCGTGTATAAATGGAAGAACTACACTTCCTATCGGTAACTCCTTATTAGTTTGATTTCGTGGACTAAGATTGTTATGTTTTCTAATTAATCGTCTAATATCCTCAGTATAATATCCATTCCCTGTTAAAGCTTTAGTTTCTCTATTTCCAATTGTAAAGAATTTTGGTCACAAAACGCGGGGCTGTGTAAATCAAAGAATGAATAACTGATTGCTTTTGCCAGATGTTAATTTGCATGTAGGTATCTATTCGTAAGTTTTGGTTTTCTATATACAGAGTGTCCTAAAGAACCATACACTTTTCTTTGTTCAAGAACACAGAGAGGTTTTTAAATATGGTCAACAGGCGGCCTTATTAAAAAAATATCGTCCCCACGGGATATGTCATTAGTAAAATTAATAAGCTTTCTGAAAATTTTGATAGAGATACACCTTACATAGAAACCGATCGTTATGTCGGGGCAGGGTTCGTGACCGATCTCGTGAAGTAAGGATCTCTGAAGATGACTCGTGTAATCGAAGGCGAAACATCGCAAAGTGATTGCATTTTTGACACGATCTAATACCAGGAAGCATGATTTCATAATTGATCACAACCGTGAAAGCTTTCGTTGAATGTTTATATTATTTCCTATCTTAGGTCTTCGATCAACTGAAACGATCCGATCCAGAAATCTTTAACAAAGTTGCAATCGTAGAGGGAGACTGTGCAATCGCTCTGTTGGGAATGGGGGAACAGGACCTGGATACGATTGTCCGAGAAGTGGACGTAATATTTCATGTCGCAGCCACTGTCCGATTTGACGAGCGACTCAAAAAAGCCACCAGGACTAATATCAGGGCAACGAAAGATATGGTGGATTTAGCGAGGCGAATAAAAAAATTAAAGGTAAAGCGGATAAACACCCTCTAGCAAACTGAGAACGAAGTTTTAGAATCTGTAAGTCTACATATATATCGAATATATATATATATATATATATATATATATATATATATATATATATATATATATATGTGTTGCCCTCTTTTTTCGGTTTTATCTACAACTGCTCAGCAAATTTTTTTAAATAAAAGTTGTGTTTTTATGAAAAGTATTCATTGCCTATTATTTATTGTTACTTCTCCGTATAACACTCTACATAGAAAATTACATTGTCCGACAAGATTTTTTTAACACAGGCCAGCTTATTATTTTCACAATGGAAATACCCCCCCAATAATAAAAAAAATATTGGGAAAGCCCTAATACGTACCATTTTTTAATAGACTAATTAGAACCTTTTATATTGGCAGGTAAACAATTTTATTGTGGGGCGGCTAAAATGGGTCCATTTTACAACGGAAAAATTACCTAGACTGGGTTGTTTACAACATTAGACATAAAATAAACGTTAAATATCACTCATGTCAAGTCAAACGCGCCGAAGTTGCAAAATTTCTCCTGACAAATTTTGTTATATTTGTGAAGAATTTCTGGTGAAATCACAAACCAGGCCATTTACCTGTACAATTTTCAAACTTACCCGGACCCACCAGTCATGTGTAATTATGTATAACAATAGTCCTGAATTGGCCCAGGGGCGAGAAGCGTCTGGATTCGGGGGGATCTGTTAGACTTCTGACCCTGCATGTAATTAAACGATTTTAAAGACATATAATTAAGGTTTATTTGTGGCTAAATGGTCTGCATTTTGAAATTTTTTATCACTCCTTGATATTATTTTAGTTTTTTATGTTTACTGTAATGTGCTGTATTCAAGTATGTGCTCAATTTTTATCTATCACCCATAAGTTTTTAAAGAAGGAAAGAACAATATAAAATATGAGAAACCCAAACCATAAGCAATCTATGAATTTTCATTTTGTATCGAAAAAAGTATAATACAATCAAAGAGTACGCTAAAATGTTTGGGGTCCATTTTCTACTAATTCCAAATGGGAGTGAAAAGAGTGCAGCTTAAATGACAATTTTTTAGTAAACCATCCATTATTCATAAAGAGACCTGTTTCTAAATTAGACAGTCTGTGACTGAGACCGAGACTTAGCATCTGATTACTGTTTAATTTAAATGACAATAGTAACATGTTACACTTAACGTCTTGTAAGATTGGGTTCAAATAGATTTTTGTAGTTCTCCGATTTCTTGTTACCTAGGAACTTGTTACATGGGTTTTTGAGGGCAATCCACGCTCTATTTTCTTTTCTCGATAGTATATTTTCAAAGTTTTCGTCTTTAAAAAGTTGTCGAACTTGCGGCCCAACTAACTTTAAGCTCTGCCTCAATTCTTCTTCTCAAATACAGAAAAGCATTTTCTTTTCTATTCAAAGGTTTAATACATTTTTTTTATAAGCCATAGTCTTATGTGCAGAGGAGGTACATACATTTTCTGTTGCTGTACTAAGGGTTCATTGAGGACGTTTTTCAAACCAGGCATAATTTATTCCCGTAACAGCCTTAACATTCTTTAACGACATGATGTTGATTTCTGGATCTGTTCTCAACGTCGCATGCAAATAACAAAATTTGGTGTAGCCACTCTTGTGTCTAGTGCAATAACTTTCATGTCGGCGCATATATTCCCTTTATGATCTTCGTATTTTATGCTTTGAAAATATACGGATGTTATCGTACGTTTCTTTCATATTTACAACATAACCCATGGGATCAGACCGTTATTCGTTTTCATTAAACTCTCTTTTTCGAAACGTGGAAATGTTGACTCCTTTTTGTAAAAGATTCCACTACTGTAAACGAGATTCAAGCAGTTGTGCCTTTGTTTTGGGAACATCCAAATCATGAATGAGATCTTTGAGCTCTTTCTGAATATAAAATGCGGCTCCAGCTCTTTTGCTACTACATTCATGATTGTCTTCCTCTTGAACACTTGGACCAGCTTTTGATTCAAAATCATTTAGTTTATCTTCCGATTTCGAGTCGATACGAAAATTTGAAGTTAATCTGGTAAGCAGTTTTTTAGCTATGACCCAATTTGACAGACCGACGGAATTAATAAAACATATTTATCAATATATCTAAAAACTTGAAGAATTAGCACCACAATTTTACCAGTTCATCTCTATATTATGCTTAATTCTTGCACCAAATAAGAAATCAATCTAATAAGTAGTCTTTTCATGTTTATTTTTAAAGATTTTATTAAGCCGCCATTTTTTCCGCCATCTTGGATTTGCACCAAATTTTACCTGTTGATTTCTACATAATATTTGATTTTTGTGCAAAATTTCAGGTAAATTGGGTAAGTAGCTTTACAGTAATAATTTTTTAACCTTTCACCAGGTCGCCATTTTGTTTCTCCATCTTGGATTCTTACCAAATGATTTCTACATAATACTTGATTTTTGTGCAAAATTTGAGGTAAATAGAATAAGCAGTCTTTTAGTAATATTTTTTTTTTAATTTCACCAGGCCACCATTTTGTTCCGCCATATTGGATTTTTACCAGAATATTACCATTTCATCCCCACTGACGGAATCGAGAAAACATGTTTTTTGGCATCGAGGGACCCTAAAACTTCAAGATCTGGGAGGGTGATTTTTCACTTTTCCAATATTTCCTTTTACGAGAAGTAAAAACGCATAGCTGAAACTTAAGCTACTTTTTAGGATATTCTTACGACATTAGTTCTCCACGAAAATCCAGCTTAGTCGGGTTTTTTTTTGCAGTTTTGCCCTTAGTATGACTAATGTTACTCGCGTATAACTGAAACGTTACCATACAAAATTAGATATAAATAAAATACAAGTTTGTATTGTCATCCTACGTTAATACTTTTGTTTTCAGACTTTCGTTTACGTGGGGACTGCGTTCTCCAACTCGGACAAAAGAGAAATACGTGAAGAGATCTATCTGCCGAAAATCACTGCCGAGAAACTGATTGACGTTTGCGAGAACCTAGACGAAGAGTGCCTGGATGGTATTACAAAAAGGTATTTTTTTACTATTGGGGTTCTGGTACGATTTAATACATCTCGATTTTTGACCTTTTTTGGTTTTATACGAAATTTACCACCTCAAATTTACTTCATAAAAAAGCATGGATGCATCACAAAATAATACAAATTAGAATTCATTGTCAACAGTGGCGCACCCAGAACGGGGTTTTGCCCAAAATTTGTAGTAAAACCGATTGTACATTTTGAAATTCCAATTTTTTTTTGTTTTCCGGTAAAATGTATGCCTTCAGAAAGACCTTTACCAAAAAGATATTGCAGATTTTCATTTACCATTAAATACCATCAATATGTGTTCCACTATTAACACATTTTATTTGAAATTCCATTAAATATTAGGAATGTGATGCATGTGATTGGTGATCTAAGTTAACATATGTATTTTTTGAAAGATTTGTTTATTTCTAGTACTCATATATTCATGAAATTAGAATTGTTTTTTTTTTTAATTAGAAAATATGAATAATTCAACATAATACGTAATAATATGACGGTTTTGTATCTAAATTGAATGTGATTTAATCAGCCAGCAAGCGCCAAAATAAACTTTGTTATTTTCTATGATGCGTGAGTAATTTTTTTTTTCGTATACATGGTGTTTCGGGAGCAAAGGGAAATATTCTAAGGATGTGTTTGGAAGTTCAAAACAGTTTAAAAAAATTGTATATTTGTAGATCTGCAATGCTTAGTTTTCGAGATACAGGGTGTAAAAGAAAATTTAAAAAATCCGTTTTTCTTAATATCCGTCAAGTCAGCCCTTGTAGCTGGCAACAAGAAGCCAGCAACAAAATTTTACAGCGGACCAGATAAACCTTTGACATAATATAAATATACAAAAAAAATAGTTACAGGATGTTTCCAAGGGCAAAAATATCTTCTTTATGTTAAATCTAATTGCAAAAAAACTTTGCAAACTCTTTCGATAGGGGGTGGCAAACGTTAATGACGTAATAAAAAAATCATTTAGTTCTAAAAATGCGATATCTCTTTTATCATTACCTCAAATTTAACGAAATTTTGTAGACAGGTGGAGAAATATACACGTAATACATGGTCTTTTCATAGGTGGGGTGGCAAACGACAGGAGCTGGATAAAAAATTAATTTATGCTTAAAAATGCAATGTCTTTCTTACATTAATTTGAAATTCTGCAGGCAGGTGGAGTAATATACCCTTAATATATTATCTTTTTTTAGGTGGAGTGGCAAACGACAGGGACGGAGTAAAAAATTAATTTATTTTTAAAAATGCAGTGTCATTCTTAACTTAAGTTGAAATTAAACGAAATTCTGCAAGTAAATGGAGTAATACACCTTTAATATATGATCTTTTCCTGGGTGGGGTGGCACACGACAGGGGCGGAGTAAAAAATTAACTTATTTTTAAAAATGCAATGTTTTTCTTACATTAACTTGAAATTAAACGAAATTCTGCAGGTAGATAGAGCAATATATACTTAGTATATGGTCTTTTTTTAGGTGAAGTGGCAAACGACAGGAACGGAGTAAAAAATTAATATATTTTTAAAAATGTAATATTTTTCTTAACTTGAATTTAAACAAAATTTTGCAGGCAGATGGAATAATATACCCTTAATATATGATCTTTTTCTAGGTGGCGTGGCAAACGACAGGGGCGGAGTAAAACACTAAATTATTTTTAAAAATGCAATGTCTTTCTTACCTTAACTTGATATTAAACAAAATTCTGCAGGTAGATGGAGTAATATACCCTTAATATATGGTCTTTTTTTTAGGTGGGGTGGCAAACGACATAAACGAAAATAAAGAAGATATTTTTGCCCTTGGAAACATCCCGTAACTATTTTTCTTGTACATTTATATTATGTCAAAGCTTTATCTGGTCTCCTTCTTGCTACAAGAAGCTGGCTTGACGGATATGTTTTCTTAAACATTTCGGAAACGATTTAGATATTAAATTGAAATTTGATACGCGTTTTTATGACGTAAAGGAGCATCTTTTGGAATAAAATTATTTCTAATATTTTGGTGAAATATTTTTCACGGAGAAAATTGGAGGCCACTGCGTTTCTTCAGAATTAATATTTTTTTTTAATTGGCAAGCCTTTTACGTTCTTTATCTGGGAAATTAAGCATTTGCGGACCTATAAACATATATTCTTTTTTAATTGTTTCGACCTCTTAAACACAAGTTTAGAATAATTCCCTTTACCCCCGAAACATTATGTAAATAGGTTGATACAAGTCGAAGTGGAAAAGGGTTAGGAGACACCATCATTAGAGCCAAAATATTTAATCATTTTCATATTAGGTAGACAACTAGTTTTACACCAGGGGCGTGCGGTAAAATTTTAAGAAAGGGAAGCAATTTTTAGAAACTTACGTATTTGTAATGTAATTCGATTCCTCGATCATTTTTTGCAAATTCGTCAATGTCGTCATCATAAAAACGTCGATGCTCCGACATATTTTGGATTTATTTTCAATGGACAACGAAGTCTTATTTTCAATTTTTTTATACGTTTAAGTGTCGAAAAATTGCGTTCTACTGGTGAACTTGTGGCAGGTATGGTCAATACTAATTCACACAATTTAGACACTTCAGTGTAGGCATCTTCCAGCTCCTTGTCTTTTAAAAATTGCATTAGTTCCTTATTAATTAATAATATTATTAATAATAAATTAATTGATTTTTTTTGACAATAAAGCATTTATTTATTTATTTATTTATTTATTAGCATTATTTTTTGCACTAATGTCATCAGTTTCGTAAATCACTTTTAGTTCAGATCGCAGTAACACTCGGTCGAAGAACTGGCCATAATGAAGAAGAAGAGATTTAAACGCATTTCCTGAAAAAAAATTTCTTTTAAATGCATCAAAATTGCAGAGCTCGAGGAATTTAAAATCATTTAAACATTGTCTGTACAATGTTTGAACATCTCCCACCTTGTCTGTTCGAAGACGCTTGACTTGTGGCTCTGCATTTAACGTCATCGTTTTCTCCCAAAATAGGTCAAAGTCATCTCTTTTTGACTTATCATGGACTTAAAATCATCCACTTTTTTCAGGCAAAAAGCAATATCAATTGTTTTAGTTTGTAATATATTAAAAAAATTGTCCAAGAATGGAAATATTTCTGAAAATATGTTCAACAAATAACTAAAATTAGTATTTCGTTTCAAACAGTCCAGAAAGCCCCTCGAACTATTTATTGCTTCTGAGTCCCACATTTCATTATTTTCAATTATATTCTCAAATAGTTCAATAAGTGATTCACGATTTTCAGATACTGTTAATACAAGTCTTCCATTATAGTTCCACCTAGTAGGAGCTACTTTGGGCAATCGTTTGTGGACAATGGAGTCCAAAACTTGTGTACGTTTTGTTGACTTGGAAGCCAATGTGATTTATGGACTGGGATAAAACTAAATTTAATTTATGAGCGAAAGAATAGACAAACACAGTACGTGGGAAAGTTTCTCGAACTTTAGCTTGCAGACGCCCTAATTGTCCTGCCATCACTGCAGCTTCATCATAGCTTTAAGCAACTAATTTTTTCTCTCCATTAATTTCTTTAGTAACGTTATAAACTACGGTATATAATGCATCTGCTGTACGATTTTCGGACATTCTGGGATTCTGGATTCGGTTCGACGCTCCGCCAAAAACGCTAGACTGGTCCAAATGATTTTTTAAGCAATCATCATATTTAGCCATTAAACTAAGTAAATCTTAAAAATTTCCTCTATTTGAAGAAACCCTTGTTTCGTCGTGACTTCTAAAACACAATTCGTGCTGCCCGAGAGAACAAACAACATCGATAAGTCTTCTTAATATTTGTCTATTTTTATCGACTAGTTCATTGTGTTGGCGGTGACTAATTACCAACTGTTTATTAAGGGCGTGTTCAATTCTGGTTTTGCCGAAGACTTTTTCTTTTATGACGGCCTGTAAATGCGCTGTGAATATAATGTGTCTTTTTACAGGTATAAATTGTTTAAATAGGAAAAATCAAATTGTTTTTTCAAAAAAAACATGGCAACAAAATAATTTACTTATATTTTCACACCCTGTTTTTAAATTGTTCGTATTGTTTTTCCAGATAAAAATGCCTTTTTCATTTTCAAAAAGTAAACATGGCCAACAAAATACGTATCACACAACAAAGAACCTACTCCATCCATAGCTTCCGCCACCACCTAGTTGAATAACCTCTGAAATGCAAAAAATTGCCAACAGCCGGTGGAAAGTTGAATAACCTCTGGCTCGATTCACAGGAAATCAAAAATACAGGACTTGGCTGTAGAGAAGCTAGCGGCCCACATAGGTTCTATTGGATATTCTATTGTGGCTGGGTCGGAGTCAAGGCCGCATTTATTATAAGCTTGATAATTAAGATAACATTTTAGCATTTTTAATATAAACTAAATTAATGGTTTCCTATTTCAAAAATTACTTTTTAGAAGATGTTTTGTAATTTTTTTTTGGGGAAGCTTTGCTTCCCTTGCTTCTATAGACTGCACGCCTGTGGTTTACACATATTTTGTAGAAATGAAGTATGAGTATTTATTTGGCTTAATTTTCGTTGGTATTTTTAATGTTTTTTGACGTTAAACGTGTCCGTGACATGAAAAAAAATAAATCTAGGTGGATTTGCACCAGGTTTGTTAATAAAACTTTTCGTTTAACTCGTAATACAAAAAACCGGTTTGTAAAACACAATTACGAATAACTTTTGAAAAAAATTAGGTAGGTTTGTTAACATTGTCAACTAATGAGGTACGAATTCAAGATGACGACCAAATGAAATGTTCGTAATAGCGAAAAAAATTTCGGGTTTTACATATATTTACATATTAGCATCCCTAGGTGATAAAAATATATTTTCTTAATTTCGTTGGTCTATCTGTTGGTCTGTCTGTCTGTCAGTCAATTCGCGACGTAGCTAAAAACTACTTATCCCATTAGTAATATATATGGCGGCATAGTAAAATGTTAAAAAATTATTACTAAAAAATAAATTATCCGATGTACCTCAAATTTTGTACAAAAGTGTTCTATAGGAATAAATCTGTAATATTTTGGTACGAATCTAACAAAAACAAAATGGCGGTCTAATAAATTATGTAACAAATCAGCTCGAAAAACTACTATTAGGTTAATTTCGAACTTTGAGCAACATTAAATGCGATATAAAGAGAAATTGGTAAAATATATAATAAAAATATTTGGAAAGTTAGCATGTGTGTTACTAAATGACTAGGTGCGGCACTAAATTGGGCCACACTTCACCATTTCCAAAAACCGAAAAGATTTATAACGAGGGAAGTTCCGGTTAAAAGAAAAAACATGCGTCTTCAACGATTTTGTTTGTAGTAATGTATTAAATTGTACCAGACTCGTTTATTTGACTGTTTAGATTAAATTTTATTTTACAGGCTTCTCGGCAGTTGTCCAAACACTTATACTTTTACTAAACAAGTAACCGAGGATTACATCAACAGGAAAGGAAAGGACATACCTATATGCGTTGTTAGACCCACCATTGGTAAGTTCAATCCATTCACGCAAAACAATTTGTAACTTATCGTTTTTTTTATGACAATATACACCTACAGGTTCGCAAGTGTTATTCGGGATGAGAAATTAGCTTCGGTAAGTTGGGAAAAACAAAAGATGAATAAGTTTTGCTAGCAGTAGTTCTATAGCAATATGCTTGCTATGGAACCACTTCGATGACATGCTGAATATTTCTTGAAAATGTCATCCAAATTGATTAAACCATCGTGGAATAATCGATGTACATACATAAAAAAAATACATAGGATCGAATTGATATGTTCCTCCTTTTTGAAGTCGGTTAAAAATAGTAGTTCACAGAGAGAGTAAGTTAACAGAACTAACGCCCTACTGATGAATCAACCATTGAGTTGTTTTAAGTTAATTAATTCAATTAAGAGCTGTGTTTGTATTAAAATAATTCATTTACGATTCAACTTCCTTTTCTAGAATGATATGGGGCTATACGGAGTTAAAAGGTTTTTAGCTTATTTCTCTTATTTATTTTATTATAACTATCAAATTAGCTATTATGTATGAACGAATATTTTGCTGAATAACTTTCAAGCACTACAAAAGGGGTGTCTTGAAAAAAAACGAAAAAGAAAAACACTGTATCTCGAAAACGAAACGCTTGCAAAATTCTGCTTTTATTTCTTAGTTAAATCAACTCTTACAGTGTTGAAGAAGAACTTGAATTAGTTTACAACTTGTATAACCAGGGGTCAAATGTATTTCAGAATTTTTATGATTCTCATTTCAGATCGTAAAGTCTAGCAATACGTAACAAAATACACTTGCCGATGTCGTTTAGCCTGAATTCTATATTGTAAATAAATAAGAACTGGCTAATTTTGGATAAAAATTATGTTATTCAAAACGTTAATGTAAATCTCAAATATGGGTAGGAGATTTTGGAAACAATTACGTTTGTGAATGTTAAAAAACGTGAAACTTCAAAATCGAATACAATTATCTAAAAAAAAATGACAATCCGTGCAGATTTTAAAATGTTGCCGCAATGTCAATAGAATTGTATACTTTAAGATTTGTTCTACAGTATTGCTAAATAAAACTTTTTTGTTCTATAGTACCTGAACTAACAATTATTTGTATGTCTCTTTGACCTTGACTTGAATTTATTAACGATTATTTCAGTGATATCGACAGCCACTGAGCCTCTGACCGCCTTTGTGGACAACGTGTACACGGTGGCCGGCTTCATCATAGCCAACGGCATGGGATTCAACCGAGTCACCTACTATCGAAATACTCAACTGGACCTAGTTCCGGCTGATTACGTGGTCAATGGATGTATTGCGGCGGGATGGCGCACTGGAGAGTAAGATCAAGTTGTTTAACTTATTATATTAATATTAACAAACAAAAAATCTTTTTTTTTATTTGCTTTTTCGCAATTGAAAAAAGTATTCAGTATCTGATGAAATTTTAAAATTCTTAATTTTAGTCGTATTCTTATCACTTTGCATACAGTTTAGTATTAAAGTTACAGTGAGATTAAAAAATGTTAAATAACAAATAACAATAGGCGCAATTCTCTATAGTTGACACTATTGTAGAATACACTAAAAATTAAGAATTATGAATGGAAATTAAGAAATTGGTTAACTTATTATCACAAATAAAGATAAATATGAAGAAATATAAATAAGAGGAATACAAAGTTGATTAAAGCAGCCTAAATCTTGTTAATTTTGTGGAAGTTGCTCTAATTTGGTCTAAAGATAATAAATTAATTAATTAAGGTTAGTTTTTTTTTCTGTGTAGTTTTGTAGAAAAGATCTTCTAATAAGTATTACTTGTAGGGAATTCAAGAAACAAAGAACTGAGATTCCAGTGTATCATATAAGCAACGTCTTGGACAATCCAATCAGTCAAGGTATAATATATTTTCTTCTTTTTCATTCCTTTTTCAGATAATATATATTTTTTCTATGAGCATACACAAAATTAAACTTTTCCGCACACATTTGAGTTTGAAAAGTTTTAGTTTACTGCACTAGTGAGAAAAATGTACTTTTCTGTTCTGGACTTACATATAAAGGTGCATAGAAACTTGCAACAAAACAACGAACCGAACGCAGTGCTGTCGCGAAAATTATCGCGTTTAAGTTTTTCATATCTCGTTCATCGCTCTAAAGTAATATTTGCTTGTTCGCGACGAGGTTCGCAGTGACGCTTGCTACGATGCTCGCGGTGAGATTTTGTTGCAAGTTGGCACATATCCTAAATTGTACTTTTAAATACCTGTGATGCGATAATGACAGATCTATATCAATAAAAATTTTATAATTTTAAACCCATAGCAATGACCTCTAAAAAGGCCTGTCAAAAAGTACGTCATAGACTTTAATATTTTAACGCGTCTTTACTTACGAAATTTTTGATAATTTAATGATTAAAATGGTATCATCTGACGAAGGACTTCCCCATCTATTCTCGACACCGTCAGTAATCTTGATCTAGTACCGAAAAAATCAGGAAACATATTTATGACGTTGGTGTCAAGAAAAAAATGAAAATAAATAGCTTAGAAGTGTTTTTAGATAATTTTATTAGTCTATCGAAACTGCAAATCAAATATTTTGTGGTCATGTCATCATATGCTCAAAAAAACGTAAAGAACATCGATATATGGAATTATTTTATGTTAGCAGATTTGAAAAAAAACGTGCATGTACGCCAAAAAGACCGATATGTAAAGCAGTACGAGCATTTTAACAACTGGTGCAATGCAAAAAAGTGTAAACACTAAGTTTTGGAAGCCTAATACCCTATAGTCTCTAATGGTAAGAAAGTGAAAGTGAAGTGAACTTGAAATTAAGAAAGATTTAGACGTCAGAAAATATTACAAGATCACTGCCTACATCAAGAAAATGTAGGTTTTCGCCCAAAAAAAGCGAAACTTTTTACTCAAAAATACATCACGACATTTCTAACAGAAACACCCGACGAGGTTTATCTTCTGTTCTGGGCTAGCTAGTGCTTGCTGACGTGAATTATCCAAACTTACCGTCGATGACATTAGATAAAAAACCATTCTGGCAGATCATTTGTTATTTCTAAATTAATAACCGCAGTTATTTGAATCTGTATAGAAAATATGCCAGGTTACGTCCAAAACAGCTTCCACACCTCCGATTTTTTTTAATTACAGAAATGGAAAATGCAATTCCCAATGTGTTGGAATGAATACCATAGGCCAAATTCCAACCCCCCCCCTCTAACATTGGGTCTAACATAGATTCAAAAATCCTGAGTTATACACAAGCCACAGCTTTAGGTGATCATCCGCCACTTTACTGGCCAATACTGGTGAAAGGATTACCAATATCAAACGCTTGGGTGGATGGACATCCACAACTACTGCAGAAGGATATTTAGAAGAATCCGTCAATCTAAAAAAAGTCATGTCGAACCAAATTCTCAATCTAAAAATCTCTTTGTTAGATAAATATTTATTAATTATGCATGTTTATTTTTAAAACGCTTGCTAGGACTAAATTTTTTCATTTTTAATCCTAACACGTGCGAAAAGAGAAAAGTTACTTCACCACACTTGCTTACTTACGGCAATCGTGTGCGGGAAAGTGGCTTTTTCCGCACTTGTTAGGATAATAACTATTTATTATTCATATTCCATGCATTTCTCTAAGACAAACGGCAACAGTTTCAGTCAATCTCAATTTTATAGAATTTATCCAGCGAAAATTGTTTATATTGAACGGCCTATTAATAGGAAAAATGATAAACTGAATTGAAAATTGTTTGATTGAAGACGACGTCTACGGCCTGCTAGATTACTACTGTCGTCAAGTTCCCACGCCCAAGTTGGCCACGTATCCGCTGTACTTCCGAACCACCTGCCGATACAACTACCTATTCCTGAGGTTCTTCTTCCACACGTTGACGGCGCACGTTTTCGACGCTGTTTTAAAAGTACGAGGAGAGAAAACCAAGTATGTTGTAATTCCTTAAAAATCACTGTTTGCTCCATTAACACCAACTCCATTTGCTCTTTTATCTACTTCCCAAATTATGAGCCACGACTCTTTTATTATAACAATCAAAGACAAAAAAAATTATTTTCAATAATTATTGTTTTGCCTATCACTGCAACACTTTTTCTGACAAAAATAAACACTAGTTTACTATATTTATACAACTAAATGAGAGAACTGTTTGACTATAAACTTATTATATTATTACTATAAGCTCAAAATATAGTTTTAGATGGTAAAAAGCTCTATTACTTAAGAAATTTTGGTTCTTGGGATTAGACCGTGTGAAATTAGAATTACTATCCGACGTTTCGCCTTCGAATGCACGATGCATCTTCAGGGATCTTAACTCCACGAGATCTAAACACTGAAGAGCTCGGAGAAATTCAAGCTGCCTTTTATACCCGACTTATCCTCATCAAAACATCATCCTGTGGTAAGATCGATTTCCACGTTAACCCATATCGCTATTGACGTGTTTCGTATGTATAAAAATTTCAATTTTTATACATACCAAGTATGTTGTAATTCCTTAAAAATCACTGTTTGCTCCATTAACACCAACTCCATTTGCTCTTTTATCTACTTCCCAAATTATGAGCCACGACTCTTTTATTATAACAATCAAAGACAAAAAAAATTATTTTCAATAATTATTGTTTTGCCTATCACTGCAACACTTTTTCTGACAAAAATAAACACTAGTTTACTATATTTATACAACTAAATGAGAGAACTGTTTGACTATAAACTTATTATATTATTACTATAAGCTCAAAATATAGTTTTAGATGGTAAAAAGCTCTATTACTTAAGAAATTTTGGTTCTTGGGATTAGACCGTGTGAAATTAGAATTACTATCCGACGTTTCGCCTTCGAATGCACGATGCATCTTCAGGGATCTTAACTCCACGAGATCTAAACACTGAAGAGCTCGGAGAAATTCAAGCTGCCTTTTATACCCGACTTATCCTCATCAAAACATCATCCTGTGGTAAGATCGATTTCCACGTTAACCCATATCGCTATTGACGTGTTTCGTATGTATAAAAATTTCAATTTTTTTGTTTATAAAATCCTGGAACCGATGCTAGAACCTTGACTCATAATATGTCCAGTTATAAGTGTTCAGCTACAGCAGATTAAATAATTTGTCTCTTTTCAATACATCGTCCACGTGCTTTAAGTCTAGTCGATATTGAGCGGCCTGTTTCTCCCACATGCACTTCCCCACAAGAGAGAAGAATTTTAGACTCCTTCAGTTTGAAAAGGTACAATATCTTTCGGGGATCGCAAGCATTGTCCAATCTTCCTATGTGTATTGAAGATTGTACGTATGTTGGATCACCGAAGTAATCATCCTATTTTGTCTCAAGTGTCATCTATGTAAGGAAGAACTACATTACCTATCAGTTATTTTTTCATAGAGTCGGATTACTAATCTTTTAATTGAACGCGTAATATCTTTAGTGCAATAGCCATTCCCTCTCAGAACTTCGGTCAGTTCCGATGTTAGAGAATCTTGATCAAAAATCGAAATGGCTCTGAATACTAGTGAGTTAATAACCGATATCTTTTGTGCTGGATGGTGGTGGGAATTTGCATTTTAGTATCTATCTGTACGCATAATCTCCTAATGTACCATTTCAAACAGAAGGAGTATATAAAATGCCTTGCTCTAGAGGAGAAGTGTATGTGAGAGAAACAAAACAAATTTTTCAATCTGTTCTAAGGTGGTCCAGAAAAATGAGGAGATTTTCCTGTCCATGAGATCAAACAACATCTTCATATCTGAACCACTGTTTTGGTTTTGTGTAATAGAGGAGATCCGATAACTGCCCTTGAGGTTTGTTCATAAAAAGTTCGTTGAAAAATGAAGTAAGTAAGACAAAAGGTAAATGATAAGGAGCCTTCGGGTAGTGTTGTTCTCCCCTATATACATGACACTACAGACAAAAGAGGAGGATTTCTTCATCGGTCCAACGATACATACAATCTCCAGTAGATATAATAAAGATGTAACTATTCAAACAGAAGGAGTAAATAAAACTCCTTGCTCCTGTGGAGAAGTGTATGTGGATAAAACAGGACACTCAACATCAACTACACTCAAGGAACATGAACGATGTACGTAAAATTGTTCAATCTACTGTAGCTGAACATCAGCATACCAATGGCCATATTATAAATGTAAAATATACCATAGTTCTAGCGTCCCGCGTCTGTTCCAGAATTTTATAAACAAAAAATAGGAAGATGTGTTAAAAAATTTTAAGCATTCAAAAAATTTCATTAGGTTATAGTCTACATCATACCTGGAATCCGATCTTAACACAGGGTCACAGTTCGGCAAGCACAAGTCGGGTATAAAAGCCCCCCTCAATCTCTCCGGACTCATTCAGTGTTCAGACGTTGTGGAGTAGAGATTCCTGAAGATGCCTATCGTATTCTATGGGGAAACGTCGGTTAGTCATTCGAATTTGATACGGTTTAATCCCAAGAACCATGATTTCTTAATTGACCAAAGCCATGAAAGCCTCCGTTCTATGTTTTTGCAATTGTAATAACAATTTTATTACTACAGCAAAAAAGAATTGTTTTTATAAAATGAACAGTTGAATGTTTTAAAAATTGGCATAATCTTATATTGCACCCGGTATAATAGAATTCTTTCCTTAAATAAGCTTTAGGTTTAAACTGATCAATAACCAACAAAATTTTCCAAGAGACATGTAATAAACTGCAACTTAACATGAACATACTTCTGTTTGGAATTTTATGTTTATTTGCTTTCCATTTTAGGTTTGTCGAAGGTGTCAAAAAACTGCATACCTTTCAGGAGGCCTACGAACACTTTACCATAAACACGTTCTACTTCCACGTGGAGAACACGCACAAACTGATAAGGAAAATGTCCTTCAAAGACAGGCAGCTGTTCAACTTCGACATCAGAACGTTGAACTGGACAACCTACTTTTCTCAATATGCCAAAGGCCTGAGATTTTATCTGTTGAAAGACACCATGGACACCCTTCCGGAAGGATGGAAGAGGTACCGTTATGTCAAACGAGTTATGATCGTAACTCTGGTACTCATCACCGTTTTTGTGTACGCTTTGGGCAAATTCTTCTTGTTTAGAGTGCTGCCTCTAGTTTTTGGACTGATTATCTATGCCTTGCGCAGTTCTGTTTGTTGAACTATGGCGACTAGTTGCGTCTCATACACTTACCATTTATCTAATGACTTTATAGTTTTTGAATTTTTGAAAATTAAATATTAGCAATATAATTGATTCTCTATTCATTATCATTTCTGCTTAACTTTTATTAATTTTTCGAACCCTAATATTTTGCTGTAGCTTCTATAACATTCTTTTAAGCATACTTAAAGCTAGTTTTCTAGCAACTTTTTGGAAACGTGGAATTACAAACGTGATGCTTTAATTCTTCCTCAAGTTTTCAATAGGGTTGAGATCTGAAGATTCAGGTGTATACAATTGTTAGAAAACATTATCGATCATCCACTTTCTTAAACAATATACTGGGTGTTTCCGTGAAGGATTTATCCTTTTTCTATAGTTTTGCTAATATTTTTTTAATTGACATTGGAATGTCAAAAAAATTATTCTCAATATATAATGCAAATTATTTCTATAATGGAACAAAGCAGAAGATATGATTAATTTGTTTTGCCATGACACTTAATTGATATGACAAATGTCTACCTGATAAAGTAGTCTAACGTTTAACGGCCAGTGGTATGAATGAAATGTAACGAAAAGTAAGGGTTCGTACTAGGGTTCCTAAAATAGAAATAGTAACTGGCCCTAAAATAGTAATTGTTCGTACTGATTATTTTTATAGAGCAAGTAGGAATAGTAAAAGCTCGTGAAATAGGAATAGTAAGGGCATGTAAAAAGAAATAGTAAGGGATCGAAAAGTTTGGGCTCGTAAAAATAGGTATAGTAAGAGGTCGTAAGAAATATAAATAGTAACGCTTCGTAAAGTAGTAAACATGTGGAAAGCATAAGGGAAAAACTATCGGAAAATAGAATAAATGTGGGTTTAATAGTTGAAGCAATTTCCAATCTAGAAAGGGGCAAAAGTTAACTTGACAACTTGTTAGTGGGTGCTATGCTCCCAATGGAGGCCTTCGAAATTGACCATAAGAAATTCCATTTCAAACGTCTAGCTTGCCAACTCAGGAAAAACAAATTAACAATGATAAAAACAATATTGTCAACACTGTTTATCAAAGAGAAGCCGTCCATCACTGACTGTGATGTATTGATAATGCGAACTAGGAGAACATCGAACCTGAAATTTTGAGTAAAGCAATAGTACTAGATTACCAGATAAAGCAAACAAAGCCAATAGAAATTCATGAATCTGTTAGTGAAAAAGAGGTGGACAATTGGAACATGTAAATAAAAGAGGCAGAGCCAGAATACCAAAGAAATAAAACAAACTTGGACAAGAATAAGTTTGAAATTGAGTCAGATAAATTAAGTTTTAACAATCCAAAAGATGAGTCAGAGCAAGAAATTATGACAAATTTGGTGGCATAAGTGATGAATGTAAAATAGAAGAAATATTGAACAATTTACTTACCAAAGTGTGCTTTGCTGAAGAACTTGAACAGATCAATAAAGAAGTAAAATACAGTTCATTTGAAACCAAGCCAATAAACTGTGATAAAAGAGTGTGTACCTGAAAAAAATAATAGGAAAGCAAGCGGCAATAAGGATAGTGAAACTAAACTTACCCGTAAATTTCATTATGTTCCATTAAATGTGTCTATTGAAAATGTTTTAAAGTATAAAAATCCTTCGAACATTTCTAGTAAAAGAAAAATAAAATGCCAAGAGCAGGAGAGATTAAAAAAATAAAAAAGAAGATGAAAAGCTAAACAAAGCTGAATCGATAAAAAGAAAGAAAGAACGAACGCTTGCTAAAGAACAAAAGGAAAATGCGAAGAAAAAAAGAGCAAGTGAAAATTATTTGCCAGAAAAAGAACAAGGAAACACCAGAAAATACTATCAATTGTGATGCTGGCGGTGAAGAATTGATAAGTGAAGTTGAAGAGGATGGGAAGGAAGAATATTGGATGTGACAAATGCACTAGGTGGTTTGGTCTTCGTTGAACCGACTTTATTGCCCTCAGTTATGACGAAACTGCAACCAATTATTACAGATGCTATGCATGTTCTTAAGTTATTTAACTTTTGTATTACCTAATCATTGGATGTTACATTTTTTATTGTTTCAAAATGTATTTTGTTTTTAGCTTTATAATTTTTTTACAAAAATAATTAAAATTCTTGGTTTTACATTTTAAACGATTTAATTGGTAATATATAACAGGTTTCAATAGATGTTTTACCTATTTTCGAGTTTTATAAAAATTTTAAGTAATATAAATATTCGTTTTTATATTAAAATGTCTTATTTATTTGTTATAAATCTACCTATTAGTAATATGGTCAAAAACCAGTCTAATATATCGAAAAATTGCTATACCCAACTGAAAACTGGCTCTTGCTTGGTCGACTTGAGGAAATTGGTGATCGAAAATTGGCTAAAGTGCTTCTTTTGGCTTTTTTATTTTTTAAAAATATTTTGTAACAGCTATTTCTTTTTCTGACAAAGAATGTGAATTTAGGAAGTACAAGAATTCATTACTTAATTAATCGTCAATCATTTATGCTTTTTGATTCTGCTTTCTGACCCTTCAAAGTTTGATTTTCTGTTAATTGGTAGAAAACCGGAAATTCACCCTACTTTTTTTATACAGTAAATTTAGGTTGCAAGCAATTGAGATTCGCTCGACATTCTCGTCACTTAGAAATGGACATAACACCGCAAATATGTAAATAAAATAATAAAACCCAACACTGTCAACAATTGCTAATTAGGGAATCGTAATAATCGTTCTTAAATTAAACGAACTAGTGGACATTCGTTTCTATGGTAATTAAAAAGCGTCGAATTTCCAACCATTTCAATTACTGACGGCAATAAAAATCGTTTACAACAAGACCTCCATAAATATTTCTATTTATTTAAAATTAGAGCTCCGGCCAGCAATTAACAAATAAATGTGATGTTTCTTCTTGGTTTGACGTGGATTTTTTCGCGGTCGCGTTTCACTAGAAGGGCGTTTCTAAAAAAGGAATCGGACCGTTCTCATGAAGAAAATAAGCTTTTAATAATGGGGTCGTTATTAGGTCAGAAAGAAAAAGATCTATGTACCAAGAAAGTATAGGTAAATTCTTAGATCTTTTAGAACAACTTGTATTAAAAAGAAATCTTTAAAAACAAATTCAGGCATAACAAACGACCAACAAGAACTAAGACAAATAATAAAAGTGTAACAAAACCTCCATCTTCAATAGGTAGGCAATAAAATTAATTTGCTTTATACAAATAATCTTTTAGATATAGCACAGTTTTAGATTAGTATTCACTGTATCGTCTCTTGAGAAAGGCCTAAGAGTCCGAAACAAATGTAGAGTAAATATCTAATAAAAATTTGAAACATTAAAAAGCTAGAGTTTTTCTCTCTTAAAAACCACTATATAGACAATCTTGTGATCTCCTAATGATGTATTTCCTGTCCATACTGAAGGACAGGTGGTTATAGTATGTCCTTGTCCATACCTACTAGTTCAAGGAACTCGAAATATGAACGATTTATAAGAAAAAAAAAAGCAAATAATACAATCTGTAGTAGCGAACACCATCCACTAGACCCTCCTATGATTGTTGCCATTTACTTTATATAGAATTGCTGTCTGATCGTTAGCTAGCTAGAGGAAAAATATTATATTAAATATTACAAATTATAAGCCTACTTTGACCGAGTTTCGCATCACATTTTTACAAAGCCATGCCAATTGGCTGCGTGTAATATGTTATTTTCAAACATTACGGTCCATTTACTTACTTCATTTATTTTAGTGGTGCATAGCCAAATGAATGAACACATTTAGTCGCTCTTTTTGAAGAGAAACAGACTACTCTCATTTTCCGTATGTTTATAATATGGTCGATTTCAGGATCTTGTCTAATTACAAACAGTTTGCATTGTTAAATTAAAACGTCTTAATACGTGTATGTTATACAGGGTATCCTTATCCTAGAGACACTAGTCAAAAATAATTCTGAGGATAGAAAGAATTACAGTTTAAAAATTATTCAATATTGTATGATATTTTTAGAAAATCAAAAGTTGCTAATGATGTCCGACAATTTTTTTCGAACACTATGAAAATGACATTGCACCTATTTTTATCTATGAGTAGAACAGAGACAACGAAGGCCGAAAGGGTTATGTACCGTGGTTGCTTTCAGTGAAGAGGGGAAATTGATGGATAGAGTTACAAAAGAAGTGAAAAAACGCCTTTGATGGTAACACATTCCATACTCAGGACACACTGGAAATAAAGGAGAGAATAAAATGGGAAATCCTTGGTCTTTGCAGTTGGGCGGTGAATAGAGGGATATATATGGGTCGATGATCGTATCTCCATGGAAGGATTGACTAATGGACGATATTCCTTCAGAATAGAATCCGTCGTAGTCTTTCACAATTTTACGATTCTCTAGTGAGGCAAGTTTCCTTGTGATGTTTGAATCATTAATATGGTGAATAGTTCTTTGGATAGGGTCGAAAATATCAAGGGTTGAAGAACAGGCTACTCTTCATATAGAGGAGCAATATTATAGTCTGGGTCTGAATTGCGCCATGTAAAGGATAAACAAAGTTGTCAAAAAAAAGTATTTTCTGGCTTAGAAAAGGAAACGTTTCAGGGTCCCTAGATGCCGGAAAAAATGTTGTCTTATTTCGTCAGACTGTCTGCCGGTTTGATATCCGCGGTATACTTAAAAAACTATTTATCCGATTGAAATTTTGGTCAAAAATGAAATATCATAACGGGATAAAATTATTACATTTTGTTAAAAATCCAATCTGGCAGAACAAAATGGCAGCCTGGTGAAATAATTAAAAAATATTTAAAAACTACTTACTTTGAAATCAACTGGTAAAATGGCGATCCAGTGAATAGTTAAAAAAATCGTTGTTAAAAACTACTTAGTCACTTAACTTGAAATTTTGCACAAAAATCAAGTATTACATAAAAATCAAGTTGTGAAATTTTGCTTCAACTCCAACAAGGCAAAAAAAATATTTAATAAATCAGCCTGAAAATTCAGTAATTTTTCAAGTTCAAAAATTGAACATAGCTTCAGATTTAACAGTTCATAGCGTTTCTAGGTGCTCAAAAAACATGCTTTCCTATTTCTGTTGGTCTATCTGTCAGTTTGCGGCATAGCTAAAGTAGCTTTTTTACCAGATGGATTTCAAATATTGGTCAAAAATTGAAAGTTTTGTGGAAATGATCTGATAACATTTCGGTATGAATGCAAGATGGTGGCTTAATAAGATATTTATTCAATTTATTTTAAATTATGTCCAATAAAAATATGCATTAGTGAAAACAGATAAAATATTGGTCCAAAATCCAGTTTGGTGGAAGAAAATGACGTATAAAAATGTTTGAACATACAGTAAGTATACGTATACCTGTTACCAAATGATTATGTGGGAACTAAATTTGGTCCCACTTCATATTATCCCTAATAAAAGGAAAAATTTCTAACGAGTGAAATTCCGAATAAAAGAAATTTTTGTCATATTTTATTTCCCTCGTAAAGATTAACGAAGTATTGTAATCGTGACAAAATCACCCTCCGAGATTTGTTCAGATATTTACGTTTCCGTGCCTGTCTGTTGATCTGTCTGTTTGAGTCATAGCTAAAAAATCTACCAACCCGATTGACTTCAAATTCCGATCAAAAATTAGGAGTCATATAGAGATGACCTTGTAACATTTTGGTAAAAATCAAATATGGCGAAACAAAATGGCGACCTAGTTAAATGTTAAAGAATACTTTGTTTAAAATGTAAGGTAGGTAAATTGGATAATCAGTTTTTTAGTCATTATTTTTTAACGTTTCACTAGCCAGTCATCTTATTGCCACATATTAGATTTGTACCAAAATAGTACCAAATCATCCCTATAGTTTTTAAGTTATGCCGCGAACTAACAGACCGAAGGAATTGATAGAAATATGTATTTTTTGGCATCTAGCCACTCTAAAACGGGAAGATATGTAAAACCTTGGACTGGGATTCGTCTTACAAATACAAACATTTTATTTGGCGGCCATTTTGTTCCGCCATCTTGAATTCGTACCATGTATATCACGTTTAATATTGCACAAAATTCAGCACGACGTAACAAAATGTTTTAAATTATACCGAAAAATCAAGTGTGGCATAGACGGTTTATATGTGTTACTAAATAACTATGTACTGAAGTAATTTGGCTCTCACTTTACTATTCGTAATATAATAATGTATTTATCTGTACTGGTACTAGAGATATTGGCTCCTAGAGTGACGCAATTAAAGGGGGAGCCATGGAGCTGCACCCCCCCCCCCCAAAAAAACGTATATAATGTATTAAGCAAGACATATTATATGAAAGGGACCTTTTTTTGGTGATAAAAATTATGAACCCATACTAGATTTTTCGAACACGCTGTATATCTTTCCATAAACGATAGTTTAAAAAAGCACATAATTTATAATTTTTTCTGTTTAACACTGAAACAAGATCGCCCTAGATCTCTTCCAAATCTGAGGATTCCCAGCAAGTGTCAAACATGTGTTCAATTGAGAGTGTTTACATTTTAAGGAGAACATCACCCGTAAAGGGCCATAAATTTAAGGTGACAAATGTGGCCCTTTCCACGCCTCTCAGATCTTCTGACTGGACCGACTACTGTTATTCGGGAAGTGGCAAAAAATAGGTTTCTATTTATTTATTTCTTTTATGTGGTGGAAGTTTCAAATAAAAATTGTTTTTTGGTTAGATAAATATAACACGGTTCAAATAAGTAGTTTTTTTCCAGGCTGATTTTTTAAAGATTTTGTTACGTCGCCATTTTGTTTTACTATCTTATATATTCATACCAAAATGTTACTAGTTCATTCCTATTGAACACTTGATTTTTGTCCAAAAGTTGAGGTGAATTTGATAGTTAGTTTTTTCAGTAATAACTTTATTAATATTTCACCAGGTCGCATCTTGTTCCGGAGCATATTGGATTTTTGCCAAAATATTACCAGGTTCTCCACATATAACCGTTTTTATCTATCAATACATGGCCCACTTAAGTGGCAAGAAAATCATCTTTTTTTAGTAATTATAATACTAAATAATTTTAAAACTTCATTTCGTAAATTGGATTAACAATCCAATTTAAAAGTAAATCATATCCATACATCTGTCACCAAGTAAATGGGAACTTACTTGATCCTGTTTTTTTTTTGTTAATGAGTTTAACACATGAAAACAAGCTTTAGAATTATGAATTAGTTCCACAGTAAGTATTACAAGCCGTACAGGCATAAAAAATATTCCCAGATAACTTTTATTCATTAATAATAACTATTCCTTTTAATGTACTTCTTTGTAGTGATTATATATACCGGTCCTATTCTGGAATCGATTTTTAACCTTTTCAAGTTTAAACCAAAAGTAAAACTAGATTCGATACGTACTGGCAAAATGTTCTACAAATAACGGTTGTGTTGCTACGGTACTACATAAATAACCGTGTAATTTATTTTAAGATACCGGATATGTACTATTTCTTGACCTTAAAAAATTTGTAAAAACTATATAAAAAAGTCAGTGAGTTTCTTTTACCCGGAAAAGAAATTCCGTCATTTTATTGGGCGCAATTTCGTTCCACCATATGGGAATCGTACCAATATTTTACCAGTTTCTACCTATTCTGCCACAATTAATGTTTAGACATGATTAAAAATAAATTGAATAAGTAGTTACACTGATTTGTAACTCCACCATTTGGTTTTGCTGCCTTGATTTTGTACCACAGTTTCACCAGTTTATCTTTATATCATACTTAATGCTTGTCCAAAATTTAAAATTTATCTAATAAGTAGTTTTCCATAGCAGTTCTTGATTTTTGTGGAAATTTAAAGGTAATTTGGGTAATTTGTTTTTTAGTAATTATTTTTTTAACATTTCATTAGACTACCATTTTGTTCCATCATCCCTAAATAACCTCTATTTTTTTTACAAAATTTGAAGTGGATCGGGTAAGTTGTTTTTAACTACACCGCAAACTGGCAGACAGACGACTAATGGAATTGAGAAAACCTTTTTCAATTCCTTGATTTTCTCGTTTTTACTAAATGACTATGACACATTTCACTATTCCTAATAAAAGAAAAGATTCATAATAAGGGAAACTCCGGGTTAAAGAAATTTACCGATTTTTATAGATTAGATAAATAATTGTATTATTCTGTGTGAAAAAAATTAAAAACGATTCTTAATTTGAATAAATGAATTTAAATTACAACCGAATGTTTTGAAATTAAAAGAAATGCAAAATTCTAAATTGCTTTTAGGGATACCCCAAACTAAAATAAGCCACAACAGAAACAAAAAGTTTAAAAATAATGAACGCATCACAATCACAGAAGAGTAATATGTGAATGAACTGCAAGCAAATGGTCCTACAAAAATAGCTTTCCAATTTGGCTTGTTAATAAAACCCAATTAAACAATGATTTGTTTTACTCTATCATGATTTATTGTCATCAAATTAATCTGACTGGAGCACTAAATAAATTGAAATGTTTACAGTACTCAGATGAATGTTTTAGTTCCTTTGAAAGAAGAGAAAAATATCACAAACATACACTTCTTACCCTGCTTCAAAAAAAAAGTTCTCAATTCGACCTGTATGATTTTCTTTTTTATGTTTGTTCGCACATATTGTCTAAATTTTGATGAGTCAAACGCTAAATTATAGAGGACGGTACTCTGGTGGTCTCACATATTTTGATTTCAAATCCGTTCACCCGTTTTTTTATAATAATAATATAAAAAAAACGCAGGTATAAGGGCGATAAACGCTTCGAGCTTCATAATTAAATTTACATTTTTTTAAAATATCCTTTTAAAACTATAGCATTAAAGTGTGTAATAGACAAACAACCCCATTTTCTAATAGATATCTCTTTTGCCATCATGTTATGTAATTTTATGTATACAGGGTCAACACGAAAATGTGCAACCTCAAAATCTAGTATTTTTAACCGACTTGAAAAAAAGGAGGTTATAAGGAACACAATATTATTTTTCACTTTTTAGTGCATTTTTGTACTGAAATTTCTTCCGTTGTCCATTTTTTTTCTTTTTAGGAAAATACACATACTGTTTTTTTTCAAATATTTTGTTCTACAATATTGTATTTGTACTAATATTTTACGTTTCTACCTATGCAATACTTAATTATTTAAGCATGATTTAAAATAAATTGAATAAGTAGTTTTTAAACATATTTTAAGACCGCTACTTTGTACCGTCTTTTTTTGGACTAGGCAGGAAATCTCCGCTACTATCTCAAAAGAAGGCTTACGAAATTATTATTTTCCAAATACTGAATGGTTGAAATTCGGAAACAAGCCTGTGGAAAGTATCCGATATGAATATTAGCAGTTTTATTATGACAGTAAGATGGTAAGTATTTTTTAAATGCTCCCAGTGTCTTAAAATCCGTAATTAATGTGTGTTAATCAACGGCATCTGCCAAAATAATTAAGGCGGTTACGCCCGACCATCTAGAACAATTTCGGATCTTCAAAAATAACTACATTAAAGTCAAGTCAAAATGTACTTTAAATTTATAAAATGTATTGTTGACACTTATAAATATATTCAAAACCAAAGACATAACAACAGTGTGATTTGAAGATGTTCATACATTGTTAAAATTATTAATTGTTGGTCTATTGTCATGTGGTGTTTTGGTTGATCTGGAAGGATGTTGTCTAGTTTACATAGAACAAAGGTATAGATATAATAAACGACTATAAACAAAATTTAAATTTGTTACTAATATTAAAATTAAATTTTAGGGTGGATTTAACACCGTAATAATAACCTCTGTAATATTTCATTAACTATATATAATTAATATCAACCAATAATTATTCAAATAACTTGGTCTGTATCTAAATAAAATGTCATTACTTAAAAAACGGCATCACCATCGCATTTTCGTGAACTGTCAGTAATAAAATCGTAAATCGAACAAAGGATATTGCATTTTGATTCTGAATTGTTTTTGGACGATTTTTGTGAGTTGTTGGCTTATTTTTGACAATTTATGGTGCGTAAGTGCGAAGTTTGTAAAATGTTTGGTTATTTAACCCCTAACGTCTTGGGTAAGTCACAATGTTGTTCTTTATCTATATTAATTGGTGTACGTAATACCTCGATTTTTTTCTAATAATAGTACGGTTAATTATTTTAAGGGCTAGTATTATTTGTAATTGCTTTTTTTATCTTTTTTTTTTAGAATTTTGATTGCCAGTTAAACGATTGTTATACAAATACGTTTTACTATTACTAAATATTACTCTCATGGCCAGTGGCAAGGAGGATAGATATTTTTGTTTTTATCACACTTACTTGAAGTACAGGGTGTCGTATTTTGGTTGTAAATGCAAGGTTTCTCCATTATTTGCAAATATTTAGGGTTGAGGTTTTCGCGACACCGTGCCACATTTTTGTCAAACTCAAGCTGCCGTAATCAGATTTTCCATAGCCCGCCTCGTTTCGGAGATACAGGGCCAGATTGAAAAAATTGCATTTTGGGACACCCGTCGTATCTCTGTTATCTTTTAACGTATCGAAAAGGTAAAAACTGGCTCTTATAGAGTTTTTTACGTAGAATTCAGTGGCGTGGACAGATTTTTACTCGTTTTTGATACATGACCCAAAGTCACGTTTTTTTAAATGGGACATCCTGTATATTTTTACGTAGTCCTATTCGTCTTATTATGAGCTTTTCAAAAATATATAGTTATCTATACTTATTTTAAAAATAAGGCTACAGGTTAAGTTTTTAAGAATATATTAAGGATATCTATTTTTCGTTATTAGCGATGTTCGAAAGAACTGCTCAAACTGATTTCCATTTTGTCTTAGACATCTCTCACACACTCTTGCAATTTTACCCAGTGCATTTGAAATGACTACATTGCGTGCTCTTGTATTTGCAAAAATGCCTGCTCAGTGGTGTTACGCAGGTCTTGAACTGTGTTATGTCGGGTACGAAAAATTAAATTTTTTAGGTGACCCCATAAAAAGAAGTTCAATATGGACAGGCCAGGCGACCTAGGAGGCCATCGGACAGGTCCGTGCGTTCCAATCCAGCGTTCGGGGAAGTTCTCTTCTAAATACCGCCTCACAATTTGGGAGTTATGTGCTGGAGCTCCGTCTTGTTGGAAATATATTTGATTCACATGTGCTAAAGGGACATCTTCTATGATTTCTGGCAATATATTTTGCAATATTTCAAGGTAGCGATTAGCAATGAGACCTCCTTCAAAAATGTGAAGTTTTATTTTGGTTCCTAGTACGAAACAAGCGACAGTAAAGCCAAATCTTCCTTGTTGCTTGCATGGAAATATCAAATGTTGATTTTCAGGTGACCAGTGTCTCGTATTGTACCTAGTAAATATTCCAGCACTACTTATATACGATTCGTCGGACCATATAACCGCCCTTCCAAAACTTTGGTTAGTATTAATTTTTTGTAAATACCACTGGCAAAAATCAATACGTCGTTCTGCATCTCTAGGATGTAGATTTTGCACAACTCTGACTTTATAAGGTTTATACTCATGTTTCTTTAAAATTGTTTAAACCCGAGACTTGATTACACCCACTTCATTCTCTATTTTTCTACAGGACGTTACAGGCGTTACATTTACACTTGCTAAGACGTTAATTTCATCAGCCTCACGATTTTCTTTGTTATATTTCTTTGATCTGGGCTTTTTGAAAGAGCCAAAAATTATTAAATTCGATTTCAGCCTATAGAATATTAATTTATTTGGCTGCCTCCTTTCCGGATATCTATATAATAAAAGTTTAAATTTTAAAAAAGATTGCAATAATAATTATGAAAATAAAACATTACCTAATAAAATAAAGCTCAGAAGCAGCGTTTATATTTTCATGACTCTCTATGAAACAGGTGAGCATATCATATTGCTCAAAGTTTTCAAATAATTGATTTGCAGCCATTTGTTAAAAAGTGATAATCAGAGCGACTAATTTAACACGTCTATTAGTATTAACATCAAAACTTCATTTACTTTATGACACAATTTATTATTACAAACCTAAATTGCAGCCTTATTTTTTAAAATAAGTATAGATAACCATATATTTTTGAAAAGCTCATAATAAGACGAATAGGACTCCGTAAAAATATACAGGGTGTCCCATTTAAAAAAACGTGACTTTGGGTCATGTATCAAAAACGACGGCCCCGAGTAAAAATCTGTCCACGCCACTGAATTCTACATAAAAAACTCTATAAGAGCCAGTTTTTACCTTTTCGATACGTTAAAAGATAACCGAGATACGAGGGGTGTCCCAAAATGCAACTTTTTCAATTTGGCCCTGTATCTCCGAAACGAGACGGGCTATGGAAAATCTGATTACGGAGCTTGAGTTTGACAAAAAAGTGGCACAGTGTCGCGAAAACCTCAACCCTAAATATTTGCAAATAACGGAGATACCTTGCATTTACAACCAAAATTGGACACCCTGTACATGTTTATTTACTTTAATCATTGTATCAAAAAATACACGATTTTAAATGAAATGTTTGTGCTCAAAATCAAGATGCATGTTAGGAAAACAAAACTACGAGTGAACGTTACAATAATATATGTCATATTGACGGCCGTTAATTGGTTCAAGTTTTCCTTTTATTTTCAATATACTTAGTAAGCAAAGCAATACAGAGATAATTAATTACAGCAAAAATTAGTTTTATTAAACAATTTTTTTCTGCAAAATTTAATGTCAGTTTAATAAGATATTAAATTTTGTATGGCCACTCTTTTGTTCTGTTATCTTGAATTACTACCACAACGAGGGAAGTAAAAATTGGTTGACCAAATCAATTTTATCGGTAAATAATTTTTTAGAATATAAAAAAACTACGAGTAACAAAATGTTTTTTATTCTACGCCTATAGGTGAGAATCCAAGATGGGGAAACAATTGGCGGCTTAATGAAATATTTAAAAAATCGGCCTGAAGAAACTATTTATTATTACTTGGATACAAATTATAAAGAAGCGGAACACAATAGCGACCAAATAAAATGTTTAAGAAATCAACGTAAAAAGTTTTTTTATTCACCAGAGTTTTAGTCTGGAGGTGCCCATGAGTTAAATTCGACCACCTAAATTAATTGTGAAACTAAACGGCCATCCGACCATACCAACGGAAGTAAAACATTTGAACCGATAGTTTGTGCATCGGCCGAAAAATGTTCTAGGCGGCCGTTCCAGAATCCCACATCGGAGACGAACTTTTCATACGGGACGGGCCAGTGCGCCTAAAACACTTGTTGCTTGCTTGCACCCGCGAGATTAAAAATAAAACGTTCGTCAGTCTGTACCGTTTAAGTCGGAAACCGAGTTGAGACCCTTATTTTAAATTAATCGGGTTTAATTAGTGATTGTTATCAATTTGGGGATATTACAAGAGCGCGCCTTGTCGTGAACGGAAGGAATTGTTTCGTAAAAAAAAAGTAATAGACAGCAGTGGTTTTAAAAATAAGCGATCTTATTCCGTTTGAACTTTCAAGAAGACACTTGTCGTTTAAGCAGTAGTAAGTTTATAAGTATTGCTTATTATCAAACAAAATAAATTCCTCAACTCCTGGAATGGATGTTGAATTGATTTTTCTAGTTTAATTTTAACTTTACCCATAAGATTTTTAAAATTTAGTTTTATGTAAAGACTACAAGTATTTAAAATTTAATTCTCTTTTCACTCTACTTAAGCAAAATTAAACTTAACTTATATTTAGGGTGAAAAACTTCTTTCCTACAACTGTTTTATGTAAACTGTAGAATTTGCGAAGTAATTTTTAAAAAAATTGGTAAATTTCCTTTACCCGGAATTTATGAATATTTTCCTTTATAATGAAAAAAGAAATGTGACCCATATTAGTTCGGTACATAGTCATTTAGTAAGACATACAATCTTCAAATATTTTTATTGGGCGCCGTTTTTTCCACCAAGTTTCCAGATATGCCTCACTTGAGTTTTGGACATAATTTAAAATAAATTGAATAGGTACTTAGTTTTTACAGTGACACACTCGCCATTTTGTCATGTTGAGTTCGTACCAGTTTTTTTCCTGTATCACATATAATTTTTGTTCAAAACTTAAAGTCGGCTGACTAAGAGGATATTTTTTTACTTTAATTTTTTTAAACATTTTCATTTGTCAGTCATTTTATTTTGCAATCTTGAATTCATGCCACAACTTTATCATATAAAATCACCCTCCGAGATTTTTTCAAGTCTACGTTTCAGAGTCTTTAGATGTTGAAAAACATGTTTTCTCAAATCCGTTAGTCTGTCTGTTCGCGGATAGCTAAAAAACTATTTAACTGATTTATTTCAAATTTTGGTCAAAAATTAAGGGTCATATAGAAATGATCTGGTAACATTTTCGTAAAAATCTAATATGGCGAAAAAATGGCAGCCCAGTTAAACGTCAAAAAGATTATTATTAAAGAACCTCAATATACCTCAAATTTTTACAAAAATCAAGTACTATGTAAAAATTGGTAAACTTTTGGTACGAATCCAACGTGGCGAAACGATTGATTTCAAATTTTGTGCAATAATTAATTGTGGTATAGAGATGAACTGGTTTAATTCTGGTATAAATTCAAGTTGGCCGAACAAACTCCCTAAATACCAAATTGAATATTTTACCAATTCCTTCGGTCTGTCTGTCTAGCAGTTCTTGGCATATCTTTAAAATCACTTACTCGATCTAATTCAAATTTAAGTCAAAAATTAGGAGTCATATGGGGATGACCTGGCAATATTTTGATAAAAATTAATTTTAGCATTAGTGAAACATTAAAAAAATTATTATTAAAAAACTAATTACCCAATTTACCTCAAATTTGACACAAAAACCAAACGTTACATAGGAATGCAATGGTACTATTTTCGTATGAATCCAAAATAGCAAAACAAAAAGAAGCTACTTATTGGATTAATTTCAAATTTTGTGCATGCATTAAGTGTGTTATTATAACTGGTAAGTTTTTGGTACGAATTCAAGATGGTGGAATAAAATATTTAAAAAAACCAAAGTAAAAAAAAATCTTATTAAATCTAAATTTTTCGTAAATATTAAATTTGATACAGGAATATACTGGTACGAATTCAAAGTATGGGAACAAAATGGCAATGTGTGTCACTGTAAAAACTACTTGTTCAATTTATTTTAAAAATTATGCTTAAAAATTAAGTGTAGCATAGGTATGACCTTGTAAAATGTTGGTACTAATCCAAACTAGTAGTACAAAATGGCGCTCAATAAAATTATTTGAAAAGACAGTATATCTCTGTGTTATTAAAAGACTAAGACTATGTACAGAATAAAATTGAGTGAGGATTCTCTACCCCTAATAAAAGGAAAGATTCATAACAGGGAAGTTCCAGATAAAGGTAATTTTTACCGATGTTTTTTTCTTTTATTTTCTATTAATTAGGTGTCCGGTTTTCTTGTTTTTGGCCACACATAGTACCTTACGTTTCTTCTACAACCACGTGGTAATCTACAACATTGTAAAAATCCATTTCGAATTCCTAACATACATACATACATACATAAATATAAGTCAAAAATTTCACTTTATTTTATGAATTCTGTGAAAAAGAATTTAATAACTTCTCACCTTATTAGTCGTTATCGTTATTCAATTTTTTACCAATTTATATTTGAAATGGTATCTATACTTACTGCATTATTAAATTTCAAAACCTGATAATAAATCACCTCCTAAATCTCTATAATTTTGTGGAATCTGATAGTGATAAAACCAGAAATTTTGGTGACATTTTAATAATAATATGCATGATAAAGATTATATTCAAAGGGTACATTTGATACACGATTTATTTAACTAGATAGTTGTCACGTGTTTATAGTTAGTTATGGGAACAGCCAACACAGCACCTTATGATGGAAAACTGTAACGATGAGATGTTCCCACGGAAGATGGAAACCGCTGACATACAATTATTCACATATAAATACTTTCTGTAAACATGTTAAGGCGTCTTTTAAGCCACTAACTGTCGTACCAGTTAATTAAAGTCCGTATTTTTCAAATTTTGAGTTTTTTTAAAAAGTCATTCGTACAGGTAAAACCTAAATCTGGCGCAGTCGATAGGACACAACGGTGGCACTATGTAGTCGTAAGAAATCTTCCTGCAGGGTTTACGCCTAACAACATAGTTCACTACGTTAAGGAAAAGCTTGGGACTACAGAGTTTATTCGATGCTACCACCTAATAAATCATATCTCAAACATTGATTTTAAAATTGGAACTCAGTCAAAAAAGTCAGCTGAAAAGCTTTTAGACAGCAATCTATGGCCACATGGCGTAGTAATAAAACGGTCAGCTGTATCCGAACTTACAGAAAAATCTACACCGAACCTCCCACCTCCCTCCACACCGAAAAAACTGCCCACCAACTCGAGCTCCGTCAGTTCACTGGTTGTCTCCTCTCCAATTTCTCAAAAGGGCACTATAATATCTTCTGACAAAGAGGCCATTGCTGCCTGCAAAGCAGATGTCTTGTTGAGCGACAACTGCTATAGTCTTTCCAAGAAAGCTCCTACTGACCAAGAACCTATTTTTGATCCAATGTCTCCCCCAACAGTGAAGCTTACGCGAACCGAAAAAAGTTCTGATAACCGTTTCCTCATGTCTAGACTAAGAGAACCAGCCATTTTAAAGGCCTTCAAGTTATATCTCGCCTTCCTGCACGACCAACCTGCGCCAATTCACTTTGAAGGGTTTACAAATACAAGCACCAGGCTGTTTTTGGCTTCTGAAGGCATTCCTATAGATTATAGAACCCTACACAAGATATATTTCGATTTTCATGCTGCTTACGGATTTAACGCAGCAGAAGTGGAAGCGGATCTTGCAGCCTATGGATCCTACATATCTTCGGAGAGATCGATTCATCTTCAGAGGACCAGAGAAGGCCATAAAAATTATTTTACCAGCAATTCTCCCAAAAAAAATTTTTAGAAAACACGACGTGTCCTGAGGAACTAGATTCCTCAAAACTTCCTGTTGTTACTAGTCTTAATATGGTTCTAATTAATATTGCTTCTCTAAGAAATAAAACTGACGAGTTGTACCTATTTCTGGAAGAATTGGAGTTCCCCCAACTTGTTGCAATTACTGAGCACTGGCTGAATCTAAACGAACCCTTTTATATTGAGAGGTATACCACAGTAGCTAGATATGACAGAAAAAACTCAGCTCATGGGGGAACACTGATTCTATCCCTAAATGGAGATTTCATGTCGGTATCTAAATATGATCATTTGTTAGCGGATAGCTCTTTTGAATTCTCTATAGTATATAATCAAAACCTTGATCTTTATGTAATTTGTATTTATAGATCACCAAACTCTGATGTACAATCATTTTTAAATAGCCTGGTAAGTTTGCTAGACAGCCTACCGATTAAAGGTAAAAAAATTCTATGCGGAGACTTTAATATTGACTATGCTACTGTTTGTGCCATCCAGAAATATCTAATTTCTATATTCGACTCTTTCGGTCTTTCAATGCATGTATCCTCGCCAACTAGAATTTCAAAAAACTCTTCTTCTATCATCGATTACATGGCGTCTGATTTTTCTCCATCAGAGGTGCAATCACAGGTCTATAACTCAGGTCTTTCCGATCACGAGGCGGTAATTTCCAGGTTTAGTTTACCTATTAGGCCCTTACCAAGATCTCGCCATCGGGGCAGAATTTTCTCGGCCGCAAATTTCTCAGTATTTCATAATATTTGCTTTAACACCAATTGGAATTTTGAATCTGATAATGTCAACACAAACTTCAGAACTTTTTTAAATAAAACTTTAAGTGCTTTTAACAAGGCCTTCCCGCTTAAGAATATCAAACCTAAGCGGCATAAACCGTGGACCACGAAAGGAATACGAATTTCTGCTAAAAATATGCGCTCGCTCTCATATATAAAAAAATTCACCGACTCCTTTCTTATTCTCGACTATATCTCTAATTATAGGAGGATCTACACTACTCTTATTAAGTCAGCAAAAAAATTACACTACCGAAAACGTCTAACAAACTCTAATAACGTTTCAAAAGAAACCTGGTCCATCATCAATAACCTCAGAAACAAATCAAACCCTGTGACTCAGAACTTGCCAGGGGCTAATGATCTAAATGATTATTTTATTAATGTAAGCAAAAATGTTACCTCTAGTATCTCGCCAAGTTTGGACCCTCTTTCGTTTCTCCCTCCTTCAAAAAATTTAGCTGATAGCTTTTTCTTAAGTCCCGTTAGCAACACTGAACTATTGAAGGTAATACATAATATTAAAAGTAAATCTTCGTGTAGCACTGATGGCCTATCAATTAGAATATTCCTGAACTTGCCACTCCCAGTCATAGAGGCCCTTACAACATTAATAAATGAGTCCTTTATAAAAGGTGTATTCCCTGATTGCCTTAAAACAGCTATAATTATTCCACTTCATAAAGGCGGCGAAAAAACTAACTCTTGCAATTATCGCCCAATTGCACTACTACCAGTGCTATCAAAAATCATCGAAAGGCTACTGAAGAACCGTCTTATGCCATTTCTCCTGAAACATCAGATAATATCCCCGGAGCACTTCGGATTTCTACCCAACAAGTGCACCAGTGACGCCATGTTCACGTTGCTTAGAGGCGTCTACTCATCTCTCAATAAAAACCACCCAACTGCCTCAGTTTTTTGTGACTATGCGAAAGCCTTTGATTGTGTTAGTCATGAAATTCTGATAAACAAACTACATTTTTATGGAATTCGTGGTACTTCTTTAAATTGGTTCAAATCTTATCTTGGAAAAAGGCAACAACTTGTAAGGGCTAATGGTTCCGATTCTGATTGTAAGTTGATTACAAGTGGAGTTCCTCAAGGTTCAGTCTTGGGACCTATTCTTTTTTTGTTATACATTAATGATATCACGAACCTTAAAATTAATGGAAGAATCTCCCTTTTTGCTGATGACACAAGCATAACATGGAGTGATTTTGATACAACGTCTTTACACTCTAGTATCTCCAAAGACTTGGTTATAATTAAGGCTTGGTCCGATTCCAATATGCTTTGTTTTAACGTCGATAAAACGGTGGCGTTATCTTATAAGGGAACTTTACAACCACTTCAGGTACATAACAGCAATATTGAATACGTAGAGTCGGTTAAATTCCTGGGTTTAAATATAAATAGCAACCTAAAATGGTCTAATCATATTGACACCTTAACTAAAAAACTTTCTACCGCCTGCTTCGCCATTCGATCAGTTTCAAAAGAACTAGACGTTCCTTCTGCCAGACTTACTTATTTCTCTTTATTTGAATCCCACCTCCGCTATGGCCTTCCCTTTTGGGGCTGCTGTACCACCGAGCAATTTCGTAGTATTTTTATGCTTCAAAAGAGAGCCATTCGTTATTTGTTTGGTCTAAATAATAGAGCTCACTGCCAATACTATTTCAAAAAACATGAAATATTAACACTTCCTGCATTATTTATTTTGGAAACGGTATGTTTGCTGAGAAAACATATAAACACCCTCCCAGAAAGGCCACAACATGTATACCCTACCAGAAACTCTAGGCATGATATTTATCTTCCCATTCCTTCCACAGAATTAATAAAAAAATCAATTATTTACAACGCCATAAAACTTTACAACAATCTGCCAGTACATTTAAAATCTATCCCTATGCTTGCACAATTTCGAAAAAACACCAAAGCATACCTCATTGAGAGACCACTTTACAGCGTTAATGATTTTTTTTTCAGTGAGTAAGTCTCTTTAAATTGTCACTAAACTCGCTTGTTTACTTAAATCTTTTGTGAGTCATGTCCTAACTCATAGCATAGAATTTTGTAAATCATTATATAGGGAAAAGAACTGTCGAACATTCACTTAAAACTTAATTATTTTTGTTAGGTATTGGATTAAAAACAATTTAATTCTTTTTGTATACTACATTCTGCACTAGTTCAATATACCTTCTGTTTAACATCACAATTATTTGTATAACTATAATAACATAGAGTTTAAGGTCGCATAGTTGCAATTTTGATTTCAATGTCATCGAAATTATTCACCTCGTACATGTGTGTTTGTTTACTTTTATAAGGTTATCATGATTCATTTACTGTTTGCAATGTTATGCTATATTCTAACGTGTGTTTTACGATTTGGTAAATTGATAATTTACATTTAAAAAAAAAAAAGCACTGACTTGTCGAAATTATTTTCGATTAATGTTTTGATATGTCTTATTTTTAGGTATATTTTGCTTTGTCCATAAAATTGTAGAATTTTTCTGCGGCAATAAAGCATACTTTTGTTTGTTTGTTTGTTTGGATTGTCCAAAGCGTTTCGACAAAAATCGCGAATAGTGTCCGTATCGACGGTTAATTTGGACATCCGAAAACGCGAGTGACTCAAGAAATAACCAAATTTGGAAAATAAAAACAAGTCCAGGTATCAAGAGACACACATCGCTCAACGTCCTATTGGCAAAACTTAGGATAGGAAGACCAGGGATCAAGGGACAAACATCGCCCAACCTCCTATTGGCACCCTAGCTTTAAGAAGAAAACCCTAGCTGTAAGAAAATTCAAGACAGAAAAACAAGCATGGTTTCAACCCTCGTAGGCTAAGAAGAAAATCATCATCACCCTAGAAAATAAGTGCTTCAGGAATGAAAATAATAATATTCCTAATGTAAGTCAAAACCATTTTGTATATATTTTCGCATACAATTTTTGCTCACGTGTATATATTGCTCATATTTGCGTATTTTCGTAAAAAAAAAGGTGAATTTTAAATACATTTTTCAAATTTTCGCTTTTTCACAAAAATCTATTTTAATTTTAATTTTCCCTAATTTTAATGTCTGATTCTGAACAAGAACTTGCAGATATCATAAATTTGTTTAGACTCACAAATATTAATAATACTAATTTAAGAAATAACAGAATGGAACAACCACAAAATGCCGCAGGCGTAAACTACCAACTATTACGTTTATATATAGATACAATTCCTACGTATGATGGTAACCCACATACACTTTCAATTTTTATAAATAATTGTTCTAGCTTAATAAACAATTTTTATAAAGAAGGCGATAACGCACATAACAATTTTATAGTACGAGCCATCATTGGTAAATTATCAGGTCGAGCATTAAGTCTAATAGGTTCTAGGATTCACGAATTAAATACGTGGCAAGACATAAAAATTGCATTAGAATTAAGTTTTGGTGATCAAAGAAATTTGGATTGTTTAGTACAAGATTTAATAACATTAACACCTCAAAAAAATGAAACACCATATAATTTCGGTATGAGATGCCAAGACGCACGCTCTTTAATTTTTTCAAAAATAAATTCAATAATTATGACTCCAAACGAAAAAAGAGTTAGAGTACAAAACTATGAAGATTTAGCTTTAAAAACATTTATAAGAAGCTTAACAGGCCAACTACAAAATAATGTTAGATTAAGAAACCCAGATAGTTTAGAAAAAGCAATGTCTCTAGTAATAGAAGAAGAAAATTTTCTTTACAGTCAGAATCGTAGTCATTCATTAATACACAAAATTTTCGCCCAAATCAAAGAGTAACGCCTATAAATGCAAATATAAATTTTTCAAAACCCATTAATTACCAAAATAATCGAAATACAAACTCGATACCAAATCCCACACAACCAAACTTTAATTATTTAAGACCACCGCTATTTAATAATAATTTTTTCAGACCACAATACCTAATTTTCAACCAAGACCTATAATACAAAATCAAACACCATTTCAATTTAGATCAAATAATTTCCCAACACAAAAACATCCATATTTTATGCAAAGACCTAGTCAAATAATTAGAAACCAACCGATAAATAATCAACCACAATTTAATTACAATAGAAACCAAAACCAACCCCGAAATCAAAGGCTTGATGAACCAATGGACACATCATCAACCAACACTAGACAAAAACCCAAATTTACTGTAACTGAACTACATCTGCAAGATGTACAAAATAATGAAAATCATGAAAATCAATATTTTGACCCAAATTTTTATTATCCAAATAACGAAATTGAAAATCAATATTTCGACCAAAATTTTATTAACAACGAAAATTATATATACGAAAATCAACCTGACCTACCCTATCATAATTCTCATTACGACGGATATTATGACCATGAACCTCAGTATTATAATTATTCCAATGCGAATATGAATTGTTATTCAAACGCAGAAAACCCACCGAACGATACACACGTGCAATCTAATATTAATAACTTAGATTATATTTCACGAGAAACTGATAACAGTAAAGATGCAAATTTTATTACGGAGAGCCGAGCAAACTCGATACCTTAATAAACACTAATATTACGACAGCTAATCTGCCTCACATATATGTTCCTGAATTAAATGCAAACTTTTTAATAGATACAGGGAGTACCAAAAGTTTAATGTCTCCAGAAATTGTTCAAAAATGTTATAAAAATTATATTTTTAATGAAAACTTTCAAATTCAAACAGCTCACATGATATCAAATCATAATCAAGTAATTTTTATTCCAGTTTTTAAATTATTTAACGTAAATGAAAAACACAAATTTTATATTTTTGATTTTAGTAAAAAATATGATGGATTAATAGGAGTAGATTTATTAGACCAGTTAAAAGCCGTCGTAGACGTCAATAAAAGACAAATTATAACACCAAATGTTAAGATACCAATAATTTATGAACGCGAGGACGAATCAAAAAAAGAAAACGATTACACACTAAAAAAATTATTTCATAGAAATTCCAGCAAGAACAAAAAAAATTGTTAAATTACCCGTAAAATACGAAAAAGGTTTATGCCTTATTGACTATATTAAATTTAGCGATCAAATCGAATCCCCACAAGCTATTACCAATATAGAAGATTATTTTGCTTTTACTACAATAACAAATGGACGCAACGAAGATATTAAGATAAATATTTTCGAACCCCTAGATACCGAACTTTTAAATTGTAACGAACTAAATTTTATAGAAAAAATGGAAGTCGATAATGACATCGAAATCAATCAATCTCAAGACAATTTATTGAAATCTAACTTAAAAAATTTGCGATTAGAACACTGCAATCTAGAAGAACGTAAAGCTATTAGAGACTTATGTTTTGAGTTCCGTGATATATTCTATTGCGATCAAATACCTTTAACCTTTACAAATCAAATCCAACATAAGATTAGATTGACTGACGACTCACCAATTTTTACAAAAACATATAGGTACCCAGAAATACATAAAAATGAAGTCAGAACACAAATACAAAAAATGTTAGACCAAGGTATTATACAAGACACTGTTTCCCCATAGTCAAGTCCAATTTGGATCGTGCCCAAAAAAATCGACGCTTCCGGAAAACGCAAGTGGGGGCTTGTAGACAAATATTCAATTCCCAATATTGCCGATATTCTCGATAAACTTCGCAAAAGTCAGTATTTTTCAACCCTTGACTTAGCCAATGGATTTCATCAAATCGAAATGAGTCCCGAAGACATTCAAAAGACCGCATTCTCTACAGAAAACGGGCATTACGAATTTAAACGCATGCCCTTTGGCTTAAAAAACGCGCCATCAACCTTTCAAAGAGTCATGGATAATATTTTAAGAGGTATTCAAAACGAAGAATGTCTCGTTTATCTTGACGACATTGTAATATTCAGTACGTCACTACAAGAACATATTCAAAAACTAAAAAACGTATTTACTCGATTAAGACAAGCAAACTTTAAAATACAACTTGACAAATCCGAATTTTTACGAAAAGAAGTAAACTATTTAGGGCATGTCATTACCCGCGAAGGAGTAAAACCAAATCCTGACAAGATCATTGCAATCAAAAATTTTCCCCTTCCAAAAACCCCTAAAGACATAAAAAGCTTCTTAGGACTGGTAGGCTACTACAGGAAATTTTTGAAGGACTTCGCCAAAATAACTAAACCCTTAACCCGTTGCCTAAAAAAAGGTTCTAAAATAATTCACGATCAAGATTTCATTGAATCATTTAATACATGTAAAAATCTATTTTTCTCGAAACAATTTATTCTAACAACCGATGCATCAAACATAGCCCTAGGCGCTGTTCTATCATAAGGAACTATAGGTTCTGACAAACCCATTGCATTCGCCTCAAGAACCCTTAACGAAAGCGAAACTCGATATAGCACTATCGAAAAAGAATTACTCGCAGTCGTATGGGCATGTAAATATTTCAGACCATACTTATTTGGCCGGAAATTTACCATATATACAGATCATCGACCCCTTGTTTGGCTATTCAAACTACGAGAACCAATCAGTAAATTAGTAAGATGGCGACTAAAACTAGAAGAATTTGATTATGACTTAATTTACAAAAAAGGCAAATTAAATACTAATGCCGATGCCCTATCTAGAATCCAAATCAATGCCATAGAAAACCAATCAATGATTAATAATCCTGGCAATTTTGAACAAGATCAATTCGAAAGTCTAGAATATCTGCGTACTATTGCCGAAAGTTTTAGTACCCTAGAATCAAACCCTCCTATTCAAAACCAACCTTCAACTAGTAAAGAAATAAATAAAAGTCCAAAAAAAATACTTGTCTGATATACAAGTTAAACCGCCGAAAAAACAACATGAAAATAATTCTGATTTACAAACACAACACTCTACTTTCAACGAAACAACTAATAGAGGAATTAGAATTTTAGACGAAATCATAAATAATAAAGTAAGCCAAATTTTAATTTTTCCGCATGTATATCCCAAATTAGAGGTAAAACAAGAAAATTATGAACATCATAAAATAATTACTGTAAAAATTCCAAACACCAACAATGAACAATTAATTTTACAATTTTTACGAGACTATACAATGTCCGAAAAAACATATTGTATATATTTTCATAGACCCGAACTATATATAAAATTTAATGAAATATATCTTAATCATTTTTCCGAGAAAGGACCAAAATTAATACGCTGTACCAAAATGGTTAACACCATAACTGACAAAGAAGAACAACTTATTCTAATAAAAAATCATCATGAAGAAAAAGTAAACCACCGCGGAATCTTAGAAACCCTAGAATACCTCAAACGCAATTATTTCTGGATAAACATGAAAACAACTATTTCACAGTACATAAACTCATGCGACATTTGTCAAAGAGCAAAATACGCCAGGAAAAAGCCCTATTCACCACTAATGCTCACAGAAACGCCTTCGAAACCCTTTCAAGTCGTACATATAGATGTTTTCTTTTACGACAAAAAACTCTATTTAACCCTAGTCGACTCTTTCTCTAAGTTCGCACAAGCGATACTAATACCTGGAAAAAATGCAATTAGTATATCTAATGCCTTAATAAAATACTTTTCCTATTGTGGCATACCTGAAAAACTAATTATATACAATGGAACCGAATTTAACAATGACACAGTGAAAGAAATATTAAATCTACACAAAATAAAAATTCATTTTACCACCCCACAACACCACGATTCTAATAGCATTGTAGAACGCTTTCACTCAACAATTATCGAACATTTAAGGTTACTAAAAGAAAGTTATCCAAATGACAATGACAATTTAATGGATTATGCAATAATTGCCTATAACAATTCAATACATAGTGCAACAAACTATACGCCATTCGAACTAACTCATGGACATAGAAGTTCACGAGACGCGAATGAAATATTTAACCAAAAAGAGTTTTTCTCAGATTACGCTGAAACCCATAAAAATAAATTAAAACATGTTTACCAAAATGTCCAAAATAATTTGGAAGCCCAAAAACAGAAAATAATTTCAAAACATAATTCCGATGGTAACGAAAATAAAGACTTTACCTTAGGACAAACTGTATTTAAACAAAACCCCCAAAATAGAAGTAAGAAAAGTAATAAATTTTTAGGACCATATAAAATTACCAAAATATTAGAAAGGAACCGCGTTGAAATTACACAAAGTAATAACCCTAACAAAAAAGAAACAATACACATAAAGGAACTTAAGAAACCTTCTCGTATTGTTTCAGACTCTTCACCGGGGCCTTCAGCAACCCAGGATACGTAGTATTCGAGAACATGAGAGACAATCCGGGACTATTCCCACACAAACTTGGCAATGCCCAAAACCAAGAACATATATGGTCATTTATTCAAATATTTGATATATCCAACATAATAAGTCAATTTAATGCACTTCAGTCCCAATACGTACGTATAAAAAACGCATTTGAAAATGAAACTAATATTTCTAAAAGCTATAAAAATAATTTCTATAATATCTACAACTTGGCATTATCTTACGAAAATAAAATAATAAGTCAAATTACCCAAATTAATCCTTTATTTAAAAATAGACAAAAACGAGGTCTTATAGACGGATTAGGATCAATAATAAAATCAATAACCGGAAACCTAGACCAAGAAGACGCTCAAAAATATAATAAAGCTATAGAAACTCTATCTAGTAATCAAATAAAAATAAAAACACTTGTAAAAAACCAAATTTCACTTCTAGAAAAATCAATCCAAACCTTCCAAAATGATATCCAAACCCTAACAACACATCAAATAATTCTCAAACATCGAATAAACCGAATTGAAGAATTATTACATGCCATGGAAGTCGAAAATATAGGAACCTATTTTTACTTTTACACCGAAATGATAATTTCCCAAATAATTACCGAATTTCAAATAATATACGAAATATTAGAAAAAATACAAATCGCAATAACTTTTTCCAAACTAAATATTTTTCATAACTCTATAATCGAGCCCAACGAGCTTCTAAGAGAAGTAGAATTAATCTCTAAACACTTAACAAATAATAAACTACCATTCGAAACAAAATTAGAGAACATCTTACTTTTTGAAAAAATAATGGAAATAAAAAGTTACAGCAAAAAGAATCAAATAATATTTATAATCGAAATTCCAATTGTTGAAAAAAATAATTATAATTATTTTCACCTATACCCTTTACCGATTCCACAAAATAACTCTTTTAAAACAATAATACCGAATTCTCAATATTTAATAATTGATGAGCAAAACCATATCTTTTTCAATAAAAAATGTAAAGAAATCATTCCTGAAGAATTTATCTGCCAAAATACAAATCCCATAAAAACCACAGAAGATTCCCCATGCGAAACGCAACTTCTGAAATTCTCAAAAAACCTATCCAATTGTCGATTGGTTCCTGTCAAAATCGAAAAGGTCAAAATCCAAGAACTTGAGAATAACAAATGGATTGTGCTTTGTCCCGAATACACAATAGCCAAGTCAAAATGCGATGAAAATAGTGAAAATATACCCTTACAAGGAAGTTACGTATTAGAACTAAAATATAATTGTGAAGTGCGTATAAAAGACATACTTATTCCAAACTTCAAAAATTCCAAAAACAATTACAAAAATATTTTGCTTCCAAAAATTAATTTTACACACCCGGTATATAAATCCGCGACAGACTTAAAACCATTGAAACTAGACGATGTAGATCTAAAAGACATAAGTGTTATTAAAAGTGCTTTAGAAGTTGAAAAACAAGAAATCAACTCCATCGAAAACACTCCAATTCATTTTAAAACTATTAATGGCTGGACAATACTAATTTACATTATTTTAATTTTACTAATACCATTTTTTGCAATCAAGTTTTATAGAAGGAAAACGACAAACTTCAAGAAAGAAGAAAATGAAGAAGTGAAATTAGAAGAAATCCCCAGCCATGTATCCCCGAATTCTGTAGCCAACCCCAGAATTCTACACTAAGGGCAGAGGAGTTATGGGAACAGCCAACACAGTACCTTATGATGGAAAACTGTAACGATGAGATGTTCCCACGGAAGATGGAAACCGCTGACATACAATTATTCACATATAAATACTTTCTGTAAACATGTTAAGGCGTCTTTTAAGCCACTAACTGTTGTACCAATTAATTAAAGTCCGTATTTTTCAAATTTTGAGTTTTTTTAAAAAGTCATTCGTACAGGTAAAACCTAAAACTAGTTAAATGTGTTGTAAAAGTCCTCAAAATATTTCTTCTTTAATTAATATAAAATGCAATGGTAATAATATATATATATATATATATATATATATATATATATATATATATATATATATATATATATATATATATATATATATATATATATATATATATATATATATATATATATATATATATATATATATATATATATTTATATATATATATATATATATATATATATATATATATATATATTTATACTTTTTTTAAATATTTTTATTAGGCGTCATTTAGTTCCATCTTAAATTCGTACCATTTTTCCTCTTTATCCTTATATCATATCTAATTTTTGTACAAAATCTGAAGTCAATTGAATAGGAAGGTTTTTGCGTTGATTTTTTAATTATGTGATTTGGCCGCCATTTTCTTCTGCCATGTTGAATTCATAGCACAATTTTAACAGTTTATCTATCACACTTACTTCTTACTCACAATTTGAAATCAATCTATTAAATAGTTCTTTCAGTCTGATTTTTTAGTGATTTATTTTTAAATATTTTAACTAGTTCCCTATTTTGTCCCACCATATTGAATTTTACTCTATGTTACCAGGCCATCCACATATGACCCTTAATTATTGACTAAAATTTGAAGTTAATCAAGTAACCAGTATTTTAGAACATGTTTTTTGGCAGTTGGGGGGTCATAAGACCTGGAATCTGTAAAATACTGGAATGTTGATATCTTTTCACGATTACAAATATTTTATTTGGCTGCCATTTGGTTCCGCCACCTTAAATTTGTACCAAAATGTTACCAGTTTATGATATATGATAAATAATTATTTCACAAAATTTGAAATAAATTTAATAAGTAGTTTTTTTCGGGCGGATTTTTGAAATAATTTATTAAGACGCCATTTTGATTCGTTGTCTTGGATTCGTACCAAAATTTTACCACTTCATTCCTATGTAATACTTGATTTTTTAACATAATGAAATGTTATAAATATTTTATTCAGCCATACTTTTACCAACTCATGCCTATATGACCCTTAATTTTTGACCAAAATTTGAAGTTAATCGGGTATGTAGTTTTTTTGGTATACCGCGAGCAGCCAAACAAACAGACCGACGGCATTGAGACAACATGACTCTAAAAGGTGAAGATCTACCCTTTTTACGATATAAATAAAAAGATTTATTATGCTATTTTAAAATAATTCTCATTAGATAGAAATATGGAGCTCCTACAATTCACAGACTACACTCAAATATCACAAAGCTCATCGCTCATATCAAAAAACGCCACCAACGGACACCACCTAAATAAAAGGAGGAAGAGTTCCAGCTGCGGGCAAAACTTTTCGACGCCACTGAAACAAAGAAGTCAAGCGAACGCGAGGGAAAGAGATAGAACACACAGGTATTTTACTATTCGATTTACATATATCCAGTTTTCATGTTGTAAAATTTAATATAAAAAACATACTTTTAAAAAAATTCTTAAGAACATTCTAATTTAAAATATTCATTATAAAACCCGAGGTGAGTATAACCAAAGATCGATTACACATCGCATAGAGAGTTTATTAGGCACTTTCCTAAATTCACCACAGCAATCATTCATGACGCCATTTAATGGCAATTTTAAAAGCCACGTAACAATATTTGACTCCAAGGTTGCCAGTATCGGGGATTAGGTTTAATCGTTAAGAAACATAAGAAAAATATGCTTTAAAAAAACTGGTAAAATTGCTAAGTAATGGCGAATTTAACCTATACAGATCGGTGGATAGCAAAATTGATATTCAATATCTGTACTATTACTTGACAAACATTGAATGCGGTAAACAATTAGTTGTCTAATGTTTTGTTTAATCCTTTTTTTTTAAGCAAGACGTATTTTTTTAAGAAATAATCAACAGGTTGTGGTTCAATATTTAACTTCTGTTTTGTTGTTTTTTTAATAATTTTAATAAATTAAATATCAAAACAAATAGAAATTATAATAATTAAAAGCAGTTTTAATTTTAGTAGCCTCCCCCTAGTTTCTAGAGCATTTTGGCACCGTCGCACAGTGAGTTAAATCGGCCGTCTAGCACGACATAAGTCCCAAATGTAATTTTGCAATATTCTTAACATATTCTAAAAATCTATATTTAAGATAGTGTTAATAATAGAAAAATGCAATTGAGAAACAAAATTATAATTACAGTTCTCGGAGGGGAAGCCTTAAAGTTAGTAAATATTTTAAATCTGAAATTAACATGTTTCTATACATCATTTTCAAAACAGAAAATATGATACTAAACATAGCAAATGTTTTTCTAATTTCTTACATGACTACTGTTTATAATTAAAGTTTTCTACGGTATCAAAACTTTTTAAATATTAAAGCCCTTACCTCAGAAAATTTGGGTCTTTTTAGGTATTACTATATTTAGGTAGTTTTTTTTTAACTTGTAGAGCATGCAAAAAAAAGTTTGTTGAAGTTTAGTTTAATTTTTATATAAAAAATAAGAAAAAGGATCCCTTTTAACCAAAAACCAAAAAATTAGCTGCTCATAGATGCCCATTCGGGATTTATATAGCTTTAACTATGGCTCCTTAATTACTACTGACTGCACCAAAAAAAACTGCACGATGTTTATATGACCAGAACTTTGCAAATAATCGTCCCAGTGTAATAACATTTTGCAAAGACTAAGGTACAAAATTTCGGAATTTTTTATTACAGCTGTCATCTTTTTAAAGTTCAAGATGGCGAACCCATTTTAAAAATATGGATATTTTATCCCTCGGTAGAAGTTTTACATCGTGTTAAAACTAAATTAACAGTTATAATGCCACATTATTTCCAAGCAAAATGATAACACTTTTAAAATTCGATAAATAACTAAGATATAATTTTATAAAACCACACTCCCTTCAATTCTTTTAATATTAGAAATGAAAATTTCAAATAAAAAACTAATCAATTAGGTAAATTTTAACGACTTTTCTACCTTTACAAAAATAAATCTTAAACGAAGATATCTCCTAAGCTACCAGTTCAGTGCCAGTAATTGGCATTTTTGTAAAGATAATTTCATAAAAATATAAAAATATATAAGGTGCAATATATAAAATATAAAATAAATACAAAAATAAATATAAAAATATATTAAGTGCAATATCTAAAAAATATCGACTTCATTGTATATGGCAAATAACAAAAACAATTTATTTATCACGAAAAGTATACCTAACTAATTAATTTTTATTTGAATGTTTTATTACCAATATCAAAAAAATTAAGGAGTGCTTGGGTGCAGGTGCATACGTAGTGGGCTTTTCTAAAACATTATCTGTTACATATTGTTTAGTCTAAAAGTTCTTCTATTGTTTATGTAATGAATAGAATAGAAACTCAATGATATTTTGTACTCACAATTCTACATAACCTAAATAAAGCAATATTTGACAAGACACCTTGTATTCTATCTTAATTTTATATGCGTCATATAACTATTAGTTAATAATAAGTTTAAAGCAATGATTCATGCATTTTGACATCAATTGTGTTTTTAAGTTACACAAAACATTACATTTTTATTAAAAACTGAAGCCATTTTAGTAACCCGCATCTTGTTTACATTTTTTTTTGCAAAACATTTTGTTACCTATCCTAAAAAAGTATTATATGAAATTTAAAAAACGTTAAAACAATGCTTGAATAATTATGTCGTACTACATGGCCGATTTACCACACTCTGCGTCGTGGCATAGATTAATTGTTGAGTTAAACTCTCCTGTGTTTTATAATTCCTTTAATATTTATAAATAATTAAAATCTCTTTGTTTTAACGCAAATTTGAGGGGCGACCCACCATGCTCTAGACAGTTACAGTCTGGAGACTGCTCTAGAAACTTCTTCAAATATAACATCCACTCTATTACGAATATTATTTTCAGTAGCGTAGATTGCGGTGCAGCATTTTTTGTTAGTCGCTTGTTTTTACTCCCTCCCTCGAACTCTTGCACTGGTTACGCTACTGATTGTCTTCGGCCTATGTCAAGATCAACTCGTTATTTAAATAAAGTAATTACTGTTTCAGCGTAAACACGGCTTTCTCCACCCTCAGGACATTGATCCCGACGGAACCAAAAGACAGAAAACTCAGCAAGATAGAGACCCTCAGGCTGGCTTCCAGTTACATATCGCATCTGGGGACTCAGCTGATGGCAGGTGAGTTCTATATATATCTTTTTTTAGTATGTCATCTTATTGTCATCCTTTTCATTTTGATCGTAAAAAAGAAGTAATGTAATTGTGAAAAAAATCGAGATTTCAAGGTTCCTAGATGCCGAAAAACATTTTTTCTCAATTCCGTCTGTCCGCAGTATGATGATAACTTTATGGTAAAAATCCAATATGGCAAAACAAAGTGGCGGCCCAGTGAAATGTTAAAAAATGATTACTAGAAAACTACTTATAAAATTTATCTCAAAAATCAAGTATTATGTAGGAATTAACTGCTAAAATCCTGGTACGAATCCAAGATGAAAGAACAAAATGGCGGCTAAATAAATTATTTGAAAAATCAGCCTGAAAAACTACTTAATGGACTGATTTCAAATTGTGTGGTCATAAGTAATTGTGTTATAGAGATGAACTAGTAAATCTGCGGTACCAATTAAAGATGGTCGAACCAAATGGCGATCAAATAAAATATTTATAATTGTAAAAAATCACCCTCTCTAGTTTTATATGAGTTAACGTGTTACCCTCCCTAGATGTCAAAAAACATGTTTTATCAAATCCGTATGTCCGTTTGTCAGTTTGTCTGTCTGAGTACTTAACAGTTTTACTTCAAATTTTAGTCAAAAAATTAAGGATCATATAGGATGATCTGATAACAAAAATTCAATATACAGGAACAAGATGGCGGCTTAGTGAAACGTTAAAAGTATTATTATTAAATAAAAAAACTAATTATCCAATTTACCTCAAATTTTGCTCAAATATCAAGTGTCACACATGAATGAACTGATACTATTTTGGTATGAATATATGACGGCTTAATAAAATATTTAAAAAATCAGTCTTAAAAAAACTAACTTATTAAATTAATTTCAAATTGTATGCTCGCATTAAGTGTACTATAGAAATTGATAGGTAAAGTTATGGTACGAATTCAAAACGGCCGAAGAAAATGATGGCCAAATATTTTTTTAAAAAATCACTGTAATAAAAAAATTCAATTGACAAATTTTGCACAATTTGTTAGCAGTTAGCAGCAGTTAATGAATTTATTTTAAATTATTCACAAAAAAGAAGTCTGGAATAGGTAAAAACTGGTAAAATATTGATAGGAGTCCAATATGTAATAAAACGGGTGCCTAATAAAAATGTTTGAAAAGACAGTATATCTCATGGGCCATTGGCTCACTCTTCACTATTTCTAATAAAAGAAAAGAGTCAAAAAGAGGAAATGTAAAAGAAATTTACCGTTTTGTCTCTAATAGACCTGTAACCTAAATTAAATAAATATTTAAAAAAAACAGCTACTCTTTCATCCAATCGGGCATCTTTCCATGTCAAGATTCATTTACTTTACAAAATTTGTATAGCAATTTTTATGAGCATTTAATACTTCTGGTATTTTTTAAGAAACATCTTCAAAATAGTTTCTCGTAACTCTCAGGTTATTCTCTGCATAATATATTTATTAAGTTTTCGATCGACTTTCTCCTCTCGAGAGATATTTAAGCTTTCCACATCAAAGGAGACAAATCGGTCAGTATGTTCTATTCTGATATGGTTTGAATTTTTAATAAAGGAACTTGACTTTAGGGTGTGAAGGTTAAATGATTTGTCAACATATTTCAAAAGTTCAATACTTGGTGAGAACCAAAGAGAAATAGTGTCAAAGTGGTACTATCGCGTGGACCCCCGGGATGGAGCTTAGGCTTAAGTAGACCTGATGGATCATATGATATTCAGGAAAAAGACTTTGACTAATGTTACTAATCCAGTGAAAAACACCGACGTTGATACCCAGGTTTTTTACTAAAGAACCACAAGCACTACATATAGAGCGATAGCGGTTATTTTACAGACATGGAGAGCTCATCAGAGTCTGAATATTCAACCAATTGTAAAAATGAAGATTTACAGTATAGAGTTATATTAAATAGGGGCACTTAAAAAACAAGTTGAGTGTTAGAAATATGAAATAGATAGTTAAGCAGAAAGAGGTGGAATGTCCAATCTCTCTGTCTGCATTGAATATGAAAAACCTTTATACTCTAAACTTTTATAACCATGAGAAAAAGATAATTGTGCGATTTGCGACATTTTTATTATCGGATTGTTTTGAAGGAAACCAAAGAAAAACTTCCCGTGATGCGAGTCGAGCAAGCTATTGTTCCTGGAACTTATCGTTTAAGTGGCATGTCCTTATAGGTAAAGTGGACAATTGTGTGGATAATAATAGCTACAACGGTTGCAAACCACGTTAAGGTTATTATTATTTCATTCCAGGATTCCATGGTCTTTAGATTATACATATTTTCAGTGACTCACATATAAATACATTTTTGCTACGAAGATTCATGAACATAATTAATATCGGTAAACATTGCTCTCAGATAGTCTAATATACTTCGTTCTGTTTTAATTTAAGAATTTATTTATCAATTAAACTTGATTTAAGTGAAAAATATTAGGTTACATTTAATAGAGCTTAAAATAAATTTATTTATCGCAATAGCACGATCTTAAAATACAATTAAAGTCAACAATAACTTTATTGTTTTGTTTATAAAGTGAAAATTAAATAGTGGAGGGTTTACAGGGTTTTAAGAATAGCAATTTAAATTAAAATAACATAGAAAATCGCTCAATTCTTCTTCACCCACTCTTTTCCTCGTATAGAATTCCACTACTTAAATAAACAGTCTATACTTCCATCATATTAGATTTCTATCAATATTTCACCAGTTTCTATGCCACACTTGATTTTTCGATATAATTTAAAATAAATTGAACTGTTAAATTTAAAGTCAGTTGAATCTTGAACTCGTACCACAACTTTACGAGTTTGTCTCTAGATCACACTTATTGTTTGCACAAAATTTCAAAACTAATAAATAGTTTTTCGGATTTATCTTTTAAATAATTTATTAGGCTGCCATTTTGTTTTGCTATCTTTGAGTTGTACTAAAATTTTTAACCAAAATTTAAAGTCAATCAGATTATTACTTTTTTAGATATGCTGCGAACAGACAGACAGATTGGTGGAATTTTGTTTTTTTTTCGTTATCTAGGGACCCTAAATCGTGAAGGACTGAAGAAATCTCCTAGGGTGATTTTTTCACGATTACAATAATTTCCTTTCACTTAGAAAATATCCTAAGATATCTAAGAAAGGTTTAATCATTTTATATAAAATAAAACGTTTCAGATAAAAGTATAATTAAAGTTGTTGCTAAATAGGTAGTGCAGTATAACAACATATAGGGATAGAAATAGTTATTTGTCGTTTTTAGGACCAATCGATCAACCGTGTCTTCGCCTGATCCAGGGCTTGTCGGAAGATGACACTTTAAGTTCCAGTCCAAATAGCCGACAAGTATGCACCTTCTGCATTTCACATAAAAAATTCCCAGTAAGTACATAATATCTAATGTAACAATTTCTGTTTATCATGGTTTCTAAGTTTAGACCGTGCATAAAAGCGGAAAAACTTCGACTGGAAAGAGTTGTCATCAGGGATCCCGTTTAATCTAATTCTGTATTCAGAAGGAGTTTATATAAAATTCCCTGTCCTTTACTAGACTCAAATAATATAAAACAATATATTAAACAAAAAAGTTGTTCAAATCCCGTTTCTATAAGCAGAACATAAGATATGAAATAAATTTGAATCAAATTAAGGACAAGAAGGCTCTTGCATTAGTCCAAGCATCAATGTTCCTATTTCGAGTACCTGAAGATATCTTATGCAAGCGTGAGCAAAACGTCCTCGTAATTTGGTGGTGTCTAAATAAAAAAAAACTATTGTTTATTCAAGATTTGAAGGCTTCAGTTTAATATATTAATCTTAGCCTAGTAAGAAGATCCATTTTTTTTTGAAACGCAACAACTAAAAAAATGTTCTATTTCCTGAGGTTAGATCTTTTACTGACCGGACTAACACGTGTTTCTTATTATTCAGAAAATACTACCCCAAGAAAATTACACATGCCAAACATACGACTGCCAGCAAATGTTACTAGAATCTCCACCCGATTCTTCACCGCCCCTCATCATATCCAACAGCACAGATTTACCTCCTATTTATCATCACCAGTAAAAGAAGGTGAAATTGTGCAAACCAAAAATAATAACTAAAGCCAGGTTGTTTCTTAACAAATAGATTTAAAGTTTCTAGTATATAAGTCAAAACTAATAAAAAAGACATTTGTATATTTTTTTATATAAAAATGTAAATAGTATTTAGCAATATATTAAATATTTTAATTACACTAGTTTTTATTTTAGCCCTTCTATTTTAGAGAATAATGACAAACGCCGGCAAAAAATAGATACGTCTCATGAAGCTTATGGAAAAATAAAGTTGACCTCTGTTACGCCACATTAATTGTAAATTCCAATCAAAAGGCTATAAAAATAATTAAGAGCAATTTTGTTTACAGTATCTAAGCAATTTCAGTTATTAGACGTAAATCATAATTATTGAAAAACGAGTGGACAGCTGCCAAGACATGATTCAATATAGTGTATTTAAAAAAAATATGGAAACTCTTTTATATTCGAGAATAAACGTTTATTGAAATGCATAAGCATCATGTGTCCAGTATTTCACAGGACAATTCCTTAAACATTTCAAAGATAAAAAGTTCATATGAAGATAAGTGCTTTATTTGCAAGATACAATTTTTAAAATCTGAAATACCTTTTGATGGGCCTCTTACATTCCTAAATAAATCATAACTCATGTCTATTAAGTGAACATAATACATTTCTAGAAAAGTATACAGGCTGTAACTTTGGGTCTCGACCCCACTACTACCAGATTTCCGGCTTTATTCTACAATTTTAACCATTTTGAAGTAATTTAGGACTGTATTGATGTTTTTTTAGCTTGTAATATTTAGGTAATAGGCTGGTACAAAAACCATTAAAACTGTTCATATTTTTAAACACATTTTCCTAAATCACGTCAAAATTGTCATGAGTATTAAAAAAGCCGAAGGAACATAAAAGTCGTAGAATAAAATCGAAAATCGCTTGAAAATTTCTAACTAGGACAGTGTCGCTACAATTTTTTAGGGACGGTCAAAGGAGTCCTGACCCCAACAAAGGTATACCCTGTATTATGGTCACTTATAGACATTAATTGCGATTAATCGTCTGCCAAATTTGAATCAGTCTTCAGAAACTTACAAGGCATCACGAAAACTAAGATATATTAAAAACATTTTTGTAATGTTTTAACGAAAATAACATTTTTATATTGATAAATAATTCTAAAACGCGTCTACCGATTTTGTTAAACAGTCCACTGTTTTTTGCATTGTGTTGATTCTTAGTCCTTCATGGATGGAAAAATAGGAAATGTTTTCATTCCGGGTGTACATCTGTTCACTACTGTCGTTCTGAAAAGAACAGCTTTGCTGTCGTTTCGCCAAAATCACATTTCGAGTTTTCGAAGCTTTTCTTCTCGAGTCCGAATAGAGACTGAAGTGTTCCTTTTATACCCCCATCCGGGACCGAAGGTTATATCTGCGCGGCCGTTGGTCATTATTTATGTTTTCCGGATATTGCTGTTGTAGTTATTTTTTGGGTTTAGTAGTAGCGTAGTAGCGAGTAGTTTACCTATGGTTGTTTGGGGTTTGTGTAATGTTTGAATGTTGTGTTTTCTAAAAATTCGATTTTGTCTGTTGTGCCCTTTACATATGCTAAGATTACTTGTTGCCTCCCCGATTCATAATTTTTAGTGTTCGTTGTTCGACAACTCTGACATTAATAGCTTTCTCTATAGTCCGATTTGTGTAGCCATTTTTCTTTAAAGCACCAGATTAACACTCAGTTAATCGCACGGATCTAGATATTAGAGTGTTGAATTGTAAATGGCAAAGTGTACTAGTGTTCTTCTGTGGGATGAAGTATATCGAGTATATCTCAGGGACTAAGGAAAAAAGTCTCGAATAACAAAATAGGCTATAATTTTAGTTTTATTAGTTTAATCCGATTTTGTAGTACTTTGGTTTTAAATAGATTCATACAAACTGTATGTCTACTCAAGTGAGTATATTATTTAAATTTCTCTAACCGAGAAAGAACCCACTTTTTTACTAGAGTATCGTCTATTCTAAGATACTACATGATGGAATGTGAATTTGTTATACAATTTATCAAAAAATCATAAAAATCTAAAATTAACTGGAGTGTGAAATATTTTTATAGTTATTAAAACATTTTTTTTAAATGTTACTTGGAACTTGATAATCCAGGATTTAAACTGATTACAATGATCTCAACTAACTAGCATTTAATTTGATTGGCGAGTGTATTTGTAATGTTGACGCTAACAAACTCCAAAGCCTCTGAGTGTTGTTTTCTTATTATATCAAACTTTTTTGCTTCAACGTGCATTTTGATTTAGTTAATAATTTATGGCAACTTTTCTTTCGCCTTGTATAATATTTTGTCACTAATTTAGGCAAAATAAAACGACATCCAACATAACAACAAGTTTATTGCAACAGGTAATAAAGTAAATACTGTACCAATAACTATTATGGGAATAAGTAACACTTTTATGTAAACTTTACAAACTAAAGAAATATTTTAATTGTTAATTATAATAATTAAAAAATATAAATTTAAAAACTTTATGGTCATTTTATTTTTCGGTTAATAATGGACAAGGTGTTTCTGGTTATATATGCACCCTCTCCCCTGTATTTTTAGAAACATAAAGAAGTTGAATACAAAAGTGTCTTGAAATTTTACAATTTTTTTTTGAATAAATCGCAGATATCCCATATATCTGTGTTTCATTTGTCTGATATCATGTAACTGATAATATGATTTTGATATCATGTAACTTATAATAAGAAAAGCGGGAGAATAGGCAACATTGTAAATAAATGTCAAACAAAAGGTTGATTTATTGACTAGTAGATGTTTTCTTTAATACTATATATATATATATATATATATATATATATATATATATATATATATATATATATATATATATATGCATTTCTGCAAGTTGGTAACATCCTTTATATTATAGGTTCACCAAATAATTCTCTTCTTGCTGGACATTAATACACTAAATTAGATACATTATTTTTAAAGATAACCTAGAATTTTGAAAAAGAGGCAATACAATCCCATTGACTCGACTATGTAGTAGAATGTGCTCTGTTTGTCTCTAACTCATTACCATTGGTGTCAGGGTTTTTTCGAAACATTTCGGGAGTCTATAAAGATAGAGGATCTTACAAGTATATTTATAACCAGCAAAGAGAAACCCATTTGGTGGACATGTAATATGCGGGGTGTTATATTTAGGAAACCCCAAAGCTGATGTTGATTTCAGAAAAGACAAACACCCTATATATTGATTTATTAAAGTTGAGAGTATATAGTGAAAGAAAAAGTGTTTTTAAACTTAAATAAGGAATAAAAATAATATCACCGCCCAGATAACTCTGACAACAAACAATGTCGATTTAAAAAATGTCCTTTAGTTTCTCGCAGTAGTGTGATTGGCTTTATACCAGTCGACGCTCTCCTGTATTGCTTGCGAGAACGGGGTGAATTGAAAATCGGGCAAATATTTCCTGAGCTTCTTATTGCTAGCAGTCTTCTTGAATTGACCGTCGGCCTTGGTCGTGTCGAACACTATTTTGCCTTGAAAGTTGAATGCTTTCACCAGTTCTTCGGCCAAGCGTTTTATTGATACTTCTGCCTCCTCATCAACTAAAACAAATTTATTTTAGAATTGTTATAGGGAAATATTAAATAGGAAGACCTATTATCTATACAGTTTACACAGGTGCACAAAAAAAACGGACACTTTACAATTTCACCAAGTTGTGAACTTAAAGAACTTTTTTAATTTTTGATCGAATTTGGTAATTTTTTTCACCAAATGAGAAGATAATTATTCTAAATTACTGCACATTATGCAGATTTCAGAAAAATGTTTCCTATATACACGTTATACGAGGCGAATCTAAATTATGTTCTTATCATCTAATTTTAGACCACCCTGTGGCTCTTAGAAGTCAATGATAAATATTTCGCTTGCAAACTTACTTCATTCCCTATTTTTAGTTTTTGACTCACGTCTATATCTCGATTCGTTTTAAAGTTAATGTGAGTTATTGAATAAGATATAACTCTTTTTCAAGGTTGCTTTTTAATTAAATTTTAATTGCATGAAAACAGTGTCATATCGTTGCTAAGAGATCAAAAGCGCTCGACTTATTGTCAGTTTGAGGAAGCATTAAACCCTTTTGGTCAATGAAGATTTCGCTAAGACTTTTTTACATGTCTGAAGAATCGAGCTAAAAGATATAGAGGAACTGGTAAAAACAAACGGAGATCTGACAGTGGCCAAACACTAATATCAGAAGTAAATAACCTGTACGTCGCCATTTAAGCTAAATTAAATGCACTCAGACCAGCAACAGGTCCAAGATTGCTTAGACATCACCGGATAGCAAGATTAACCTCTGCTAATCAACAACTCAATTGTTCACCGGCTTAGAGTCCTGTTGCGTACGTTCTCCAGATAGCAGGGAGCGTGTATAAAGGCCACCTCATTTATGGTTTAATTTTATGAGATAAAAAGAAGAGCTGAATATAAAAGTTGTAGGATATCTCAAAAATGTGTAGCAGACCCAACATACATTTTTCAATGGAAAACCCCGTATATTGTATGTCTATAAAATGGCCCTCTTCTTACTGATTATCAATCTACCTGATTTAGTATTGTCCTCTTTAAAGACGTTAACCCTGCATTCCAGTTAAATCCAGTAATCTTTTTCCATTTCTCTTTAACTCAATACCTTTAGATAAAGATATCAAAACCTGGTATATTTATAATCAGCCAGACGAATATTTTATGAACATATAATATACAGGAAGTACCATTTAAAGAAATGTAGATTGTGTCTGCTAAACATTTTTGAGACATCTTGTATGTATTCTAAACAATTTTCTAAAAACTACATAATAAATCCTACAATTATATTCAACATTTTTTCCATCTTTTAAAATTAAACCAATGGCGTGCTATTTTAGTCAACCATATTTTCCTATTGTCACACTTTATAGGTAATTACTTAATTTGAATGCAAGATAATTCGAGACCACATTCCGCTAGGTGTGTCCCACAATATATTAATGCAGTTGGAATAGAGAAGATGAATTGTTCTCCAGACGGAAATTCTACTGATCCGAACTGGGACTACCTTGGTAAATGGGTTTAAGAAATTTAGAAACTGCGAATAAAAACCAAGTACCGGTCACCCCTAGAACTTTATTCAAACATTAATGAATGCCATGCTCTGCAAAACGGAAGGCATTATCTGAACTAGAGGAGGCAAACCCGATATTAGCTTTCTTTTAATGTAAATACTATTGTGACAGTGAGAAACCATATTATGTAAAATGTAAAGAACAGTTGTGTTTTTACCTTTTACATAATATTTATTATTGTTTATGTAAGCTCTTACTGTTTAGATCATCCACAATTATTGTTAGTTATTGGATAATTTAATTTATATTAAAAAAAAACTTTTTAAACGAATCGAGACATCGACGTGAAAAACAAACTAATGTGTAGGGAATGAAATAAACTTGCAAGCGAATTATATTTCATTGACTTTGTGTACTTCATCAAGGAGTTAAAACTACATGATAAGAACATAATATTATTTTGCCTCATATAATATGTATAAATTAAAGTTATCTCAAATATGGGTAGTATGTTTTTTTCTGGAATGACTGTCTTTCAACTTGGCGTGAAACTCAGATTTGGTCAAAAAGTTCTTTAAGATAACGGTTTTTTAAATTTTAAATTGGTTGTTTTTTTTTTGGAACTTGAGTGTAAAATAACATAAAAAAAACTGTTTGAATTACAAAATTTTATTAAAGTCCTATAAAAGAAAAATAATCTTAATCTTACCACTCCGCTTTATTTGGTAAGATGCAAGACTAAAAATTGACTGAAAATGCAAGCATAGGGAATTTTGCGAAATACGATACTTAAGTCACATCCCTACATTCTAGTTATGCCTGGTTTGCATGGAAATAAATTTTATATCATTGTAATTATAATTACCTGATAAAATAATAGGGTCGATCTCATTATACTCTCTTAACACCCAGATAAATAATTTAGCCAAATCCATAGAATAAATAAATTGTCTTAATGGTTTTCCTGTACCCATAACTGTGAACGTCTCTTCACCTAGAAAAATGTGATTTATTTTTTCTTTTAGCAAATCCTGGCGGTTTAACTTAAGACCTTAAACCTTTTGAAATTATTTTTCTGTTTAAAAGAGAAGCTGATCAAAAAAATAAACAAAAACGTGTAAGAGAAAAGCTCCCTCCACAAAAGTTGTGACACTCTGTATATAATAAAATATTATTCCTATAATGTTTAAAACTCCAAAATTAAAGGCTACGAATTTTCGAGAGACGTTGAAAATTTACCCAGTTGTGAATAAAACATCCCTGTTTGTTCAATTATAGGAGCATGTTTAAAAAATCTATGCACACCACGAAGGCCAAAGGCCTAAATACTATAGGTTTCGTAGTTACTTTACCAGTTTATCTTTACATCACACTTAATGTTTGCACAAAATTTGGTGTTAATCTAATAAGTAGAACTAAAGCCGAATTTGGCCAATGAAGAAATCATGGTTCTTGGGATATTAGACCGTGTCAAATTGAAATTATTATCTGACGTTTCGACTTCAATTGCACGAGGCATCTTCAGAGATCTAAACACTGAATAAGCTTGGAGAGATTCGGGAGAGCTTTCAAACCCGATTTGTGCTCGCCAAATCATGACAATGTGTTAAGTACGGCTTCCACGTGTGATAAAACCGTAACCCATATTTTTATTGAAATTGGTCTATTGAACCAAGAAGGCTGCCAAAACTTTTATCGATCTCCAGAACCGCAAAAGAAGTTACTCTGCCAGGTGGCATTTCTCCTTAGATACCGAGATGAGGATATACTACCGAAATCACTTCAGGTGAGACAGTGGCGTATTTAGACATTGCTTCTGGGATGGGAGGGGGTTGAAACGACGAAAATGTTTCAAAAAAAAAAAAAACAAAAACCTTCATTTTCCTACCTCATTGAGCGTAAATACTATAAAAAAAATCAATAGTTTATTTTAGTTATTAGTAAAACTTGCTCTGGGTTTTAACGACTAGACATTCACGCTACGCCGCGAACTAACAGACAAACCGACAAACGGAGGGACGGAATTGATAAAACATTGTTGTGCAAAATTTAAGGTAGGTAGTTTTTTAGTAATATTTTTTAACATTTTACAAGGCAGCCATTTTGTTTTATCATATGGCCCTTAATTTTTGACCAAAGTTTGAAGTGAATCAGGTAGCAGTTTTTAGCTATTACGTGAACAGATATACCGATAGGCAGACCGACAGAATTGAGAATTCCCTTTTGTAAGGGAAGTAAAAATATATATTCATATATTTATCTTTACAGTTTTGGAGAATGTATATGACATTTACAGTATTTCATAAGCACTAATTTTATAATTTTGGATGCCCTACTGAGGAATTAGTAGGTATTACTAAGGAATTAGTAGTAACTAAAAGGAATTAGTAGGTTTTAGTAGGCATTACTGAGGAATTATTAAAACTTTAATAGACATTGCCGTTTGCCCCTCAGTCCATTTATCTTTGCTACTACTTATAGTCTGACTTAAAGTTATGTATTACCATTACTAATTGTATCATATAGTTTCTTAATCAATCCCGGGATGACATGACTCGATTGGGGATTATAATTATCATGAGGTCCAAACACGTTACAAGGCACGACGGACGTGAACATGCACCCGTGCTGTTCATGATATGCCTGGTTCATGACGTCGATCATCCTCTTGGCATAACTGTAACCAAAATTAGAAGGATGAGGTGGACCATTGTGAACCTACAAATATAAATAAAGTAACAACCAAAGCTAACAGAGTCAAAAAGTTTCCGAATATTAATATGAATCAAACAAAAGCATCAAAAAAATGTTCAAGCACAATAAAAAACATACTATATATATCAAGAGTTTTGATGTGTATAATACACAAAAATGCAACAAAATGTTACAATGATTTAGCCAAGATGCATTGGTTATTGAGAAAGTAAGATGGTAAATTGTTGAATGAATACACTGTTAGCAATATTTTAGTGAACTGATAAATCATATGCAATATTATTATTATTACGGCAAAATTGGGTGTGGTTGAATTTACTTAATTATCTTTCTGTCTGAAATATATTTTTAAAATTCATCACTTGACTAGATTGATTTATATGTTTGTGTTAATATTATTCTTAGTAAGTTAAGGTGCTATCTTTATTATCTTATATACAGTATATACTAACTATTCTATATTATATATACTACCTATCTTTTGTTATTACAAAGTTACTAAAAACTAAAAAGGTTAAAATAAAATATAATTTAAAAAACATTTTAAAAGATAAGCTTTTATTAATAACCTACCATGGTTTCATCAATAGGATACTCAGTCTTATCAGGAAATATACAGGTCGATAAGCAGGATACCACTTTTTTGACCCCAGTCTCATAGCTTATTTGTAGCACATTGTCGTTCATGTGAAGATTTTTCCTCTAAAAATATTATTTAACATATTTATGTGAATTGTACAAAATCTGTTGACCATTTTTATTTTATTTTATTTATTTATTACAGAACTTGCCCATGCAATCATACCCCCAACTAACACAGTAAGCTCTAAACTGTCAGGCAACGTTGTTACAGCTATTCTAACAGCATTATAGCTTTTCCAAATTATTGTTGCAGCATTGTTGACATTGACACAATTACGTCTAAATAGGAGCACTTTTTTACATCTATAAAGGCCAGTATATAACCCAACCACTGTAATGTTTTCAATAAAGATTGAGTTTGGATTTACTCCACAGCTATTTTTAGATGTCATTACAGGCTCCATTATAGCTGCATTCTGGCTATTAAGTAAACAAATTACAGAAACAATTTTTAGAAACATGGTTCATTCAAGATCATAGCTTTCAGTGCTGTCAATACAACATAGTGAGAAAAACTAAAACGCACATTGTGTGATAGAATTCAAGTTATTCGACAAAACCAAAAAATTCTAACCTGGTCTACATAAAGAACACTTTAAGGCTGAAAAAACACCATGCTCATTTATTTCTTCATATATAGATATTCCATTTTGTCAAAGTAACTTAATTAACTCTCTATTCTGAAAGATTTGTTTCTTTTCTGTTGCTGTATTATGAGCCATTTCTAAGAATTTTTGTTTTAAACATTTTAAGGCTTCTACTAAATTGAGAGAAGACTATCTTTTTATTTCAAGGGCAAAGGCTTAACCACGAAAAATATAAACGGTAAATCATAACCTCAAAGTAAACTTTAGCTGCAACTTCTATAGCTATAACATGCACTTTTAAGACAAACATACAGAAAGCTGTCAAGTTGCATCCTTTCTTTACAATAAAGTGAATTATGCAGCTACTTTTGTAAGCCAGAAAAAAGAATGTTAAAATGCCAGAACACAGCCAAAACATAGTTGAAAATTATAGAAAATAACTTGATTTTGGCTGAGACAGAAATAAACTCTAAACTGTGTTACTTGGGGACATTTACATTATACATTGCAAAAAACTAGAAAATGTTACAATGTCAAAAAAAACATTAAGTACTGTGCACAATGCAATAAATTTTTTTCTACAAGACAGATATTATGTCGCCTCACCAGAAAGTCCAAATTGTGAGACATATTGTGGAATAATCCTCCAACCATAGCAGCCAAATGGATGACATGTGTCGGTTTGTGTCTTTCAAATAACTGTTTTGTCACATTGTAATCACTGCAAGTAAAGAATAAGTCAATATGGAGGAACAAAATGTTTTTACTAGAAAACTACTTATTGAATTTACTTTATGTTTTGCACAAAAATTAGGTGCGATATTGAAATGAACTGGTAAAACATTGGTAAAAATAAAAAATTTCTGGATAGAATAGCAGCCTAACAGAGTTTTAAAAAAATCAATGTAAAATATCATTGAATTGGTTTTTCCCAGATCTTCTGTCATCGTCTTCTCCTTTTATCAGGGAAAGTGAAGCATGTAGTTATTTAATAATATACAGCTACCTACATGTACAAATTATGTTAATTATAAATAGAAGGATGAACAGCAAAAAAAAAAAATCCCTCCTAAAGGGAAGTATTATAATCATGACAAAATCACTTTCTGAATTTTTTCTTCTGATCTTTACATTTCAGGGCACCTAGATGCCGAAAAACATGTTATCTAAATTCTGTCGGTCTGTCTGTCTGTTTGCAGCATAGCTATTTATTCAATTGATGAAAGCTTGATAAAATATTTAAAAATTCAAGTCAAAAAAATTTTTAATGAATAGATTTAAAATTTTATGCAATAATTAATTTTTGTATAGACATGAACTGTGCTACAAATGCATGATGGTGGGACAAATAAAATGTTTATAAACATGACAAAAATCATCAAGTTTTACATATCTTCACTATTTATGGGCCCTAGATGTCAAAAAAATATGTTTTATCAATTCCCTTAGTCTACTTACCGGATTGACTTCAAATTTTGATCAAATGTTAAGAACAAGATAGAGACCTAGTGAAATGTTAAAAGAATTATTTCTAAGAAACTAATTTTTCCAGTTTAGTTCAATTTTTGCACAAAAATCAAGTGTGACAAATGTATGAACTGATAAAATTTTGGTATGAATCTAGGATAGCAAAATAAAATGGTGGCCTAATGAAATATAAAAAAAGCAGCTTGAAAAAACTACTTATTTATTAGATTAATTTCAAACTTTGTACAAGCATTAGGTGTGATAGAGAGATAAACTGGTAAATTTGTGGTACGAACTATAAAAGAATCTTCTTATTTAACTAACTTTAATAAATTTTGTGGAAAAATTAAATGTGACAATTCAACATGATGGAACAAAATAATAGTGTATGTCAATGTAAAAACGGTAAGAACTAAAAATGTATTTTAATTTATGTCCAAAAATCAAGTCTGGAATAGGTAGAAACTGTTCAAATATTGGTAGGAATCCAATATAGCAGAACAAAACAGTGCCAAATATAAATGATTGATAAGCTAGTAGGTATACAGGGTGATTCACGTGGATGGACCGTTAGACGTTTCTGGAGAACGGATTGATGGATCCTTCTGAAATTTCGGTTACTTACATAAATAACCTTGATCTACCGTTTTAAAATATTTTCAGCCTTACAGTGTTGCCGGTTATACTCAAAACCGGTGGCAACATCGCTATTTTAAATGAAATGCCCTATATTTTTTTACATTTTCTGAAACTACGCGTTTTTCTGAGCAACTTTTCTAAATACTTCCCTATACCTATGTGTAGCCGTTTTTCAGGAATTAATTTATTTAGAATATTTTTAACGAAAACAACACTTCAAATAAATCTGAATTTCTCCCAACTCTAAAACAATTTTAATCTGAAATTTGGGATGCGGTTAGATAATGCCCTTAGGTATTTGATTTTTTTGTCATATTCTAGTTGAAGCATACAGGGTGCTCCAGAAATAGATGCATGTAGGTAACTTACAAAAGTGCGAGAAATTCGATTTTTTTAAATAGGACACCCTGTATATCAATACTTATTTGAGAAGCTGATAAAAGTGGCTTTCTAATAATGTATACTTTGCCTATACCTAACTCTTCAAGTTTTTGATTTATAAGCATTTCTTTATGAAATATCATAAAACAAGTAATTTTTAATGATTCTAGTAGTAGTGTGCCATGAAAACAATTAATATAAGGCTCCATGGCAGTATAATTAAACAATAATACTACTGATTTTCTGACATTTACGATTTATTTGTAACTTTTGAGGAGTGTAACAAAATTTATGCTAGAGCCTGTCACTTATTTAATGAAAAACATCCAGATTTAACCATAATTAGTTAAAAAAATTGAATGTATGCAAAGGAACTGACTTTAGTGGGAATAAAAAGAAATGAATATTATGTACCTACCTAATAATAGAAAAAGATTACGTATACATAAATAAAAATATTGTTAAACAGGTGAATAAAACAATAGCCTAACTATTTAAAACCAACAATACAACAAAAATAATATAATAATAAAAGTGAAAATAACAGTTACAATAATTATTCAATATGGCCACCATTTAGTCTCAGGCATTTCAAAATGTTTTCTTTTACATGTGATGTTGTAGATCTTCTAATTTGTTCTGGCTGTAGAACCAAAAGCTGCATGAACCCGATGACTATTTATTAATGTTCCATCGTAACTAAATTTTTAATGTGCCCCCACAAGAAAAAATCTAAAGGAAATGATCTAGGAGGCCAGTTCCATGGACCTCGCCTGCGAATCCATTGATCTTCAAACATAATATTCAGCTCATTACTGACCAAATCCGTACAATGAGCTGGAGCTCCATATACACCACGGTTTGCAAAATTTCAATATACTTCATTTGATCCAAATTATCATCATACACGTAATAAACACTCTGGTTGTCCAAAAAGGCAAAACACATTAAAAGAAAATTTTTGTTGATGATTCCGTTCGACAATAAAATTTGGATTCTCGGTAGACCAATAGTGATTATTTCTTCTATTAAACTTGGATTCGTCAGTCCAAATTATTTTCTTTAAAAAGTCTGGATCCTCTTGAGTTCTCACTAAAAGCATTTCACACAATTCCACTCTTTGCAGAAAATCGGTAGGCAATAGTTCATGAAGAGTATTTGCTTTAAAATTATGCATAAGATGTTTGGAAAGCATTCTTTGAATAGAAGAATATCTTACTCCTAAATGAATCTCCGCACTACGTATTGAGCTTCGTGGAAAAGCATAAAAATATGGCACCATATATATCTTCATCTCCGGTGACAAGTTTCCCACGGAGTCTTGGACAAACCGAAGTTCCATGCAAAACATAATTCCTTTGTATGCGTTTGAATTTTTTCTTCGTCATTGGAGTTAACTCTGGAATTTTTCATTAAATACGCGACATGCTCTAGCATAAATTTTGTTACACTCACCAAAGATTACAAACAAATCACAAATTGAGAAAACGTATAATTGTTATCAAATATTTCAGCCATTTTCGTAAATAAAAAAATGTCAGCCTTACTTCAAATTAAGAGTTAAATCATCATGGCAAGCTTGTCAATAGCGTGGCGTTGCTTTTTCACAGCCTACTGTCTAAAAGCTTTCAAAGCGCTTGTTTTGCGTCCATTCCGTTATTCCGTATAAAAAACCTTAATATGTTAAAATGACCAAAAATAGGTATTATAGGATAGTTTTGGCATTTTTCATTCAAAAATTAATGCTGAATCGAATAAAAGGAAAAAATTCAATCAACATTAAATAGTCATTGAAAATGACATGTTTTCTGATATTTCATAAAGAAATGCTTATAAAGTATACATTATTAGAAAGCTACTTTTATCAGCTACTCAAATCAGTACTGATATACGGGGTTTTCATTTCGCACTTTTGTAAGTTACCTACATGCATCTATTTCTGGAGCACCCTGTATACTTCAATTATCTAACCGCATCCCAAATTTCAGATTAAAATTGTTTTAGAGTTGGGAGAAATTCAGATTTATTTGAAGTGTTGTTTTCGTTAAAAATATTCTAAATAAATTAATTCCTGAAAAACGGCTACACATAGGTATAGGGAAGTATTTAGAAAAGTTGCTCAGAAATACGCGTAGTTTCAGAAAATGTAAAAAAATATAGGGCATTTCATTTAAAATAGCGATGTTGCCACCGTTTTTGAGTATAACCGGCAACACTGTCAGGCTGAAAATATTTTAAAACGGTAGATCAAGGTCATTTATGTAAGTAACCGAAATTTCAGAAGGATCCATCAAGAAACGTCTAACGGTCCATCCACGTGAAACCCTGTATATATTTTACTAAAAGACTATGTACTGAACTAAACCGGGCCACACTTCACTATTCTTAATAAAAGGATAGATTTGTAATGAGGGAAATCCCAGGTAAAGGAAATTTACCAATTTTTTATATTGTTTTTTTTTTTAAATAATTTATTTACCTATTACAAACAGGTCTAATACTAGTACTAAAATTAATAAAAATTTAAGACGCTTATGGTTAGTTGCAGAAAGCTCAATTAAAGTTTAGCATGTTTAACGGAATGTCAAATTTGACGTGAATTCCTAGATTTCTATAAACAGCTTATTAAATCCGAAAGTTTGGTTAAATATTCTAAACAGCAATTAAGTTTTATGTAACCGGCTTTTAGGAATACAATTCAGGTCAAAATAACATAAGTCATAAATAAAACATAACAATGACGATTCTAAATGATGATCAATCATCACACTAGAACCAAGTTTAAACCATATGTAGAATAGTGATACAAACTTAAGATAGAATTTTTGATTTTTTTTACATGTATTAAGCTCACAAATTAAATTTAAAAAATGTCTACTATATACAGTGTGTATCAGCCAAATGGAATAAATTCGATAATAAATAAATGGGGGCGTGTTTGGAAAAACGCTTGGACCCGTCGATTGGTATTTTTAGTTGCTCATTTTCTCCAATAAAAACTTTTCATACAGGGTGTGTCCTGTAACAGTGGTCAATGCCAACTTTCTTATTTGAAATGCAACACCCCGGATATTATTTAATTTTTGGATTCTTTAGGAGATTCTAAACATATTTTATGTTCAATGTCCTATACCTATCTTCAACTATTTCGGCAATATTAAGTGTTTTCAAATTTATTTTTATTTTATTTATTTCGAATTTATTATTATTCATGAAAGTGGCTCTGGTTACTGAAATATTTATTTGATTACAAAAATTCGCTACAACACACTCAATACTTATTTACCATTTTGGTCTTCATATTAAGAATGTAAGCAAAAACCATTTTAGCATTCCTTTTTATTGATATGGAACAAAAAGAGCCAGTTTTGTTTACTTTTAAGTTTTGTTTACTTTTGTGTAAAATGCCTGGCCTTTCTCTTTGCAAGACAGTAATTGTCAGTCAGTGTCATAGTCTTTTGAATTTCGTTAACTGCATAATACCTAATATCAGAAAAATGGTTCAGTTAACAGAAATGCATAAAATAACAATTCTACAAATGATTGGTTATGGAGATAACACACGAACACAAGTGGAAGTTGCTCGCTTATTTCATGAAAAATTTCCAAATTTGCCGCATATATCCCAAGGGACAATTAGTAAAATAGAAAAGCAGTTTCGCGAGCTTGGACATGTGAGGCAGATAAAAAAAGCAGCTGCCAATTCAATAAATGGATATTATGCTTGAGTTTGAGGAAAACCCACATATTTCTAGTCGACAAGCCGCCGCAATGTTCGATATTAGCCATTCGTCGATTATTCGAACATTAAAAGAAAATAAAATGCATCCCTATAAAGTGATACCAACTCAGGAGCTCATGGAAGACGATTATGATAGGAGAACTTATTTTTGTGAGCAAATGATGGCTATGTTAGATAACAATGTTATTCAATTAGAACATGTTTTGTTTTCGGATGAGTGCACCTTTACACTTCACGGCCATGTAAATCGTCAAAATTGCGGCTATTGGTCTAGGGAAAATCCTCACTGGATCAGCGAAGAACATACTCAATATCCTGAAAAGGTTAATGTTTGGGCAGGAATTGTTAGGGATCATATCATAGGCCCTTTTTTCATTGACGGCAATTTGAATGGCGATAATTATTTAGCGCTGCTCCAAAATAATGTCGTGCCAACAGCAAACCCACAAGTTCCAGCGAATATGATATGGTTTCAGCAAGATGGAGCACCGCCCCATTACCAAATTAATGTCCGGCAGTACCTCAACGGAATATTTCCAAATCGGTGGATAGGGAGACGAGGATCGATAGAATGGCCAGCGCGATCCCCTGATCTGACGCCATTAGACTTTTTCTTATGGGGACATATTAAAAATGTTGTATACAAAACTAAACCCCTCGACTTAGCTGACTTAAGAAGACGAATAACGCTTGCGATTAGATCGGTCACGCCTGAGATGCTAAATAACGTTAGAAGAAATTTCTGTTTAAGATTAGGAATTTGCCAAGACGTTCGCGGCGAGCATATTCAACAGTTCCTAAATTAACTTTTTACTTTTGTTTATACATTATAAAGAAATAAATAATTTTATTTTTTTAATCTTAATTTTGAATAAATTTGAAAACACTTAATATTGCCGTAGTTGAAGATAGGTATAGGACATTGAACATAAAATATGTTTAGAATCTCCTAAAGAATCCAAAAATTAAATAATATCAGGGGTGTTGCATTTGAAATAAGAAAGTTGGCATTGACCACTGTTACAGGACACACCCTGTATAAAAAGTTTTTATTGGAGAAAATGAGCAACTAAAAATACCAATCGACGGGTCCAAGCGTTTTTCCGAACACGCCCCCATTTATTTATTATCGAATTTATTCCATTTGGCTGATACACACTGTATGTTAGTCTTAAAAAATATTAAAATAAAATAATTGAAAAAAAAACACTTAAGGCATTGTAACCTCGATTGTAACAAATTAAAAAGGAAAAATAATATGCATTATCATTCTGATACCAAAACATTTACTTTTGACAAAAATAATATTAGATATAATTTTGCCAAGTTGGCAGTGAAAAATATAATTAAAAACATCTTATCACCTATATAATTGTTGATCTTCATATAATGTTATACTGAACTTAATAATCAATTGATAAAATCAACCAAACAAACAATACCCACTTACTACTGAAGTAGGTAATTTTACTGATATTTTGATCTGATATTAGAAAAAAAATTTACCATAAGTCCGCGTCTTTGCTGCTTACAAAAATCCAACGTTCATCTTTCCTGCCTTCCGCTTCTATGACAGTTTGAATAGCTTTTCCCACTAGTCCAGAGCCCCCAGTCACTAAAATAACTTTATTTTCCGACATTCTTTTGCTTATCTAAGGACAGTAACACCTAAAAAAAAAAGCTTTTAAATGTTTGAAAACACGTCAAACAAATAAATAAATGAGGTTAAGAGTGTTTAGACTAAAGTATGGGGGGGGACAAAAGATAACAGAACTACTTGCTATTTTTTTGAACGCGCCATAAAAGCGGCATCATTGCTAGACAGGTCTCATAAAGTTGAACAGTTGAATTTGAATACCAGCAGTAGTACTACTCAATCTATCGGATAAAAAAACAAAAGGAGCATGTTTGCCATCTGTTGTTTCAAAACTCCAAAAAAAAAACACAAGTGTAGAGATTAAGTTTCATTAATGAGTACATTTTAGCGTATTTATTTAGATATTTTGTCTTTAAACCAGGTATTTTACAAGACCCTACGGGGCCCGCCAATCAGATCAATTTAGAGTGCAGTCGTATTTATAACCTGATTTCCGATTATTTGAGGTGTTATTCTATAGCTTTAATGATAGTTTAATCGGCGAACCTGAGCTAACCTTAAACTAATGTGATAAATGCATCTAACAATACAGTCGCGCTCACAATACGTTTATTCCTAGGCAGGTTGCGCCAGTCATAAAACACATCGTTCAATCAATTTTCGTTCTATTGGTTTGTCATTTAATTCCGCGAAGTATAAAAAAGTTTTGTTCAATCTTTACGAGCTATCTGTCCCGGTGGTAGTGTATGTGGCTTTGGATGCGGCGCATATTTGTGTTCTAATCCCTTTTGAATCTAGGATAGCTAAATAAAATGGCGACTCTATATTAAAACAAGAATTTTTTAACATAACCTATACTATTAGGCGGGTTTGCCCCGTTAGCGTTAACAAGCGGTAAACAATCATTAAAACTATAATCCATCATTAAAGCCATAAAATCACTCCTCAAAACTTCGAAAATCAAGTTTCAAATACGCGCGCATTCTAAAGTGTGCGATTTGAGTAGGCCTCATAGGAATTAACGTCTTGTACGCGAGCTTTCTATACAGAAGTGGCTGCTATTCGGAGGAAGTAGGGGAAGTGCCTCTTCTAAAAAAAAAAATTCTCAAATTATTTTTTAACACACTTTAAATATATACTATCAGTATACTAATTTTAAACATTAAATCTTTTCAATATTAAATCTAATTCATTTCATTAAAAATTATCAATAATTGCAATGTTAAATTTAATCCACATTCCTATTATCGCCGCTGGCTGCTCGTCAGAAACCTAGAGACAAACACAAAACTAAATGAATGATGATATACTTGCGCGTTTTAAGCAAACCCGTATGTGCGCCCACTGCATCGGCAGCAAACTCGTTTGTGGCGATTCACCAACAGAAGAGCCACGTGCGAGCTCGGTAAAAATTTTCCAGCGAGAAACGAAAATAATGCCTGAAAATAATGTCTTGCTATGGCAACGAGAGTATCGCATGTACGAAGATCACGCCTCTAGTTAAGAGCCGCAGTTTAACGCTTCCGTTAGTATTGTACGTAAAGTAGATCGCGGTGACCGCCCTTTATTCAGTATTTTATCCGCGGTATTTTATTTTATTCTTTGGAGGAGTGGCGCGTGTGTTTGGTTGAAAATTAATCCGTTTGGGCCCGTTAGTGACATTGTTTTTGTAGTTTGTTAGAAAATTCATTTTCCCGTTAGAAAGAAGATGACAAAAAGGATCTTTTAATCACTTGTCGACAAACAGGTGCGCTGCTAATTAGTACTAAAAAAGACATTAAACATTCTGGTAACTCCTACAATATTAATTTTTAAAAATTCTTGGTTTTCAAAATGTTTTGCATGAAGTCCCATTTTAGATCTTGTCGTCCTACTTTTCTCTAACTAACACCCCCAATTTTTTTACCCTCGAGCCGCCACTGCTTTACAGCTAACGTAACTAGTTCTAATCTGTGTTGTGATTAGCTCTGACAACAGTCAAAGAGCTTATGCTCCATTTCTTCCTCAGATCGTCATAAATGCAAAAATTCCTAGATTTTTCAAAAATTTAGGGCTTAGCATAAGATAGCGGCCGATACGGCTTAGAGAGAAAGTAGTTATGAGCGTGACTTATTATTGTAGAAGAAAATAATAATTGAAACTGAAAATATTTCACGTTTTGAATAGGGTTTTGATCACGACAACAGAAGCCTTTAGAATTTGTGTTTAATTATGGCAACACTGTCTAGTAAACTAGCACGTGTTGTCTTGTCACTGTCACTTTGACAGTCGTTCGTAATCGTGACACTTGACAATGACAGTAATATTGGGAAAAATTTCTTTTCACATTATTAAAGTTTAATAATTAAATGATCATAACATAGTTGGAAAAAAATGGGTAAATTAAACGTTAGTTTGCTGAGATACCTCACTCCAGAAGACTTTAGAGTGTTAACCGCTATAGAAATGGGCATGAAAAACCACGAACTAGTTCCCGGCCCGATGGCAGCTTCGATAGCAAACTTACAACACGGGGGGGTACACAAACTGCTGAGGGAACTGTGCAAGCACAAACTGCTGAGTTATGAGAGAGGCAAAAGGTACGACGGATATCGACTGACCAATGCCGGATACGACTATTTAGCACTGCATTCCTTGACCAAACGTAACGTTGTCGCCTCTTTCGGGAACCAGATAGGGGTTGGCAAGGAGAGTAATATTTACATAGTTGCAGATCCGGAAGGACAGGAATTATGCCTTAAACTTCACAGGCTTGGAAGAGTCTGTTTTAGGAAAGTCACGGAGAAGCGAGACTACCACAAACATAGGTAAATAAAAAGAGAACTTAGTTTTTATATACCTATTACTATATTGTGTATTTGATATTATGTTTTTATTTTTAATGTTACTTGCAGAAAATCCGCCTCCTGGTTGTACCTGTCTCGTATATCAGCCACAAAAGAATTTGCCTATATGAAAGCTTTGCATGACAGAAAATTCCCTGTTCCAAAACCTGTTGATTTCAATAGACACTGTGTTGTAATGGAGTTAGTGCAGGGCAAGTACTCATCTCTTTATTAACTTATATAGATATTTATTGACAAATGTGCAAAATAAAAAAGTTATAAAATATTTTTCCAGTAGTTACAGTTTATCTTATTAATATACAAGAAAGATGACCTCAATAATATGTTTTACATATACACATATAAAATATAGTTAAGAAATCATGGTTCTTGGGAATAGACTGTGTCAAAATGGAATCACTTTTCGAGGTTTTGACTTCAATTCCATGAGGTATCTTCAGGGATCTTTAATTCACGAGATTGGAACGCACATATACAGTGTACCAATCATGTGAAGTAAAGTTCCCTGAAGATGCTTGGTGAAATTGAAGGTGAAACTTATTCTACTATTCTTAATTATTTATTTAATAATGTTTTTTTTTCTTGTGCCTGTGCAGGTACTCTTCTCAACCACATAATGGAAGTAAAAGACGTAGAAGCATTGTATGATGAACTGATGAATCTTATATTACGATTTGCTGACTCTGGTGTCATTCATGGTGATTTTAATGAGTTTAATATCATTTTAACAGATGATGAAAAACCAGTAATAATAGATTTCCCCCAAATGATGTCCACTGAACATTCCAATGCAGAGATGTACTTTGAAAGGGATGTGAATTGTGTAAGAGAGTTCTTTAAAAAAAGGTTAGTAATTGTCTCGGTAATTGTTATTATTTTAAAAATATAATAAAACCTATTATAATTAAGTATTTTGAAATGCTTATATTTATTGCCAAAAGTAGAAAAAATTTTATAGACTAAGTATCCTATTACAGCTTGTGTTGTTACATACTCATCTATTATGACAGGTCACAGCAAGATAAAATTCACCCAAAATCAATTTCAGGGTCTAAAAGACTGCAAGATCACTTATTATATTTTTCTCTGCAAAAAATGTCACACAGCCTTATAACAGGAAGTTGTATACTTAGATTTGTTTAATCAAAATCCTTGTTGCAAAGTGTAGATTGTTTCTTGATATAGACATGTACTAGTTTCAAAACTCAATTTATTTCAAAAGCACAAATTTACAAACAAGCGCATTATATTGTCATCTCAAAAAATACAATGAAAGTTAACTGGCACTAGTATAAAATATATAAACCAAAGATGAAACTATAAACAAAACAAATACTCAAAACATCAGACAGATTGAATATTCCACAAACTTATTTATTGAATATGGTTCACAATTAGTGGGAAACATAAATTTTTTTTTTAATCAATGTCCTTATGTTATAAAGCTTAATAGCCATGTAATGGAAACCTCTTCCTGACTGAAAGTCTATGGAGAGGGTACATAAAAAAGTGGTGTCTGGTGGTGCCATAATTTGTGATTATTAGGGCTGAATATTTAGAGCAAGCATTTGTATATATAAACACCATAGACTGTTAGTACAGAATTCCTGCGAAACACACTCCAAGCTGAAGCAGAAAGGCTGTTCAAATGTAGTGAGTTGCCCCCAAAAATAGCCAAAATACACTAACTTTACTACTCCTACTGTACAATTATTTTACAAAAATAAGAAGCACAAAACGGACAAGTTTCATTTATATGATAATTAAATTTTTAAAAACTTTTTATTTAAACTTATTCCTAACATTTTACAGGAGTTGTTAATATATATTTTGTTTTTATTATTAAGCAGGATTGTGTCATGGGGCATTAAAGATGAACGAATCATATTAAAGATAATAATATTTGTTTTTTCACAATTCAAAACTAGCCTATTCCAATCCACCCAGTCTTGAGCATTGTCAAGTACACACATTATTTGCCTGTTGAGGTCATTTCCTACTCTGAAACTATACTGGAATCATTGGCATAGTTGATCTTTTGATCTTATCAAAATGATGTAGACAGATTGTTAATAAACTACAAATAAAATTTTTAATGTTACTAAACTTAAACGCTACTCTGAAGAACTCCCATCTATATATCCAGGCTACTCGATTGCTCCAACTCACCATCTCTACCTAGCTCTACCCACTGTTGATGGTTGGTTAAGTAGCTTAACCTTTCTTGCAACATTCCACATATTTGATAATTAAAGAGCTTACCAAGGTGGGGATTGTGATCAAGGCAGTCAAAAGTGCTGCAGATGTCCAAAAATATACCAATATATATTTCTTTCTATGTCTTTTAGAAAACCATGTTGTGAATTCCGGAATATGTAATATTTATTTAAAAAGGTTAAATTCATTGATCCTACAGTACTTTCCAAGACCTTAGTCTCATACAAGCTAACTTCATTCCACAACTTTGAAATTTTTTTGTTTGTTTCTCCATACCTAATTTTATTTTGTAGCTTTTCAAGACTAATAAAGATTGTCTGATGTCTATAGAACTTTACAAAACAACTTAATTTTTAAAAATTTCTACCTACTTTAGATAAAAATAAAAAAAAATTTCGAGACCTTGGTTTTTACCTGTCAATAATTAGGAAGTATGATATAAATAAATCATCATTTTGCAGATTTAACTATGAAAGTGAGACTCATCCCAAGTTTTCAGATATAGAAAGATTTGATACACTGGATGCAGAGGTTTTATGTACTGGATTTACAAAACAGATGGCCAAAGATATCAGTTTGGAACTGGGCCTTGAAAATTCCGATGAAGAAAACTATTCAGGTATCTCTAGTGGTAATAAAATAAAATTTTAAAAATTTCCAATAGACTTTAAAAAAATATTCTTACTATTAAAGGAATTTAATTGTTTTTAGATTCAGAAGCAGAAGAATTCTATGAAACTGAAGATCAGAAAGAAGCACACAGCACTTCAGACATTACTACACAAGAGGAGAACTTAGATACACAAATACCCCATATAAACCCGATGTTCGATAATCCTAATTACGCCACAATAGAAAATATTAGGGACAGAATCAGAAGCAATGAAGGTAAACCTGATCGGAAGTCAGAATCGACTCAGGAAAAGTACAGTGATTCAGTTGATTCTGGATCTCAAAATTCAATAGATAAGTTTGAATCAAGGAGTGTCCGTTCAACAGCCACTACCATTCATCCTGAAGAAATAAAAAGGAGAATCAAAAGGCAGTTGGAGGTCAAGGACAAGAAACAGCAGAGGAAAAAGTGTGTGGCCAAGGGTGAGGCTAATGCAGTTACTAGAGTTAGAAGGGAGAACAGAGACACTGTTAAACAGAGCAAAGGCATTTGGGAATAATATTTAAGATTAATTTTTTTATTTATTTGTTGACTTTGTCCTGATTTTTCTTTAAATATATTTAAGTATAAAAATTATATATCTTATTAAGCCGCCATCTTGGATTCGCAGCAAGATTTCACCAGTTCATCTCTACGTAGCACTTGATTTTTGTGCAAAATTTGTAATAAATTGGAATAGTTTTTAAATAATAATTTTTTTAACATTTTACTAGGCCGTCATTTTGTTTCCACATTGGGTTTTTACCAAAATATTAGCAGGTCATCCCCACATAACCCTTAATTTTTGATCAAAATTTAAAGTCAACAGGGTAAGTTGACAGACCTACGGAATTGAACATTTTGTGGCATCTAGGGACACTAGAATGTAATGTAAAATCTGACAGAATTATTTTTTAACGATTACTAACATTTTGTTTGGCCGCCATTTTGTTCGGCCATCTTGAATTAGTACTACAATTTTATTACTTATCCCTATACCACTATTAGTTATGGCACATAATTTGAAATCGATCCACTAAACTGTTTTTTCAAGCTGAATTTTTAAATATTTTATTAATCCGCCATCTTGAATTCATACCAATTGATTCCAACATAAATACTTGATGTTTGTGCAAAATTTGAGATACATTGGATAAGTAGTTTTTTTTATAATTTTTTTTTAATATTTCACTAGGCTTCCATTTTGTTTCGCCATATTGGATTTTTACCAAAATGTTACAGTGGCGGCTCTTGGATTTAAGAACGTGTCAAGCGCAGCGTAGCTAGGTGCACCATGTCGCAGGAAAAAATAGCACCCCAAGCGAAAATTTTTCGGCGTGCCACGCCCAAAATGGCTATTTTTTGATGATGTAAATTATCCAGAGCTTTGGAGCGTTTTTTAATACTTAGGGGAAGCAATATAAATTTATAAGATTTTAAATATATTTTTTGTTCTTAAAAAACAGCCTATATCTTAAAGCTAATTTCGATTCGATTCGATCGATGCAAAACTGCTTCCGCCTCCTCAGATCCGAACGCCCTACTTTTATTTTACATTAATTCTATAACAAGCGCCCGCAGCAGCAGTTTTATGCCACTCCCATCTCTATTTGGCTTATGGATTTATTTATTGCGTTTCCATAACAACTGCCGTAAACAAATCTAAGCGTGAAAGCCGGGGTGCGGGGGAGTCTGAAACGGTGTTACTGCTGATTGTGATTCCTCAACGGATCTCTCTTATCAAATGATGTTCAGCGCGCTACGTTTTTAAGTCATTATTATTTTTTTTGTGTATATAACGCTCTTGTTTTGATAGAAAATAATGGTATAATTAAGTATATAATGTGAGTTATATATAAAACATACTACATTTTTATAATAGAAATGTAGATTATAAAATATTTAATATTTTAAAAATATTTTTATTTTTAAGTAAATTGATTGGAAACTGTAGGTGAAGCGGTGCTTCACCCGCGAGCCGCCACTGAAATGTTACTAGAGGTCATCTCCACATGACCCCTAATTTTTGACAAACATTTTAATCAGACAGTCAGAACAGTCAGACAGACCGAGGGAATTGAGAAAACATGTTTTTCAACATCTAACGACCCTGAAAAGTGAATATCTGAAAAAATCCCGAAGGGTGATTTTTTACGATTACAATACTTTCCTTTTACGAGGGAAGTAAAAACAAAGACCTTTTTGTAAAAATAATATTTTAGGTAGATAAAATCTGGAAAAAATGTTTGAAAAGGCAATAATATCTGTTACTGATATCTACCGAACTAAATTAGGCCACACTCAACTATTCCTAATAAAAGGAAAGGTTCATAACGAGGTAAGTTCAGGGTAAAGGAAATTTACCGATTTTTTCGACGTAAACTAAAAGTACAGCCTGCAGAACTGTCACTTTTTTTAAGGTCACAAACCGCCACTGTAAAATTATGCTAATAGAAAGAGGGCTTATGATTTGACCAATACCTCCTGGGTTACATTGTGGTCAACCTCCCCGGATGCCATTGAACTTAGCAACCCCACTGTTCTTTAGGCCCATATACTGAATTTCCATCACTAAACAATTACCTATTTACTTATTTATTACAACTGGAAAAATAAAATATCTGTGATGTGCTAAACTAAACAAGCCCAGGTCATATACTTCACTTTCCCTAATGTCTAGAATTTTTTTGTTATAATTATGCTTAATAATGACATCAATATATTATTGATATTACAATAAATGATTTATACCGTTTCTGTATACAAAAAATATTATAAATGGGGAACCACATTATTCGTGGGTTTTCGACAAAGCATCTTAACATGTTAAGCACGTCCGATCGATACGCTTCATTATTAATATTCAATTGTAAAACTGAAAATTACTAAAGCACCTTGGTCCACGCATTAGTTGTTCGAGGAAATTACCTTGTTTTATTTCACTGCAGATTTACATTCGATGAAATTAATATTACATAAAAATATATATTGAAATATTTACACTATTTTTTCAAGTATACTGGTTAGTAACAGTACAAAAGTTTGAAAGGCGCGCTAGCGGAGTTAGCTCGACGTTTTATTAAAGACTTCGATCCACTGCTTCCCAGCATCTCCCTGACATTTATTATAAACGACAGACAAGAGTGCCGACATCCTTTGAATTATTCACAGGCTCCAAGCAAACAAAAGTATGCTTTATTGTCGCAGCGAAATAACAATGAAAAAACGAAACATTAATCGAAAAAAAGTCATATTTTTCGATAGGTCAATGCAAATACATAAATTGTAAATATAACATTCGTTCAAGAGCAATATTCTGCATAACTGACGATTAGCAAAAAGCAGAAAAATCTGAAATTCTCTATTTTTTAGTGCTTTCACAAGTTATAAAGCAACTTTTATAAAAGATAACCCTAGGCAAAATGAGATTCTGTCTAAATGCCTAAAAACAGCGAACTGTTTGTGGACTTCTCCAAGGAACAAACAAGTAATATGTCAGGTTGTCCCTGTGGACTCTGGGTACGTGTATTAGTCGTGTGCGTGACTGTAGGTGTTTAGTCCTACACTTATTTTCGATCCTATTTTACCATTATATATATATATATATATATATATATATATATATATATATATATATATATATATATATACTTATCCGTAAAAATCTCGTTAACAAAAATTAGCTATTTAACAGTTAGGAATACTAGACATTTATTTGGACAACTGCAAAAATATTTCTCTAAAATAAATTAGGACATTAAAAGTTACAAGAAACTGTGAAACACGTATCTAAAAATTTTAGTTCAGAGGTTATTGGGAAAAATATGTTTTTTAATTACCTCAATAAAGCGTAACGGGGAAATTTTTTTTTGATAGATGTAAAAATGTTTTTAAATAAATGACGCCCCTAAAAGTTGCATGGAACTGTAAAAACCGTATATAAAAATTTTAAGTAATTCAGAAGTTGTTTTTTGAGAGCTGTCTCAATATGTTTTCAAAATAAATTACTCCCCTAAAAGTTACATCGAATTTTGAAAACCGTATTTAAAAAATTTAAGCAGTGTAAAAGCTAAGGAAAAAGATATTTTTTGTACAAACTTGTGCTCGTAATTGTAACCCCTGTATATATCCAAGACTCTTCGTAAATCGTCCATTTTGTGTATCTTTTTCAGTACTTTCCGGCGTCGTAACCAGTTGTCCAACAAAACGTCTACTTTTTTATTTGAATAAAAAATCAGATTTTCTCAAAAATGGCTATCGCTTTAACGCGTAAATTCACAAACATAAATTATTATTTGTTGCGTTTAGATTGACAAACAAAAATCTTTTTTGGCTTTTTCGCAACTGAATAAAAATATTTAGCTTTAAATTAATTAAAGCAAATATTTAATAAAATTACAAATCTCAACATGTAGACTAGTTTGTCTACGGAATGTTCCGATATGAGCAATAGTATTTAAGCAAGCATAAAAAATGATCCAATTTGCCTTAAGTTTTTATAGACACTTCGCGGCCGTTTGTTAACCGTTACCATTACAATGGCTTTCTTTATTTTAATAAAAATTATTGTTTTAAACTTATCCGTAACCCACGGCTGGAATAAGTCCGTTGAATTCTGTGGTGAGGGGGAATCAAATTCGGTGTATGGTCCTTATTGGTTCGGTGACGTTTCAAATGGTCATTTCTCCAATCGTTTTCAAGTATAAACTAAATGCTAACTTTGGGATCTTCTTCGGAGGTGGGAGGTGGAGAGCCTTCGGGGATATCTGCTCTAATGTCTCTTGCCTAGCTGATAACTGCCCCGTGCATAAGAATATATATTAGCAAAGAAAATAATAGACTATTATTTTCTTTGGTATTAGTAAACATAGCGCATTAAGCGTTTTTCGAGCCCTAGGCCCGAAAAAATTTACGGGTTTCCCGGGAAAGTAAAGAAAAAAAAAGTCCTGACTTTTATATATAGCTTATACCCTTTTTCAATAACTAAAATTAAAAATTACCTACTTTACTGATAAAATGAAAGCAAAAAAAATTACATAAACGGGCTTTAGGTCCGGGTCTAATGTGTAATGCGGCCCTGAAAACATGAAAAATAAATGGAAATTTCAAATACTGATTCAACATTAAAAGAACTGACTGAGACAAATACAATGAACAAATGTCTCGAACAAAAATATACTATTTTTTCTTTAAGATTACCAAGAGTTCATAATTTTTCAGTAAACAAAAACACACATTTTTTTGAAACAGAAAAAATACAATTTAAAAAAATTCCATCTTTGCGATAACCATAACTCAAAAACAGCATACCTATTTTAACTAAACCTTATCCATAAATATTCTCCGTAAACAATTTGAATTGAAACAATATCCATTTTACCAAACCTACAAAGCGTAAGATCAATCAAATTTTAATATTTACAATAAAATACCTTCGTCTAATGTAACTAAATACTATAAAAGATAAGAGTGGGGACTAATAAAATGCAGCAAGCGTTTTTATTTTTATCAGTATTTCACAGTTAATACGATATCCTCTCGCGAGTGCGGTGCTTTTTATTTTATAGGAAACGTGAAAACAATAATAATTAAGTTTGTAGAAAGACCAAATAAATTAACCCACCAAAAGCAGGGTCATTCGCTCTTCAAATTGTACAACACGGTAGGTCAAATGACTCACTTAATTGTACAGTTAAATTTGAATTAAGATCGTACAGCCTTTTTGCACTATCCCTACAACAAACAACGTGAAACGTGACTATTAATCAGCTGTTTAGTAATTAATTAACCAATTTTTTACTAATGGTATTTTTTCAGTTTTAATTCTTGAGGAATGTTAAGATTTACGTAACTCTTCACTTCAATACAATAAAAATCGAAGACATGCCGACAAAAATAGAAACTAGACGTGTAAATCAGTGATTAAGAAGTGAATTAAAAGGCAATCTATAAATGGTGAAATACATTTATTGTTGTGTAAAAATACCTGTTTATTTATTGCTAAAATAAATTACAAATATGGTAAGCAAGCGAGGTTTTTTGTCAGTGGTTTTTGTTATTTGTCTTTATTACGCCTATTACCACTATAACACTTTGAAAATGTTGCAAAATATTTATAAACAAATGGGATGATACATTTTGTCTTTGTTTAAATATGGGAAATTGTTTGTTTTATCAATTTGAGTTCAAAGGTTATTTTTCTTTGGAAATTTTAATTATGTAAACATTTTTCAATTAAGTATGGTATGGTAATTAAATCCAACGAATATCTAAATCTAAATTCACACGTTTCTAGTTTTTTCCTGCAATTAAATTCAGTAAAACTTATTTTTTTCTATTTTTAACGGTTGTTGTGTTTGGGAACCATCTAAATAAGTAATTCATTACGGTATTAGGTATAAAAATTACACAATTTACTTATTGTATCTGAAATTTCAGGATTAGAGATTAACAACATTAACAGGTTGATAAAGCTAATATATTTTTACTTCCCCTAGATTTTAATAAACACAGTTCTAATAAGTTTCATACTATCCATTGCTTGAATTGAATAATTGATCTTTAGACTCCATACTTCTTTAATTTTACATGGTCAATTTTATATGCCTGTTTTAAAATGAGAGAGGGAAGTTAATGTAGTTTTGAATCTGAAAACACTCTTTACTTAGCACTTAATTTGAATATATCAATGATTTTAACAAAGGGAATTATGTATTATTATTATATTCTTTGTTATAATTTATTCAGATATGATTCCAGTCAGTCTGCAATAAAAATATAGAAAATATATTTAATAATCTTGAAATATTGTGTAGTAGTAATCATAATAAAGGATTATAAAAAATAGAGTTTAAGAAACCTTGAAAAATATTTAATTTCGCAAAGGTCCGATGATAGTTTTAAAGTTTTTATCCATTCAGCTATTTCTGGCTAGAGAATTAGAAATAAACTCTGAATCCCCAAGATTTACGCAAAAATAAGCCACTTTGATTATGAAGGCCAAGATTAAATAATCTCTGAGCCCTACCTGCAATACAAACCTACTTTTTATTTTACCCTTCTTGACCCTGCAAGTGGCAACCTTATAAAAGTCTGAATAGGCTTAGAGGTTAAGTTTCAGATAAATGAAGATAGAAACATTGTTAAGAATGTACAATTATTTAATAAAATTTCTTTATTTAAAGACAGTTTTCGAACTAAAATGACACAAATGGAAATTTTAGAGCATATAGTAAGAAACAATCCATTTTCTTATTTTCCAGATTTGGTTTTATCAGTAACATTTATCCTTACTTGTTTTTGTAGCTCTAGAAGAAAAAGGCTTCAGGAATTTGAAAATTATAAAAAATTGCCTAATAAATAATATGACACAATGTGCCCTAGAGAAAGCCAAAAATGTTTTTTTAATACCAAATCACATTGATTATTATATTATAAGTTCTACACTATTGCTTTAATAATTTTCTTTTTTATTTTTCGCTTAATCCCTATTAATATAAGACTAATAAATCCATGGTAGAAGAAGCCAAGCGGGAAATTATAAATCATACTAAAAATACATTTTTTTTTAAATATGCAACCTCTAAACAGTAAGACTGTCATATTAAATAGAACACCCTACTGCAAAAATAAGATTTAAGCTAATCCAAACAAAGTTATAAATGTTACTAACACCCACATCATAAAGATATAAACTAGCAGACAAAATATTAAAAAATACAAGTACTTATAACTAATAATAATATTATAGTAGTTAGTACTGTGATATGTCATCATCAGTTATCAGGTTACCTGCCTCAAATCTTAAGTAATCTCATTTTATTATCAATTAATCACTAAATGGGGACTTTTGTGAAAAGGTACTTTTGCAACTTGGCTGATAAATGGGTGAGTTTAATACACAATTATTATTCAATTGCCTTTAAAATTCTCAATAGTGAAACATCAGATGATACTAAGGATGGCAGAGGGAGAATTAGATATTAGGATATCTATTTAGAATATCTGATATTGTTTTGGTAATTGCTATTTGGAATATAGAATTTATGACGTAAGTAAGTAATTTTTAATGATTTCCTAATAATATGTCAATAATTGTCATTTTATACAGTTGTAACAAACATATTTAGTTAGCATATTGTGTTTTATTTTATTTTCTATTTTTAGTTCCTCGTAAGAGAAATTATTGTAATCACAAAAAATCACCCTCTAAAATTTGTTTGGATCTTCGCGTTTCGGGGTCTCCAGATGCTAAAAAACATGTTTTCTCAATTCTTTTCTTTCTATCTGTCATGCTGGACGTCTGTCTGTTTGGTGCCTGGCTAAAAAACCACTTACCCAATCGACTTCAAATTTTGCATATATAGGATTATTTAAATAATATCAGCATTGCAAACTGATATCAAGATTGCATATATGGTTTGAGGATTACTTAGATGTTTTCAGGATGACAGACTTAAGAATAATTCAATATGAATTTAAAATTACCTAAATGATTTCAGGATTACAAATTGCATTTCGCATTGTTTTCTTGTTTTCTGTTTTTCTCAGTAACCATAACTAATGTGAACATTTTTATTAAAATTGTATTTCATATTTTATGTTATTCAGTTGGAATAAAAATACCTATAATATTATTTATTTTTATTCTTCAATGTTACCTAATTTAGAAAGGTCTGAGTTACATTACAAAACTATCAAATTTAAAAAAAAATGGTGTAGTATTGCAAATATCTTCTTTTTTATTCAGGAAACACATCATTTTGCTACTTATATCTGACATATTAAAAACCGTTTATAATAAAACCCATTTTGACGTAAAAGTACACTTACAGGAGGTCAAGGTTATCATATCCACAACTTTTCTCTTCACTAGACAGCTTTGTGTAAATATAATTTACCTGTAAATAAATTATGTTATCTAAATTCTAGTTCTTCATTGCCTGACTAGATGAACATTTCCGAGTGTTACATGACCCATTTTATAGGAATGTTTTGACTTTTTTGAGAACTGTCAGAAATTACTATTATGATTCTATAAAAACTTTACCTACACATTCCCTTGTATAGAATTCCACTATTTACAATAAAGAGTCTATATATGCATATAATTAATTGGAAATAATTTAATACAAATTCTATAAGCTGTAATTTATTTATATATTTTTTTAAGTTTTTAATTTATCTATTATTATTATTATTATTATTTACTTTTCAATATTTTTAATATTATTTACATAGACTACAAAAACTAAATTGTGTTCTTTATTATATTATTTTTATTCCAGGAAATAAAATTTTACCACATATTTAAATATTTTGTTAGGCTGTCATTTTGTTTTGCCATCTTAAAAGTTTATTCCTATGAAACACTTAACTATTGGGCAAAATTGGAGGTTAAACTGGATAAGAGTAATAACTTTTTTAACTTTTCACTAAGCTGCCATTTTGTTCGTCCATATTTGATTTGTACATTTTTACCGAAATGCTACTAGGTCATCTCCAAATATGACCCCTAATTTTTGACCAAAATTGAAAGTCAATTGACTTTTAGCTATACTGCTGACAGACAAACAGGTTCACTGACCCAATTGAGAAAACATGTAAAACATGTCTTTAGGCATCTAGTGATGCTAAAACGTGAAAATATATAAATCCTAGAAGAGTAATTTTTTTCATAATTACAAACATTTTATTTGGCCGCCATTTTGTTCTGCCATCCGCCATCTTGAATTCGTACCCAATTTTACCATTTCGTCTTTATATCAGACTTGCATACAATTTGAAATCTAAGAAGTTTTTTCAAGCCGATTATTTAAATATTTTATTGGGCTCATTTTGTTTTACCATCTTTTCACCAAAATTTTACTAGTTAATTCCTACATAACACTTGATTTTTGTACAAAATTTGAATTAAATTTTTACCTACGCCGCGAACAGAAACAGACCGATATAATTGAGAAAACATGTGTTTTTTCCCCTTTTACGCGGGAAGTAAAAAGAGTTGATGATGGGTCCCGTTAACGAAACGTCAGAATCAAAATTTGACAGCGTAACAAAATTTTAAGTAAAAAAAAGTTGCTTTGGGAATCGGTTTACAGATTTTAAATATTTTTGGTTTACAGTTTTTAAACATTTTTGGTTTACAGATTTTAAACATTTTAAAAACAACATTTTTATTTCCCCCGTAAAATGGAAGTATTGTAATCTTCATGTTTTGGGGATGCCGTAAAACATGTTTTCTCAATTCCGTCGGTCTGTCTGTTCGCGGCAGAGCTAAAAAACTACTTAGCCGATTGGCTTCAAATTTTGGTCAAAAATTAAAAGTCTTCTCACATAATGTGAGTCGTTTTTGTCATTATTTTTCTTATCCTGTTATACTTTCGGTTAAACCAATTGATCACTAAACTTTAAATATCGCAAAAAAAATTAATAATATCTGAGTAACATTAGGTCATTTTTGAATTGTAAATAATAAAGCATATTTCATTTATTAATTGATGATAATAATATCAACTACCGACTTAGATTCAATAAATCCCAATCTAATTTGAAATATTCTTAGAATTACCTCGACAAAAACGTTGTATACTCAGCAATTTTAATTATACCCAGCGCCGCTTTGTTGTCAAAAACATGAACTTAAAATATTTTATTTATATTAGATTTAACAATGTGTATTTTAACGTTTTGACCCGATTTTAAGTATTTCATTGTATTGAAGTACTTACTCAGGTCTAGTATATTTTGAGTCTTTTTAAAAATTATCCTTATCTAATAAGGTCAATTTTTTTTGCTTTAGAGATTAAACTAAAGTAATTATGAACGTTATTATACATTGATTTAAAATGTTTGTGTAAGATTCACACTTTTTGAAGATACAAAATAGGTTTACTTTCACCAATTCAAGGAAAACCTTGTATTGTTGAAAAAAATTACCTTCCGTAATTTTTGCGTTTTAGGGTTTCTAGATCCTAAAAAATCGGTAAATTTTCTTGACCCAGAACTTCCCTTGTTATAAATCTTTCCTTGTATTAGCAATATAGTCAAGTGTGACCCAATTTAATATAGCATATAGTCAGTTATTTATAATCTTTTGAAACGTTTTTATTGGGCGCCATTTTGTTTCACCATATTAGATTCGTATCAATATTTTATCAGTTACTGCCTATGCTACAATTGATTTTTGGAGACAATTTAAAATAAAGTAAATAAATAGCTTTACTGGGAATTTTTTAAGAGCGCCATTTTGTTCCGTCGTGTTGAATTTGTACCAGTTTATTCTTAAATCACATTTTTGTGATTTTTTCCTAGGGAAATGTTAAAAAAATATTACTAAAATATTATTTATACATTTTACCTGAAATGCACCAAAATCAAGTATTATTCAGAAATTATCTGGTAAAATTTTGGTACGGATCCAAGATGACTAATCAAAATGGCGGCTTAATAAAATATTTTAAAAATCAGCCTGATAGAAGAACTTATTAAATCGCTTACAAATTTTGTGCAAAAATTAAATGTTATATAGCTATTGTAGTACGTATTCAAGATGGTGGAAAAAAATGACGACCCAATAAAACGTTTGTTTCTAACCTAATAAAATATTTGAAAAAATGTACGCACGCATTAAATGCCATATAGAGATAAACTGGCAAAGTTGTGGTACAGATAGCGCAATAAAATGGCGACAAATATTTTTTTAAAAAACGAGGCAAAAAATCTTATTCAATTGAATGTGACAGATAAACTGGTACGAATTCGCACGAACGTAACAAAATAGCGGGGTGTGTGTCAGTATCAAAAATTACTGAATTTGTTTTAAATTATGCCCAAAACTGGTAAAATATTGATAGAAATCCAATATGATGGAACTAAACGGCGGCGCCCAGTAAAAAGGTTTAAAAAGTATGTATGTGTTATTAAATGACTATGAACTAAATTGGGTCACACTTTATTATTCCTAATAACAGAAAATATTCGTAACGAGGGAAGTTTCGGGTAAAGGAAATTTACTGATTTTATTGAATTTGTGAACAATATTATTGAAAAAATAAAATATTCTGGGATAAGCCAATTTGTTATTTTATTTCCTCCACCGAGCACATTTATTCCTCCCCCCTCACCCTCTTTATTTAGTACTTAAACTATTTGATCATTTAAACATTGTTATTAAACCAATAACAGTCAAGATGTGGTTGCCCTATCTCGAAAACGAACCTGTTTTACTTATTGTTGTGAAATAATTCACCTCTTAAAATTTCGGATATCAGTCAATTAACACACTGTGTATTTCAAAGTGCAAATGCCCTAAATTGTTATTTATGTTATGATTGAAATTGCACTCAACTCAACATAGATTTGAAAAAGAGTATCTGCGCGGGGACAATGCGTGTACAGGCTGTTAAGAAACGAAATTTCTTGCCTGATGGTTTAAGAAATTGTTTCTAAAAAGGAACAAAAATTTTCTGTCGCTAAATAGAAACACAATGAAAAATAATATATTATTATTGTAGTAGTTCTGTTCACTTAGTTTTGCAGGTCACTTTTTAGTTTATAACCTAAATATATAGGGTCAATTTAAATGCCTTTCATTTTTAAAATCTCAGTGAGGGAGAAAAAACTACTGAGGTTAGATAGAAATTATGTAGATATGATTCCAGGGACAAGTTTGGTTACATCCTTTTGCTTCTGCCTTCACTGGATTTTACCCCAACGGACTTATTCTTATGGGGGTATTTAAATCATGGAGGGTTGGTTAATCCTTCTTGTCATAATTAAATTAAAGTGACAAATTCGTCAAAACAACAAACCAATTCCAGTCGATATGAGTCGAGCAAACTTAGAGGGATATCAGAGACGACAAGGAAAACATTTCGACAATATTATTTTCAAAAAATAAAATCCGCAAATAGTTTATTTTTTAAATTCCAATTTAAAAAATTGATAACATTTTGAATGACCCGTCATTTTTTTTTCAGATGCCTCGAAAATCTTACAGTCCCAGCGACAATGGGACCGTCAATTCGGCTTACAGCCAGAGCACCTCGAATTTGAGCGACCCTGTGGGTGCGATGCCGAGCGAAACCACTCTTCTCGCTGGAACGCAGACATACTTCGCTGACGAAAGGATCCGAATACCGGAAACTTCTCACGTGAGTAGTCGCGAACGGGCAAAGATTTGCAGCAAAGGTCGAATAATAATTACATTTCGAATATACGATCCGATAAATGGAAAATAAATGACAGCTAAAAATAGACCTCAATTTTGAACTCTTTCAGTAAAGTTGGATAACATCGAAAGATTTCCGCGGACCTTCTACTCATGTCATAGGTAGCAATAACTATCGATAACTAAAATTTATCAATAGGTTCGCCATTCCCATGATAAAAACATACAAAACATGCTCTTTTGTTTTTTGCTATATCGCTGGAAGATAGCTTACGTTAAAAAATATAGAGTGAAAATATACATGTCAAAATACAAAAAAAAAAATTTCTTCTTAATTCTCCACCCCTAACAGCGGTTTAATTTTTAAGTAATAGAAAATATTGTTAATTTTAAAGTGGTAGATGTTTTATTATTTTATTATTATTTACATTTATAATCACCAAGTAGAGGCTCATACAGCGCGTTCCATTTAAAAATAGTAGTGTTAGGACTGCTGTATAGTTTTGAGACATTCTGTATAAACAAATAATTAATTTTCTATAAACTAACCAATAAATCCTACAATTTTTAAATTTTAAGCCAATACTCTCGGTATCGAATTGTAAGAAAAGACTCCGCAAATTATTAAAATAGTGGAAATAAAAATTGTTTTACATGCCTTGATATAGCTATTTGTGTATTAAGAGCGCAAAGTGATAGTTTGCTGGTCTGAGCGAGAAGTTTGAGCTATTTCGCGAAAGCGGTAATCACTTTATGCTCGAATTACACGCTGTTTATTTCCACAACCAATGATTTTGTTTGAAAAAAAATATATCCACTGCAAAATACAAATTAAAAATTACAAATTGTACAAGCACATATTGTTTTTTTTAAATACCGTCTTACGATTTACGTCTATAATAAAATCTAATTGTTTCTGGAATTTTTCTATCATATCCTCGTTCCTTCATGGTGAACAGCAAGGTGAAGAATTAAATTGTACCTATTAGGTGTCTTCGTTTGATGATATGTTTATATATATAATAGTTTGAAACCACTTTATTCATTGTTTATCTGGACATATAAGTATAGTCGCCATTTGCAACACTCTTTCTTGAATCTTCATAAACAAGCCATTCTTTGACATGCCTTAGTTACGGTTTTCAATAAAATTATGTCAGTTAAACTTGAATGACTTATTTGAAAGTGGCACTACTCTTTACAAAAAGTACATAAAATATACTTTTTAAAATTTTCCATTATTTGCTTTTCTTAGAATAACAATTTGTAATTAAACTTATGTGATATAAAAAATGCTTTTAGGAACGTTTTAACCTTTCAAATTACTTGTGTATTTTTGCTAACAGCATGGCCTCCTATTTTCAAAACATAATATTCGCCTATGCTACACGAAAGCTTAAGGGTATATATGGTAGTTCATTAAATTTGGTACAAATAAATTTCTAACTTCTTTATAGTAGCCCAAAATTATTAAAAAATAGTAGATGAATTAATACCAACCTATTTTGTAATTGTTTTTTGTATCTAAAGTTGGCAGTTTGTATTTTATTTATCGCAATAATGATTGATACTTCTTCGAATTACTTATAATAAACTATAATTCTACAACCCTTAGTAAAATGAAATTTTCCAAAAACGATAGATTGCTGTAAAAACAATTAATTTTTTATTACTTTATGTAATTATGGTTGGTAATTTGTGTTTTATTTAACGTAGTAATATGTATGTGAATCTCATTGATGCTTCTTCTTCGGATTATTTACAAAAAAGAATATATTCCCACCGCTTTTAGCGGAATGAAAATTTCATAAAAGATTAGAATAATAAAAACTAACTATTTGTTACTTTGTAAAACAAAAGTTAGTAATTTTTTATATTTAACGTAATAATGAAGTTATGTATCTAAATATCATTTATATTATTTCTTCGAATTACTATAAGAAAGTACATTTTCTACCACCGTTAGTTTAAGAAACTTCCCAAGTAAGGAAAATTAGACTAACCGAACCTAATTTTTTTTACTCTGTGTAATTAAAGTTGGTAATTTGTATTTTACTAATATTAAACATTAAACGCTAATTCAAACTGCAGGACGCTTGAAGGTCTTGCTTTAATTTATTTTTGTAAGTATACTTTGCCTAACAGTTAAAGCTGATAAAAACGTGGCTACTATACCATATAACTTCATCTGACTATCTTTATATAATCAGTGACACAAATGAGTAATTTAGATTAATTGTTGGTAATTTATTTATTGATATTTGTTTTTCATAATTATGTAAAGAACTTAAATAGATATATTTACTTGCTGTAAATTTCTAGCAGTATTTTTCTTCGTATTATTTTCAACTTTAAAGGTACAATTTTCTTAATTTTTGATGACGATTTCATAGAATGCCTTTGATGAATGTATCGGGGTGTTTTCGGAATTTCTTGCTTCTACAAAAACCGACGGTTTATTTATTTTGGTCATCCATGGCAGTTTTGTTAATAAGACATTCATCTAAAAGCCTTCTGCTGCAATGGTACCTTTCCATCCTCTATGTTTTTTAACTTCTATATGGAGGAGGGCTCCTCCTCCATATAGAAAAAGAGTGACAAAAGTTCACCTAAAGCAGTAGCCGATATACTTGCATGGTTCTGGAATTGCCAGATACTGTGCTATGTCTTTTAGCATTTTTGCAATGAAATTCATTTCTACTACTTAGTTTTTGCACGTACCATTCGAATATTGTAAATAGATTGACAAATAGTCCAGTTTTGAGTTATTTATCAGAGTGAATGTTCTGCTACTGTCTATCTTAGAATCAGGTATTTTTAGTGAGAATTGACTGTTTACCCTTAATGTCGTCCACCGCCATTTTGACAAGTTCGTCCCTACGATATGCCCCAGCAATACCCAAAATCAAGATTATCATATCAAGTCACAAGCTTTAATTAAAAATATTTCAATTTCCTCTAAATTTAAGATTTTTTACTTTAGCAGCTTGACGTTTTAAGAAAGCTAAATATTTTTTTGTATTTACTGATGTTTATGTAATTTTTTACTGATATCGTGTTTCTCAGCATTGAGTATATCGTCCATAGTGTAGATGATTTCATTATATTGGCTTTCTCTGCAAAATACGCAACTAAAATATTTTCTGATAACTTCTGGGTTCCTTTATCATTTACTGAATAGTTCGAACTTACTTCTTGACTTCTCTGGAAGCAAATTGAGAGTAATTGCAGCTTATGCAATTTCCGGCGAAATGCACGAAATATCACGATTCCAAATGAATTTTCACGGGAAGACGTTTTTATTGTACGAGAACGATCTTGAAAACATCTGGTCACAGATATGTTGACATGTATGAAACCCCTTAACCCAGACGTTTTAGGATGGTCATCAGGTGAGCGAGCGTTTTGATTACTTTGTCGCCTGGCGAGCGGCAAAGTAGCTCTTCTGAAAAGTGCTACTGTGTGCTTTCTTTTGGAAACACAAAATTGTAGTTTGTGCTCGGTGGTAGAAAAATAATTTTCAAATTATTTCCATAATTTCTGTAGATAGTGAACAAATGAAATACTATTTACTTTGAATTAATTTTTAATTTAAAAAAAAATACAAACAAATAAATTAAATATAATATACAGGCGATCAAAAAAAAATGTATCTTCCGTCAGTGACATACTTGGTTGTTGATATTTGCAACCTTTACAGATGTTCTCTAGCGTTGAATTGAGAGATTACAAGTTTTTAACAATGCATAAAAATGTAATGAGTACATTAGTCAGCTGTATAGTATATAACAGAACGCGTTTTTTTTTTCAGAATGGCTTCAGTTTTAAAAAATTATGGGCTTTCACAGGACCGGGTTTCTTAATGTCGATAGCGTATTTGGATCCTGGAAATATCGAGAGTGACTTGCAGTCCGGGACAGTGGCCCAATATAAGTTGTTATGGATGCTCTTGTGGGCTACCGTTTTGGGCCTACTAATGCAAAGGTTATCTGCGAGGTTAGGTAGGTAAGAACATCCTTTGTACGTAGTGGGATGGTACATTTTTCGTTTTGTTTGTTGAAAGATATTTATTATCAGAGTCTAAATTGTAACGAACTTGTCACATATATAATCAATGATACATTCCTAGGGTTATGATTCCGTTTTCATATGTATCGACAGGTATTTCAGTTTTCCTTGAACCTCTTTTATACTATCAAAAATGCATTTTGCATTGTCGCAGTTTCTAACATTTTCAAATAATATCTGTGACAGCTCTAATATAACATTCGACATCACCTTAAAAAAGAAGACCTAACTAGTGCTAACCAAAACGTATTCCCACTTTTAGAACTTGAGGAAAATAATAATCCCGTCTTGTAATACGTCATTTGAAATCTCTTAATAAGTTTTTTCAAAAATGCAATTTAGCGTTAATAAGATATCTGAAAATTCGTAAATGATATCGGGAGAGCTGGAATTTTCATTTTACCTCCGTCAAATTCTTAAAAAAAAAGTGTCTTAATGATGTATTATTCTTAAAATCACAAACAACAATCATTTTTGGCGAACTACAGAGAAAAATTGAAATTTTTTAGATTTCCCTGATCATCTCAAAAAGGGCTGAATCTAATTTAAATCTTTAGTCAGAATAAAATTTGTGTCGATATTCTCTACAACTTTCCGAATTTAACCATCTTTCTAGCTGTAATAATTTTCAAGATAAATATACATGTAAGTCAAATCTTGATACACTGTATGTTTTTTAAGTGTGCCTGTTAACCGTATTCACCATATTTTTTTCCTTTACATACAATGAACTGTTTGCAATGTAATCGTCAACTAATTCCTATTATTTTCTTAGCAAATAAAATGTTTAGAGTTTGAGTTTAGGTTAGTTGTGACATTGTTTTTAATTGCCAATTTTAATTAGTTATGATTTTTATATTTACAATTAATTTTTCTCTGATAAATAGAGCCGTATATTCCACTGTGAAGAGATATCAGTAAACTTTTGCTTTTCAGAGTAGTTGCAGCTGAAGCTTCATTTTTATTTATTTTTAGGAGTGGTTACCGGTCTACATTTAGCAGAAATGTGTTACAGACAATACAAGACAGTTCCTAGATTATTATTATGGTTAATGATAGAAATAGCTATTATAGGATCGGACATGCAGGAAGTTATTGGGACGGCGATAGCAATTTATTTGTTGTCGGGAACAAAGTAAGTCGGACACTATATTATACAGGGTCTTTTATTTAAAAGTCCAGGCGCCGTTTACTCCGTAATTAAGTAAAAAGCGTTTATTTGATGTATTAAAATGTAATTATTTACTGCTCTATGGGGTCATAACGTCAAGAAAAAAATAAAACAATTTGTTTCATATAAAAATCTCTCGCTACAAATTGTAGCAGCAACTTACACAGGAATAAGGAATATCTCCATAGCACAAATCCCAGCCGTCGAATAAGTATAGGTATAAATAAAATAAAATAGTTTTTTCCTTTTACAGTAGCAAAAACAATTTTTGCGGTAAGTAAAATTTATTCCGTGTTGCCGGGTTGCAAGTTTTGAAATAAGGGCCATTCAATGGTTAAATATTTTTTCAAAACTGTGACTGTTTTAAACATGAACTTTAATTATTGAATTAATAGTTTTAGATTATAAAATTAATAAAATATTTAGTACATTTCTTAAATTACACGGTTATATAATTTTGCCTTAAGTGACCCGTACTTTCCCGCTTTTAAATATTTGTATATTGTTTCCATTGAGATATATTTCACTTTGCTTGACATTGGAAAAGTTTTATTGCGATTAAAGTTTTGTAAAAGGTTTTACCTATTGTTTATTCAAAAACCCCGAACTTACCTTATAATAAATCGTTTTCTGAAGAAAATATATAGTCTAGAAATCATAGTTCTTGGGATTAAACCGTTTGAAATTGGAATCATTTTAAAAAATATGTACTAAAACTGGATTTCAGAAACCACTTTATTATTCAATTTGGTGCCAGCAACAAAAAAGTCATAGGAATAGATCTAGATTTAACATGTAGACTTTACAAGTTCAAAAAACTATTTTGTTTTTCTGTGGCCTCGCGACGCTTGTACTCATGATGAGGTCAGTTTGTTTTAGCTCCTTCTAATTACTCTTCTAATCAATTAAAAAAAATACTGTTTATCAAAATTGGATATTTTCGTTAATTTACAAGAAACCGACGTTCGGACTTTAGGAGAAAAACCCCAAAATAACCATTGAACACGATGCACATATCTGTGATAGTTTTAAAGTTCTTGCAGTGGTTTTGTTTTTTTTCCGTGGCAGCGGCGTCGTATTTATTTTAGACGTAAATAATTACGTTTTATCCCATAAAATAATCTCTTTTTACTAAATTTTAATATGCCCGTTTGGAGTTTTAAGTTAAACGCACTTTATTTATTTATTTATTTATTTATTATAATGCCTAGGAATTAGTTTACTGAAAAGTACCGTCAGTGCTGGCACAAGCCTTATAGAAAACGTACAAACTATTTTTTTAAGTACACCCATAAACTGCTATTTTTAGAAACCATAATAAATCGTTAAGAGGTTTATTATTTTATTTATTTACCATTGTTTTACAGTTCCCAGTATTGCGCTTAGCTTAGAACCATCTTCAAAAATAAATGCACTTTAGGACAAACGTTACCGAGTAACCTTATGTAATCTAACTACAATTACACATTATGATAGACAACAGAAGTGTTTTGTTTTGAAATTTGGATGAATAATACATGTCGGAGTATGTTTTTAATTTTATCATTGAATTCCATGTCCTAATTAGATGCGTTTCAGGTTTTAAATCGATTCAGTTGAAATTGCGATTTGACACTTACATTTTTTTATTACTTTTTAGAACTTCCTTTATTACCGTTATTAATTACGAAATCCTAAGTGCTCGCATCAGGATAGTTCGTTTTTACGTTAAAATAAGACAATTAAATCATTACAAAGAAATTTAGGCATCAAGTAATTAAAATACAACATGTCGAAAAAAATCTTAGTATGGACTAATAACTTGACTACTAGTAAAAATAAAGACATTAAATTTTGAAAGTTGAATATGTACCACCAAATCAGCTTTTTTAACTGTTTAACCTTATTTTGGAGATTTCTAAAGTGCAATCTCGACCCCTTTTCGAATGGAAAGGTATCGAAACAAGAATTCCAGTCATACAGTGGAGGTAAAACTGTTATTTTTAATTTTATTTTATAAGATGTTGTAAATGATCATCGTTAACTTCTTGGCAACAATAAGTCTACTTTCAAATTTCCTCCTAACTTTTTGAAGCATTTCATGCAACTTTCACACTAAGGCAACATCAGTATTTTTTTGCTCATGTAATTTATTGGGTTTTGGAAGAAATAAACGCTTTTTTAAGTAACCTCAGTAGAAGAAATCAAGTGGAGCAAAGTCCGGCGACCGTACTGGTCAATAACAGCTCCACGATGTCCATCCTGGCTTCTTCAAGTTATATGGGAAGTGTTGTTTCCAAATTCGTAACAAATTTTAGCATTAAAGATGCTCCCTTTCTCTCCTTCCCCAGAAAGGGACTGGCCGTCCTTCTAGTAAATCTGAAGATCTTAAAATACAACTTCTAGGAACATTTGGTGGTCAATCAAAGCAATCACTTGGAGAACTAGCTGCCGATGTGGGTAAATTACCAGTTCATAAAATTATAGAAAAACCAATTGCACCCTTAAGAAGTTCACCTTGTAAAGAAATTTAATGAAGATAAGATCGCAGATTACAATGAAATTACTTGTATCGGACATGTTTTAGTGATGAAGCAACGTTTTTTTTCTGAATGGCGGGGTCAATAGACATACTTTGTTACTGGAGTGATAAAAATCCTGACTGGCTCATACACAGTATCCTCAGAATCTTAACGTATAGGCTGAATTAAGGTAATTGATCCCTTTTATGAATGAAACTTCTACCGGACTTTTATACTTGAAATTGTTGGAAGAAACTGTTATACTGAAGATAACGATATTGACTCACTGAGTTTTTCTGCAGGATGGAACGTCGATTTTTCGATTAGACGTCGTGGAGCTATTAAATTTTCAGCACGGTTACCGGACCTTACTCCACTTGATTTGCTTCTTTGGGATTACCAAAATAGCCGGTGTTCCTGGCAAAACCAGAATTGCAACAAAAAATTACAGATGTTCGCCTTAGGGTAACGCCTGAAATACTCGAAAACCTAGGTAAGAATTTGAAAATAGACTTTATTATTACCAAGAAGTCACGGTTAGTCATGGTCAACATCTTGTAAAATATAATTAAAAATAATAGTTTTAACTGTACGACGGGAATTCTTATTTCAATACATTACCATTCGAAAGCGGGTTCAGATAGAAACCTCCGCCCGGTTTGCGTAGAAATTCTTTTGTCTTTTAGGGTCTCCAAAATAAGGTAAAATTCGATATAGGGTTGAATTTAAAATTTAAACATTCAACTACCTCTGGCCACTCCAGGTTAAATAATCAAAAAAGTTGATTTGTTAATACATTCCAAATTTTAGTATTTTTATCTTTACTAGTACACGAGATATTAGCAAATACTAAGACTTTTCGGACACGCTCTAGATTGTTCCATTGAAAAAAAAAAATATTTTGCAACCACAGTGTTCTTCCTAAAGGTCAAATTAAATTTTAAAAACCATTATTAAATTCTTCAGAAAAAATACACCAAATGAACATCTTGAATTTTGCAAAAATGGTCGTTTAAGCATCGTTTCTATGTAAATAATCTTATATAAATAAAATAAGTGTATGCTTAATAATAATGTCTACATTAACAATTTAAAGAAAAATAACTGCAGAAATGGGTGCCCTTTGTTAAAGGTCATTCAATATATTTTTTTAAATTTTGACTCTTTTAACAGAAACTTAATTAATGGATTAATAATCTAATAATTTTAAATAATAAAACTAACTCTCCTAGCTACCTCCATGATAAATATAAATTCCCAGACAGGAAGGCTAACTACAGTGTTGTAATTTAATAAATATGAGTGTAACAACAACAATGACAGTTTCTCAAAAATGGTGATACTCTGTAGTAATGCTTTTTTAAGGGTGTGCCTAAATCTTTATTCAGTTTTCATTTTGTTCCTAATCCTAAGCAGAGGGGCTTATTAAGTAATATTTTTTTCACTCGTTATTGTATTGAATGAATCGGTTATAATCTTGACAGTTATTTGGATACGATTGGTTGCGTGGAATAACACATCTAATAAACAAAAAGCATCCGAGAAAATGTGGGAAAATGTATAAGTACCGCTCACGTATTACTTTAATTGCCCATGTAATTAGACAAAGATGTTATCTCTCAAGGATGTACTCGATTTAGTTTTAAATCAACTTATTTGTTTTTTTTTTGCTAAATGATGTATTATTAAAATTGTTGTTTTATGCTAGGATTACTTTTATTTGTTAAATTTCGGCTATTTAGGTTAAAAAGGATATTAAACCTGATATTAACAAATATTAAAAATGATAAGCTACTTTGAATTTAAAATAAATTATGTCTATATTTACTTTGAGGTTTTATACGAATTCTGGGAAAAATGTAATAACCAACACGTTTTTACATAGACAATCATAGAGTAAATATGAAAATATGATTCATGTGATTAATTACCATTATGTTAAAAAAAACGTATACAATAATTGAACAGTAGTATAATATAGCAATATGCTTTATCCTCATGGCACATTCATTCTTTACAATTTGTTTTTTGGTTGATTCCATTTTCTACTCTTACAGAGACCATCATTTTTGCAATTAGTTGCTAAATGCCATCGTGAAAAAATCACCCTCCTATATTTTTACAGATCAGATTACAAAACATTATCATCACGTCAGGACTTGATAATGTTTTGGTAAAAATCCAATATGGCGGAACAAAAAGACGACCTAATGAAATGTTAAAAACATTATTACTAAAAAAGTACTTATATAGTTTCACTCAAAATTTTCACAAAATTCAAGTATTAAGTAGAAATAAACTGATAATAAATAAAATATTTTAAAAAAATCAGCCTGCAAAAAGTATTTGTTAGATTGATTTCCAATTTTGGGCTAGAATTAAGTGTGATTTAGAGATGAACTGAGAGAATTGTGTTACGAATTCAGAATGGCGGTCGTATAAAATGTTTGTAATCGCGAATAAATCACTCTGCCAGGTTTTACTTATCTTCACGTTCTAGGGTTCTTAGATGCAAAAAATCGGTAATCTCCTTTACCCGGAACTTCCTTCTTTACCTTTACCTCAAAGTTCTCTATTTTGAATTCGTTCCACAACTTTCCGAGTTTATCTCTATATCCCACTTAGTGCTCCTACAAAATTTGAAATTACTCTGATAAGCAGTTTTTCAGGTATTTTTTAAATATTTCATTAGGCCGCCATTTTGTTTAGCTATCTTGCATTCATACCAAAATGCTACCAGTTCATTCCTATGTAACACTTGATTTTTGTGCAATATTTAATGTAAATTGGATAATTACTCTTCTTGAATTCGTACCACAACATTACCAGTTCATCTCTCTGCCAAAATAAACTGTCACAAAATTTGATATCGATCCATTAAGTAGTTTTTCAGGTTGAATTTTTTAATATTTTATTTAGCTGCTATTTTGTTTCGCCATCTTGGATTCGTATCAAATCGTAATACTCGGTTTATGTGCAACATTTGAGATAAATTGGATAGGTAGCTTTTTGGTAGTTAATTTTTTTTAACAATTTACTAAGTCGCTTTTTTGTTCCATATTTTTACCAAAATATTACCAGGTCATTCCTAGATGATCAGACCGGCCGAAATGTAAAAATCTGAAAAAACCCTGGAGGGTGTTTTTTTTCACGATTACAATTCTTCCCTTTACGAGAGAAGTAAAAAACATGCTTTCCTACATGTTTACTCAATTCCGTCTATCTATCTAAACTACTTACTTGATTTATTTCCAATTTCGCTCAAAAATTAAGGGTCTTATGGGGATCTTCACTGCACGAGAACTGAATTGTGTTATTTATACCGGACCTATGCTTGCGGACGGATGATGAACTACGTGTATATATTGAAATTTTGTGGGCGCTGGATTTGTGCAGAAAAAATCCCTGAAGGTGACCCCTGCAATCGTAGACGAAATGTCGGAAGTATCTAATTCCTTAATTGACTCCAGCCATGAAAGCTTTCGTAATTTATATTATTTTTTCCAGAATACCGATATACGGCGGAGTACTCATCACCATAGTGGATACGTTCACCTTCCTAATGTTCGACAAGTACGGCCTGCGTAAGTTGGAGTCCTTTTTCTGTCTGCTGATCGCCGTCATGGGTGTCACCTTCGGCTACGAGTACGTTACCTCGAAACCGAACGCGCTCGGAGTGGTGGAAGGAATGTTCATACCGTGGTGCAGCGGCTGCGATAAGAGGGCGCTGCTGCAAGCAGTCGGAATTATCGGTAAACTTTTCATTTTAAACTGGTTGTCAACAAAAAACGATACAGTAGAATTGAATTACTTTAGTAATTTTAATGGAATGTCATTATACAGGGTGTAAAATACTGCCAAAACTTTATGAGATTATTTATTTCATGGGAATAAGAAAAGTTTTATACAAACTGGGGTCTACAAATGCATTGTTTTCGAGGCACAATATAAATGTTAATATTAACACTATTAACTTTCATATATTTTTAGAGATTTTTAAAACAAATTTGATACCCCGTACTGGTAAGTTTTATAAAAATCTACGAGAAATTATTTTTTCATGGTTAAGATCCCTTTTACTCATGCACCTGAATTTTTTTTCTAGAACGACACTGATTAATTAAATTTCTTATTCTGTTCTGTAACTTTTTAGTCTCCTTGTTGTTTGTCGAGAAGGTGACGAAAAATGGTAAATTTATGGTACGTCGGAAGAAGTAGCAGTTATTATTTTACATACCACATTTCAATAAAATTCCTTAAGGGGTTGTACAAATGTTAATAAAAATTCTTATATTTTGAAAAAGTTTATTAAAATAACGTACTCAGAACGTTTTATTTTTATCGAAAACGGTTCGTTACTCCAAAAAAGCCCAAAAGACAACTTTTAAGTACTACTGGTTGTTCATTGCGAAAACGCGATCAGTTTTCACATTAGACAGTAACGTACTATATATTTACTAAAATAAAAATTGCCCGTTCGTACGCCTGTGGGTCATTCAATTTTTTTCTCTTGATAAAAGTAGCATTTTAAATACTTATTTTACATACACCAACTTTCGAAAAAAAATTCATAAACTGAGCCTAGAAATCATCTCTGAAAGCTTGGCTTATGTGCTTAACTAACACCCTGTATAATATTAAAAAAATTTAAATCGGTGTCACTTACAAAAAAAATTCACTATGATAATTTCATAGTCATTCAGTAAAAAATATTGAATTTTTGATTGTTAAAAATTTGTAGGCGCTGTTATAATGCCTCACAACTTGTACCTGCACTCGGCTCTGGTCAAGTCTCGTGATGTGGACAGGGCAAAGCCGGAAAAAGTCAGGGACGCCAACTTGTATTTTTTTATAGAGGCTTGCATAGCTCTCTTTGTCAGTTTCGTGATCAACGTGTTCGTTGTCGCTGTCTTTGCCCATGGACTGTTCCAGAAAACCAATGCTGATATTGTGAGTATATTATGACAATAAATTATTGGGATTTCAAGAATTGTAATAATAATAATATAGTAGATAACATTAACTGAACAATTAAAGAAGTTATATATTCCTATATCTTTAAAACGACATTAATAACACACTTAAGCAAACAACCATGAACAAATGGCAAAATATATGAAACAAAACACCAAATTGTCAAGCAAGTAGCCAAAAATGACCGAAAAACTGGAATTTGATATATTCGACTCACCCTTGGTTACTTGATGGCGACACACCACTCTATGAGCACTGTAACATAAATAGCAAAAACGTTGAATATTACCGATTCTCTTAATTGTTCACAGTGGCAACATTTCTAAAAGAAAATATTCTACTATAGTTTTTTTTAATTATTAGATTCTTTTTGTTACAACTCAAAATAATATATCTTGTTCATACTTTGTAATGTAATTATAAGCAGCGGAGTAGTGATGTTTTATTCTTATTTTAAGGTACTATTTCTATCATAATGTTGTTTTTTAAATACGTTTACATGCTTAGGAAGTTTTAAGAAATAATAATTAGTACATAAAATAACTTGACGCATCTCATTTTTATAGCTTTGTTTCTCGACAAATAAAGGCGCATCAAGAGCAACCGACACCACTTCACTAGCATTTAAACTACTCTGTCTTCAAAATAATATTTTCCGTTTTCAGATTATACACACAATATCACTGATTTGTATTCATGAGTCACCTGCAATAAAGATATATTTTAATGAAGTATCATTATTCATGAAAGAAATACATTTTTAGTGAGTAACTTTTAGTTTCAGCTCTTCACATCTATTTTTGTTTTAAATCAACGCGGGCGATAAGCGTTTTATTTTACGTAATATGTATATAGGTTTTTAAATTTATTAGAGCCGTTTGAAGCCATGATAATGAGGAACCAGGTGCTCCATTTACTACAACGCAATTGACACGATTTTATTTCATTTGATTTAATTTTTTCCATCCTTCGAAAAACACCTTTGGTATAGCAAGTTACACATAGAAAACAAAATACTATTCGTTCATAAACCCACTGACAGTTCTATTTTGGCTTTAACATCGACCATATGTTTTTGTCACATCTTTCAGGGTCTCTAGATGCCGAGAAACATGTTTTTTTAATTCCGTCGGTCTGTCTTTCTGTCTGGTGGTTTTTCTGTTTGAGACATATCTAAAAAATGACTTACTCGATTGGCATCAAATTTTGGTTAAACATTATGGGTCGTATGGGGATGACCTGGTAACATTTTGGTAAAAATCCAATATGGCGGCCTAGCGAAATGTTAAAAAAATAATTACTAAAAAACTACAAAACCAATTTATCTCAAATTTTGCACAAATAAGCAAGTATTATTTATGTAGGAATTAACTGATAACATGTTGGTTCGAATACAAAATGACGGAACAAAATATTAAAACATTAAACAAAAATTATATAATTCCCTTATTCCTAGCATTTTGGAATATTGTAGCTTGTTTTTGGATAGATAAATATAAGCAAAATTATTGTTTATATTTAATTATTAGCGATAATTGCACCCCTTTAGATCTTTTTCTGAGAAAGATTTTCCACAATAAATCGCTGATATATTTCGTATTCTTTCGTTTTAGCACAAAGAGTGTTTGAAATACCCGTCGATGAACGCGAGCATATTTCCCGATACCGGCGACGATGCCGACAAGTTCGTCGACGCCGACCTCTACAAGGGCGGCATATTCCTGGGCTGCACCTACGGCATCATAGCCATGTACGTGTGGGCGGTTGGTATTTTGGCGGCCGGACAAAGTTCTACTATGACTGGTGAGTTATATGCGTACAATAATTGAACTAAAAGTACCCTTTCAAACGTACATCGAATTAAATATGTCTTTATATTTTAACTTGTAGTAGGTACATACAAAATATAATAAAAGAAGTGTTTTATGTAGGTCCGAATACGTTTGATTTTGAAGATATAAGGGAATAGGGTTTGGGATTGTAATACTAAATTTAAATATCTATCTATTATTGTATTGCGGATTAAGTGTTTTTGTCGCCCTGCTTAAATTCAACTTCCTTAGAACCAACCATTATGGTTAGTCAAATAAAAGAAATCAAGGCTACTGGATTCTTGTTCTTAACCCACTTACCCTGCAGACAGCTGGTTTGGTTCAGAATGTAACTCGAGAACAAAACATTTGCAGCCCAATATCCATATAATTTTTTTTCCAACAGCCACTAGTTATATTGTCATTATTAACATGCATACAAACAGATAAAGTCAAAATAACACACCCGTAATACTAGTCATAACACACTCCTTAGAACACACGCCTTATAAATCACGGCTTTCTTTTTAGAACCGATTAAGTTTTATTTGTTTAAACTAACATTGAATGAGAATGAAATGCAGTTTGAGGATTGAGAAACATTAAAACCTTGTAAGCATCCTGTGTTTGAACCAAGCGCTGTTGCTACATCAGCTGGTTTTGGAACACTTGAAACACTGAATTTTTTTTGCAATCTCAATTGTATGGTTGATGGAATCTTCTAATGTATCCCTCCGTCATCGTTGCGTACTTCCATCCTCCATTGTTCAATGTTGTGCTATTTGCCAATAACCTAGCAGATAAATCTCACACAATGACCAGTGTATAACTCAGTGTTGTAAGCCCAGTATATAAAATAAATAATTTACCTATTTTGACTTCAATATTATTTAATTTTGGTTAAGAAATGCGGACTCCATTCCTGAAGCCTCCTGGAATCCATTATAACTTGTTTTTTAAGAATGTTTTAAAACCAATAGTTCTACAACATTAATTCCAGTTTCATCTTCTTCAAATTTTTGTAGTAAATTATCCAATGTGGGGACATTTAGTTCATTGTATAGCTCTTAAATTTTGCGCCTTATTACCTCTCCATCACCTCGATTTCACTTTCACACGCTATCATATCTTATTTTTCTCTCTACAATAGGATTGTTCACAATTTTCAATATAGTTGATTTTGGTAGTCAAAATAGAGGTCTCATCTTAAATTTTTTTGTTTGTTCATAACTTCGCCATCGGTAACGGTTAAATAAGGTTAAATAACAATCTTTGGCATTCACAAATATTTTCTATTTTTGCAATGGGAAGAAACTTTGGGATAAACACTCCGATAACATCATGACCGCCACATATTTGCCATTTAGCAGTTTTTTTTAACAAAAGTCCTTCGCGCGAATGCAGATAACTAAAGTTTAATATATATGATAAGTACGACCCTTCGCTGTATGTTTACCTATGCAAATTCCTTTTTTGTACCTCTCAAAATACTTTAGATATAAACTGTATTTTATAAATGCGGTGGAATCCGTTATGGGTAAAGTGACTACAATTTTTTTTTATAATGAGTTTTTAAATATTTTTATTAGGCAATCATTTTCTTCCATAAAATCTACAGATTTTTGCGTTACGGCACATCTCTAATACAAAACAAGGTTATTATTTGGAAGATTCTTTTTAAGTTCGTAAATTTATATGTATAGTGGGTTATATTATTTTAGGAACTTACGCCGGCCAGTTCGCTATGGAAGGCTTCCTGAATTTGCAGTGGCCCCGTTGGAAGAGGGTGTTGCTGACCAGGTCGATCGCCATCGTGCCTACGTTCTTGCTCGCCTTCTTCAGCACCATCGGAGATCTGACGAGCATGAACGACATTTTGAACGCAGTCATGAGCATTCAGCTGCCTTTCGCGGCCATCCCCACCATAGCTTTCACCAGCAATCCGCAGATCATGGGCGAGTTCGTTAACGAATTGTAAGTATACTGAGTTGACCGTTTCAAAATGTATTTTTAGAGAGGAAACCCTCGAAAGTAAGAAATAAAACAACAATATGTACTAAATAATGAATAATCAGGGGTATAAAGCCCAACATTTTTTCCTTTTTGAGGTAGCAGCAATTATTTCTGCTTAGATCAACGAATATTTAAATACACAAATTAAACACGTACATAACATTATCATCACATTGTGTTGCTTCAGCTCTAGCAGTAATACACAGTCTGTGTTAAAGGCTGTTACATGAGGAGCGACGGTAGACATGAAAATACCAAAACATATTTGGGAGTTTGAGCTAGTTACAATGCTGATCTTTTAAAAAGTGATAGTTATTTAGTTTTGGACTAGTTTAATATAATTCTGAGTACGTGGAACATCATTATAAAAAAAAACTGTCTGTTTTTCTGTAGGGCCAACAAGATCATGTCGACTGTCCTCAGCCTGCTGGTGATCTGCATCAACATATACACGGTGATCAGCACTGTGATGGAATTCGATTTGCACTGGTTCGCCCTGACGATGATCTCGTTGTTGGGCGTGTGCTACGTTCTCTTTTGCATCTACCTAGTGCTGCACATGAGCGTGTGTATGGGTGGCAGCACGTTACTACGGTACGACTTCGTCAACAAATACGTGATGGGACCAGTCGATTCTAGTCTGGGTGTTCGACCCGTCAGTTATTCGAGGTAAGTTTCTTTGTTCAACACTTTTGTTCGAATATTTACCACTGTACCAAAATTAACAATTTCTATTTTCAAACATTATTAATATCACTCTGAATAAAACTTTAATTTCCGCTATATTACATTATACCATGACAATTGTTTCGACAGTGTCTTCTATGGGATGAAATTTACAGTTTAAGTTTCTTTTACAATGAGGTATTTACATATATCTTTTAAAAACGAGACAATACAAATATCAAAAAATTAGTAAAACATAATTAAAAACCATTTTTTTAATTAAATTACATAAAAATAATTTAGGGGTAGTATCCTTCGTGACAGCTAATTATTACCTAAGTATATAGAAAAATTTTGCAACTTTGAAGGAAAATGGAGTTTTAAAAACTCTTATAAATTAATAAACAATATTAGAAGTATCTCCCATCAAATGCAAAATGTATTTCTTCTGATGTTCAAAATCTTTTTTTTAGTATTCCACTAAACGAAGTAAGTAGAAAATTTGTTAGTAAAAAATAAGGTAAATTCTATAGCAAAACCGGATATTTTAGATGCTCTGTCCGTCTGTTTGTATCAAAATTTCTATACCTTTCTAGATGTGAGATAGAAATCAGTTTTAAAACTGACAATACATTAGGGAAAATAATAAAAATTAATAAGCTTACCCAAATCAAAAAAAAAAATCAGGAGTTTCCTTGCTGAAGTGTGGTTCGTGACCTAAAATGTATTGGTAAAAACGGCAGATGTTTTGAAAAAATATAAAACTAATTACGTAAAAAATTTAAATAAATCAAATTACACGACTCATCTGCCAAACGAATCACACACATTTGATGAAAATTTTAAAATTCTTCAGTCTGAAATAAAATAAAGAAATTTTTTCGAAAGTATGGAATTTAATAAATTTAAAACATCTGGGCTTTTACTAAACGATCAGGGAGATTTGTATAATTCAGCGTTGTTAAACCTTTATTGGTTTTTTACTTGTAATTTCCGGATATTTTTACTTTCCTCTTAAAAGGGAATTATTGTCGTCTTGTTTTTGAAATATATGTATAAATACCTCATTGTAAAAGAAACTTAAACTGTAAATTCCATCCGAGGAAGACACTGTGTTAAAAAAACCTAAGTATTGATAAATCTAAAAACAAATTATTTTGTAAAAAACAAATGCCAACAAAAAGTATCTTATTTGGTGCCCTAAAAGAACTATAGAAAAACGAACTTTCACAATAAAGAGACTTGAGTTTTGGATTTCGATTAGTAGGGGTGTTTGCATGGACTCGAGTAGTTGTAGTGACCTTGCTACAACATTTATACTATATATATATTTTGGATGTATTGTTCTCCCGAACTTTTATACTATGATATACGTTATTTCACAAGTCTAAAAAGAAATAATATCTGGATTCATCACTGAAAAATATTTTAGACTCATTTAAGTCTTTTTAATGTTATCCAACGTATTTCGAGCAAATTTTCTTCTGCTTTGTCTGTGGTAGGCCAGTCCAAAAATGGCTAAAAATTATTCAACTAGGCCAAGTCTTTTTTTACCTGCCCGTAAAAGTAATTGATAAAACTATTCCTTAATGTACGAATTCGAAAAATTGTCGTCTATCGATCCTTCCACAACCCCGACACAGTGTTTTTGATTTACCCACACTTATAACTGTAGAAATATTCGACTAAGTATCCTTCTTCGCTAGGAATATTGATTCCAGCCAGATAGGAAGATTTTGTTTCCTTCCTTTGTGAAAGGGAAATATTTCCACTGTTCTACGTGTGTTTAACTATGTAACACTTAAAATCGAAACTCCATGGGACTTCCAAACTGAGTTCTCCAGGCTAAGTCTGTAAGAATATCAATGTCATTTAACTATAGAATACAGAATACTAAATTGAAGGAAGAAATTAATAATTTTTTTGATTTTCTCGATTGACAGTGAATGAAAATATGAGCTTTTTGGCAATTCTTCTGATAAACAATTAATTAAGATAGTTGAAATATAATGTATAATGTCATTAAACTCATAAAATCAAAATTTGATTCAAAACGAGTTTTAAATTATGCGTTAATTTTGGTGTGTAGTGCATATATATATATATATATATATATATATATATATATATATATATATATATATATATATATATATATATATATATATATTAAGTTTTATTGCATCCTGTTTAATGTTGTAAGAGTTGTAGATCACTTGTCCATGTTCTTGATTTGTTATGTTTAAACTGTAATGTCTCATAAAGTTCAACAGCTCTTAGACTATTAGACAAGAGTGCAATAAAAATTTATTTATAATGTCTGATCTTCGGTGAAGGTGTTCAGTATTAATGTCTTATTTCAGTGATGTCACCGCTGATGTTACATATCGTTGCTAAGCTATCATGGTATGTGAATTTGTGTTAACCTTTAACCAGGTTTTTGGTTTTTGTTTATACAGGGTGTTAGTTAGGGGGTTTGGCTACAAATATTTTAACACGTCATAGTATAGACTATTTCATCAAAGAAATCTTATGTTATGTTAAAATATTTGTAGTCGAACCACTACGTATTGCTTGTCGTATTCTCACACGGGAATAAGCTAATCTTTTTAGTATCGAATAACGTTACATTGCAAATGAAAGTTTTGGCTTAACTTTTAAACTACTAAGACATCTTTCAGTTTATTCCTAAAAAATTTCTTGTCCGTTTGAGAATACTGTATCTTTTTGGGGTGTTCAAAACTCATTTTGTGTTTTTCTAATTATTGCATTGCTTGTTTGTTTTAACAGATGATTATTCACTTAAAATCTGCCAAAGCTTTACCTAAAAATTAGTATATTTGGTATATAATGCTTAAAGGTGTTTAAGGGTAATTTATGATGATTGAATGATACGATGATTTTATACTATACATAATGAGACTTATTTGTTTTTAAGAATCTAAATAATGTTGTTTTCTGCCCAGATGACTTTTGTGTGAGTTTTATGACATACTAACTAAAAAATTAGAAAAATTGTAGGGAAGATAAAGGAAGCTCATTTATGAAAAATTTACATAATATTTTGCCAAAGATCGATTATTCTTTTCGTAGACGGTCCATCAGATACATAATTTTATCATTTTTATCGTTCGTGGAGACGTTTTATCATTAATATTTGTTGAGAAATACTTTATCATTAATATTTGTATGTGATTTCATTCTCCCCATTGCAAAAATAGAAACATTTGTCTGTGGATCCAAAAGAAATTACATTTTTATTTAACCCTTGACGAATGTATCAGAATCAATTATTTGGAAAATTGTGTGAAGAGTCCTATTGTAAAGAAAAAAAATAAAGAAATATAGTGGTAACTCTTGAAAGTTATATCGAAGTGATGAAGAATAAATTAAGCGAATTGGTTTTAATTTTTGTTTAAATCAAAGAAATTATAATGGAATTCAAGGGTCTTCAGCAATGGCGCCTGGATTTCTTGACCAAAATTAAAAAGTACTCAAATCAAAATAGGTCAATTATTTATTTGGATGAGACTTGGTATATGACACTCACGATACTCCTTCAAAAGGTTGGGTTGATTCCAGCAATATATGTAAAACAAACGCTCCATCAAGCCAAGATAAGATAATTACTTTGCCTGCAGGATCTAAAGATGGATAAGTTCCAAATGCTCCTTGAATTGATTATCATGAGGATACGTCAGAATTATTCGAAGATTGGTTCAAATGTAACTTGGTTCCCAATATCCCTCAAATAGCATTATTATAATAAACAACGCTGATTACATAGTAGGCAGTTAAACAAAGTTCCATGCTCGAAAGAGACAAAAACCAAAATTCAAAACTATATGTGTGATAATAACATTTATTTTCACAAAGATTATAATAATAAAATAGAACTGTTAATTATTAATCTAGATGATAATAATAGCGATAGTGATAGTGATTTCAAAAGTGAATAATAAGTAAACTGTAATAAATAAAACTATTTATATACTAATAATGCCATATTTTGGTTTAATTTTTATTAAATGATAATTATTTAAATACATGATCCGAACCTGTTTCAACAACTTCCCAAATTTACGGTATTTAATTCCAAATTATATTAGTACTACTACTACTATACTAGGAGTAGTCAGGTGGTCACTGTATGTACTAAGCATACTAGCAACACTGGCTGTGAAACTGTGCCAATTAGGATTAAGAAATCTCTCTCAATGGATCTCTTCTATAGGGAATACATTGCAAAGTTGGGATCCATTTAAGGTGTGTTTTATTTAGCATTGGATGGATCGTTTGTACGCAGAATATCTGCCTTTGATTTTGCAAAAACCTGCCTATACTACGACATTATTCTAACCCTGGTTTATCCGGAAATAGAATCCACTTCTATATTAATTTCGACCCTAGACAGCGTTTAGCATGGACCGTTTTAGCAGAATTCTCTCAAAGGTTATATGGGGGAAAACACGTGTCACAATTCCAGTAACATGGAAGCAATATATTGATGAATAAAATCAAATTATCCCTAAACGTCTTTGAGTAAATGTATCTAGTCCAGCTATATAGGATTGATCTGTTCTGGAAAGTTTGCCATGGAAAAACAAAATGTGTTATATTATCCGGCAAAAGTTGATTCCTTAGTACTGTTATAGAATAATAGGCCAGTAGATTTAGATATCTACGCGGCGAAAGCATTTCAAAGTCCTCTAACATTACATTTTGCACTTTTTTTTTGATCTTGTTCTAATAGACACTATTTCAAATTCTCAGTAGCCTACAAATGTCGCCCATACGCCCGCATATATATATATATATATATATATATATATATATATATATATATATATACATACCGGGTGTATAAGGATTAATGCAAAAAGGTGAATAACAAATCACAGATCGTTACTAGGTCCAGGCATATATATTTTTCTTGGCATACTGAGATGATTTAATTTTTGAAAAGAATCTAGAGTATTTGTTTTCAATATTCAGATATATTATACAAGGCGTGTAAAAATTAAGGCGCATTACAAATAAAATTTTTTTTAAAATATGTTAAAGTTATATACATTTTATAATAGCGATAGGAAGAGACTTTAATAACAAAATATTGGGAGTGATTATTCTCCCCCCTCCCTTTACATAATATTTGGAATCGTTAGATGAATCCACCCGGGTTAACACCAGGATTGTATAATAAAATATTAAATACTAATGTTTTAGGATTTTATCTGAACCGCCAGGATTCGTTACCAAAAAAAAACGAATGAACAGCTGAAATTAACAAAATGAGCATGGGTCATATTAACAAAATGCAATAATAATAAAAAGTGAAAAATACAAGCTGGCTGATTGTTCCCGATTGAGCCATACCACGCAAAATTCACAATATAACATATTTTCTTTTTCATGGCTAAATTTTCAAAACACGTCAGGCGTATTCCTTTTTGTGTGCTTTTTTTCGCTGTTTTGTCTGATAGTAACAAAAATTTTGCCCGATAGCTATACTAACACTAACCAAAAAGTATTTTCTTCTACAGCATGCGAGCATGTAATACATCAGTTCTGGAAAGGCGAACATACGTATACTAACTTCACATGCATGCGGTCATTTTTTTATCGATTAGTAAGTAGTATTTTCATCTTATATTATCATTCAAATACCATTTACACAGTAATTTATTTGGTGATTGGTGATTTCATACAAGGAATGCCAGAAATGTTCATACGTTTATACTTTGTAACTGATTTATACAGAGCAATTTAGTATTTTTAGAAATATGGATTGGTCTTAGAACTGAAGGATTTATATAAAACCATTAGTCCTAGGAAATTGTTTTATATAGGTCCGTCAACAGAAATAATTATTTTTTTATATATAAGAAATATTACAAAAGATCATAAATATAATGTTTTGGAATGGATTTATATAGCACAAGTTAGTATTTTAAAAAATTTGGATTGATTTAATTCTAAGAATTGAAGAAATTATATGAAACAATTACCCCTAAAGAATTGTTTTGTATAAGTCCATCAATAGAAATAATTATTTTTTTATATAAGAAATATTAGAGATCTTCCTTCATAAGTTAGTATTTTTAGAAATATGAATTGATTTCGGTTTTAGAACTGATTGATTCATATAAAACAACTAAATTGAAGATTCGATTTCATTAACCTTTTAAAAAAAAAACGGCTTCTTTTTTTGATTAAGTTTTGTTACGGAAAAACAAGCGCCTAAATGCTTCTAACCTAACCAAATTGTAGGATTATTAAAAGGGTGGTTAGGCTAGGATTAATTCCGTTTTTAACGGACTTAAAGGAGGTTATGAACCCTATGTATTTTTATTTATTTATTTTTCTGTATGTACATCGATTACTCCCCGATGGGTTTGATCAATTTGGATAAAATTTATAATATTAATACGGTGGTTCTGGCAAAATTTTATATGCAGTGGACTCAGTAGCTACCTAATTATTTTATTGTAACTTAAGTTTAGGTTTTAAAACTTTGTATAAATAGAACTAAAAAGGATTAAATAAAAAAAATATACAAAAATACAACCAACTTCAAAAAAAGCACTAAAAAGTAAAAAATTATATTTTATTCCATAAAATTTCCATATATTTTTTTCAGTCAGTTTTATATTATTATTAAAAATGTTTAATCTCTATTATGTTATTTTGTCTCTATATTTTTAACAAAATTAAGTTTCGTTACATAAAACAACACTTGTTTTTTCTTCACAAAAATTATATTTAGACTTATTGAGTGGCGAGATTAGGTTTGATCATTCTTTGTTGGGTAAGGTTTTGTCACCTTAGATTGTGTTTTTTCACGCAAAATTAGCGCGATTATGGATCTCTTTTTAAATGTAAGATCTGTTAAGGGAAAACAAAACTACTTGATTTTCCTCAACAGCACTAAATTTTGTGTTATAACTATCGGAAAGTACCATATTTTTGAACACTAAAAACAATTGATATGTATTTGACTTTCCTCACACAGTAATTTAGGGCGAAAACAATTATACAAGTTTAAACCTATGGTAAATTGAGACATTCGTCTTAAATCCCCAGCCCTTCCCACTTTTTATTTTTAAATTGCAACTATGTAAATTCCTTTGGGGTAATTGTTTCATATAAGTCCTTCAGTTTTAAAGTATAAATTAATTCATATTTAAAAAAATACTAACCTACCCTTAGAAATTCTAATGAAAATTGTTTTTTATGAGTTTTAAACTTTCTCATACTAACTATAAGAAAGTGTTGCCATTTTTTAAATATTTATTTATACTATCAAGAACGGAAGTGAGAATATGTACTAATTTAGAACATTTTGAGCACCTCCTCCTTGTATTGTATATTTACAAGAAAATACCGGATTAATTGTTAAGAAGATGCCTTGATATTATTTCTTAGTATGCTCATTAAATTATGAAGTTAGCCGTGATAGATTTCTATAGCATCATATTATGCACATTTTAATTTTATCAACAACGTCAAGCTGATTTGACTTGTATGCCAAAATAAATGTTTGTGATCGAAATATTGATTGTTTGTTTACACACAAAAATTAAAAAAAAGTATAATTGGTGCGAAACAGACTGCTACGGCGGTTGCTGAAACCTCTTTTAGCGTACTGGACTGAAGAACTGCTATGTTGAAGTCTCCATCGTGCTTTTGATTTGAATAAGGTCACGCTTGAGTACGGCCAGATGATATGTATAAGGATGAAGGTCGTAATGCGCGTTCTGTTTCAATGAATTTTATGAAATGAAAGTAAACAATATTAAAATAAGTCTTAAAATAATTATTCTCAGTGTTCTTAACTTCAAAAATGGAATATTACATGTATTTACAGTAACAAAAACTGACGATCCTAAAGTTTGTAAAAAAGATCCAAATTTTTAAATGATGTTGTTGATAAAATAAAAAATTAAAGCAACTTACGGTTTTAGTTAAAACATAATTTCGTATTGTTATTTACCTAAGGATGTAAGTTGTCTTACAGCTCGTCGTTAAGAGCAACTTGTTGAGCAACTTTTACTTACGCCCTTCAATAGTGTCAAAATGGGTTGATTACAATACAGGGAGGGGAGAATATATTGTATAAAGAATATTACTTTTCAAATGTTAATTTTTGTGTTATGTCTATGTCTGATGTTGTTTTTTATGTATATTTTTAGCTCTGATTCGGAGTTGCGGAGTCAGGCTTCCAATAATGACAAAGTGTGATATTTTATGCAAGAATTTCTAGCATCTTTTTATGGTCTCAACTTTTTACATCTGTAGTCAAAGAATTATGATGAGGATTATTTATTATGTTTATTAACGTGACATCGTAACTTATTTAAGATTAAAGAATATCTGATTACTGTCATAAGAGTAATAAGTTTAGTGTCGTCACTAAACTTAAATTTATAGTTCCAAAAATAAATTTTATGTGAAATATTTCTGACTTCTTTATTTATGTTGTTTAATGATTCGGGATATATTATTTTATTGTAAGATATATGATATATATATTCTTTTAACAGGGTAGATTAATGCATTTCTGATATTAGGAATGTTTTTAAGACTACTTAATAATACTTATTATAGTTACTTATAATTTTTACAATTGTGTGATATGTGTATATGTTATATTTAAAATATAAAACTGTTTTATATTCTATATTTTTTTTTTATTAATTTTCTTGAATAGTATTTAGATATTTTTTTCAAGTGTACAAAATGATTTCGATTAGATTTAAAGAAAAATATTGGCACCTTAAACGATATTTCCTCGGATTTAATTTATTTTTTGATATATCAAGGTTGTTTTCAAAAATATACACCAAGCTTACTTATTTCAGATGCCCGAAATATAAATACAGATGCAGTGGCATATATAGAAATTGCTTCTGGGGGGGATTTTCAACAACCAAAAAAAAGCCATTACTTTCTTTTAGTTGTAGATAAAACAGGCTCTGATGGGGGGGGGGTTTTCACTCCAATTACAAAAAAAGATCCTTCCTTTATACAATTTTGATTATATTTAAGTTTATATAAAAGTGTTTCTGGGAGGGGGGGGGGGTAACCCTTAACTTCCTCCTTGTATACGCCCCTGCACAGTTGTTCTATGTTTGTTGGTTTTCTGTATAAAAATATTTTTCTTCTAAATATGAGAATTTTTAATATGCCTAAATAATAGAATTATATCTCCAATGTCGCTTCGCAAGTAATGGCTTCTTGTTGAACAAATTACAAATAATTCCCTACTTCCCAGGCGTTTCACCGTAATACAATTTTAAGGAAACAATTGTTTAGTGTATAGACAATATATAAAGTTTTTAATTTATTTATTGTTCATAACATTATTTACGTATCCTACAAAAAATAAATTAGGTCTTTCATTATTTTTCTCCATAACAAAGGTTCTATTCCAGAAATGGAATATTAAAACTTTTTTCCATATAGAATTCGCAGTAAAAACTTACCAGTCTATCCATGTGTAACAATTAATTTCTGTGCAAAATTTTAAGTAGTTTTTTGGTAATGATTTTTTAACATTTCATTAGGCCGCCATTTTGTTTAACCCTAATGGATTTACGCAAACATTTTACCAGTTTATCTCCATACCATACTTTATTTTTGTGCTAAATTTTGAAATCCATGCTATAAGCAGTTTCTTAATAACGATTTTTTTTACATTTTATAAGTCTCCATTTTGTTTCGCCATATTGAATTTTTAACAAAATGCTATATCAGCCCCTTAATTTTTAAACAAAATTTTAAGTTAATCGGATGTTTCCGTGGAGTATAAACAAGTTATGTTGAATGATCAGTATAGGCTTTCTGGTTGTTTAGTAGGACACTCTGCTTTGGATGCGGCGCATATGTGTTTGAGTCCGCGTTTAGGCGGATGACAAGTTTTCTTTAAACAATACAAAAAACAAAATTCGGATTAGATTGTTGTGATTCTCGGGTGTGGCCAAGGATTTAGAGTATTTTGTTTACACATCGAATAAGAAGTGAACCGCCATAAGTGGCGTCACAGTAGTGTGTCGTCTTCAGAGTTGGGTCCCTCCGTTTTTCCTTCTGACATGTTGTAAATAGATTTCTACGTTTTAACATCAAGAAAGCGGTAGATTACGTAGAAAACCTGCATATGTGGAACATTTTAATGTTAAAAGATATGTTAATTTTAGTTACATAATAGATATTAAGGTACCAAGGGTATTATAAGGCTAACCACGCTTGAGGTCGACGCATTGGTTTCCAAGATCTTAAAGGATATACGTCGAACGAAAGCGTTATCGATACCCTTGGTGCCTTTAACGGTTAATGTCCGAGTAACTAAAAAAAATTTTTTTTTCAGACCTCTAGTTTTAACAATAATAAACCAAATTATAGTTTTTAATGCCCTAGGGCGTTATTTTTGTACAATAACGCCTTTGGGCGGTAGTTGTTATTTAACTGACTCTGATATAGTGTCATTATTTCATTTATCAATAATGAACTAGTCAGACAATAAATGTGTAACACTTGATTTTTGTGCAAAATTTAATGTAAATTGGATAATTGGTTTTTTAGAAATTTTTTTTTTAATGTTTCACTATGCCGGTATCTTGTTCCGCTATACTTGTAATATCATGACCATTATATCTATATATAAGGACGTTAAAATGCGAAGATATGTAAAAATCTGGGGATTTTTTCAGGATTAAAAACGTTTTATTTGGCTTCTATTTTGATCTGTCATCTTGAATTCGCACCATAATTTTTACCAGTTCATACTATACTAAAATAAATTATTGGGCAACCTTTGAAATCAATCCATTAAGTAGTTTTTCAGGCTGAATTTTTAAATATTTTATTAACCCGTCATTTTGTTTCGACATCTTGGATTCGTACCAAAATTTTACCAGTTGAGTTTCTCAAAATACTTGATTTTTGTGCAAAATTTGAAGGAACTGGTTAAGTAGTTTTTTAGTAATATTGCATTTTTACCAAAATGCTACCAGGTCTTCACCGTAAGACCCTTAATATTCCGCTTTAATAATCCCCAATAATAACCAAATTCGAGAACTTAGAGTTTTCGGTTTCTTGCTTTACTCCCAATATTTGTTTTTTTTTTTCTTCGATTTACACTTGAATTGAACAGATTAACGTATGTACACAATAGAATAAAAAATTTTTTTTCTTCTTTTTTTATATACATTTTTTTTTAGCATAGGATATATTATGTAGCTTTGACACGTTTTTTTTTTCTTTCTGTACATTTTTTGTTTTATTTAGGATAGGATATGTTATGTAGCACTAATTCTGATTTTACAACTAACATAGGCCATACCATTTGGAATGTTGAATTCTGTAGTGTATGTTTGAGAAATAAATAAATATTTGAAACCAATCTAACAAGTGAGGAAATATGTTTTTTCGGCTAAAGATTGGAAAAAATCTCGGAGGCTAATTTTTTCTCGGTTACAATTGCAGCTTTAAGCAAATTTTGATCGAAAAAGATTAACAATACTGCAGATATTTTGACAATTTAGAATTATTTAAAAATTGTTTATAAGCATATCAAGTCAATAATCATATTTTATAAATATTTCTTTTACCAGTTTTCTACCCAGGTAAATTACCTTAGGTTTTCTATTGGCCCAACCCTGGTCACCTCCCCACCCTAACTTTATTTTATATATGCACCAACTCTTGTTTGCTCCATTCCTGTAGCCAAACGATAGTGCAGTTAAGTATGCTCAGCCCAAAATCAAGTTCTAATCTTGGGTTTGGTTTCAGCTACGGCTAGTATCACACATTGTACTGGTAACGTATTGGCCGTTTCGCTATGGCGAAGAAAAAGTTGCTAGAAAAATTTGACAGAAAATGGTTATGAGCATAATTGGAAGTAGATCTGAGGGGACTACGAAACCTGATGCCTGTAAAGAGACTTCTAGAAAATAATTAAAATTGAAAATTAGTATTAAGCTGTTAATACAATAAAATCAGTTAGCACTTGAAAAGTAACCTGTTATGTATTTACATGAGAAGCCTGTCAAGAAATATTCTTAAGCAGTATATACAAGTTTTATGTGCACATGGTATATTATGTTGCGCTACATTCCCCATTCTTTATTATAATACATGTTTTATGAAATATATATATTTACTTTAGGATACCTTGTTTAGGTAAATAAAACAACTCAAAGCTATATATTATTTTTATTTTCACCTAATTTTATCACAGCTAGTGGTTTATAAAATCCATCATCTCCTTTGATGGAGATATGTGACAGGTGTATGCTATCAAAATCACACTCCCCGAATGAGTATTTTTTAAACTTTTCAATAATTTTTGTAGCATCTATGCTTAGTCTTCTTCTCTTCCTTCTGGGTGTCCCCAATTCCTTTCTGTACTTTGTGTTGATGATGGTCATATGCAGTTTGACATTCTCCTGGAACCTCTTTGCTAAACCCCTATGGTAAAAATGTTCTGATACATCATTGACTATGTTCTGTAAACTGTGTTCACCAGTTTCATTGAGCATTTTAACATTAGCATATAGCACATCGACTTTTTTGATGTTACTATTCATGCAATCTAAGGTCCCAATATCTAACTTTAAAGGTCCTGTCTTTAAAACCAGCTCTTCTAAATTAATTTTATAATCATTTAAGGCTCTAATTGCTTCATTTTTTTCTGTATCATCTAACAGGGCATACACGTCAATGGTTACGTGTAGTTTCAAAGGGCACATAAAAATACTCTCGTGCAATCCCTCGATCTCTTGTTCCATGCTTAGAATTTCTTTTTTAAGGTTCTCGAACCTTTCTCTAATATTGGATTGATTGCAAGGAATGCAGGTAAACTGTAGTGCCATGTTTCGATCTCTGATTTCTCCAACTGCTGAATGGATATGGCCCACCGCTTGTACCAGACTATGAACATTATCACTGTGCAAAATAATTTCTTCTTCTTGTTCAGTTTTGGGAAAAAATATTTTCGTTTTGGTCATATCTGACACTTTTTCTCCATCGAAATCTGATAAATTTTGAATTTTGCTGTAATACAATTTGGGCAGTCTAATGTTAGTCGTAAATTTGCCGCTGTCTTCCTTTATATCCAACTGTTTTATGTGCTCAACCTCCAAGAGGTGATGCTCATCATTTCGGACAATTTCATAGCCCTTCTCTTTTTTTCTTTTTTTCATAGATTTATCGATTTTGCTTAATTTCTGGATGGAAAATATTTTACCATCGATCCACATCTTAATCGGCTTAGAAGTTTTCAATTTGTTTGCCATTTCCCTAAAAAAATTAGTAAACTTTCACTGTATAAATAGATACTACGCAAAATGTCACATTCAAATGTTATTAAGGTTAAGTATTTTTAACTTCTATTGTCTCTTTTCGATACGGATGAGTACGAATAGCCTTGTCTCTCTCCGACGACACGGCAAACTTATTGACGAAAAAATCAAAACAAACAAGGCTCTAATAAGACACCTTTTGCAGCGTTGCCTACTCGTTTATGTAAATGCCGAGTCACAGAAATGTTTTCAAATAAAAAGCCTATATATTTAAACTACATGTTTACCATCGTTTGAATATGTTAACGATGATTTCAATAGGTCATTTTCTAGGCTTAAGTATAAAACAAAGTAAGATTTTTATATAGGATTCGCACAAAATTCACACTTAAATTGTGTGCAAAATTTCAAGAGAATTATTAGATAAATATTTTTTCGGTGCTGATTTTTAAATATTTCATTAGACGGCCAATTTCTTCATACGTAATGGCTTCACACAAAACATAATAGCTTAAAAACTTAGTTTTTAAGCTATGCCACGTACAGGCAGAACTCACAGAACAACAGATCAACACACCGACGAAAGTGAGAGAACATGTTAAAGATCTCTATTACAATACTTCTTTTCTTATGACGGCAGTAAAAATGGAGAGTAGCAGTGAATATACAGACGCAGTCATAGAAAAATTACCGTGTAAATAAAGTACGTTTAAAAATCACGTTCTACTTTGGAAGAACTTATTATATGTACAATATACTTGTTAATGGCATAGGTAAGTATCATAGATTATAAACAAACAAATAAAATAAATGTATATTAAGGAATGAAAAAATAAGTTAGTTATTTTCAAAACTGCCAATTTATAAAAGTTAAGATGTACACTATAATGTCTTGGAAATATCAGAATTCGCAATATCAGCATTTAAAACACTCTTTTTCAATAAGATCACGAGATGATATTTTTTGTAAAAATTCCTATATTTTTTATTCATTTAAGTTTTTTTACTTAGTATAATTTTCTCAATCTTGAATATAAAAAGTTCTGAACAAAGTTATACCTTTTAAAAGTATCGAAAATGTAGCTGCGTCAGTGACCCCATCTCCACATAAAAGCATTTGATTAAATTTTCTGTCTCTTATTTGCTTTTAGAAATATTCAAAACCAATAGAGCCCGGTCTACCTTATTTCAATTCTTTTCTCAAGCTAATATGTAGGTGGAAAATGGCTTTTTGAAGAGTGACTTAACCGTACGCACGTTACCTTAATTGGCTCCTAACCTAGTAAATGTACGATAAAAGTAAATACGGCAAATAAGGTTTTTTTTACGTTATAAATGAATTTAGTATTTACGGAATTTATATTTATTTTGGATATGGACTCGGCGTTAAATTGGATATATATATAACAAACTGATCATGGCTCCTTTGGCTTTTTCTCGGTTGAATTGTCCTGCAGTGAAATGTTTGTAACAACAAATATTCAAAATAAGTAATGATTTATTCAACAGAAAGAAATTTTGTACAAACCGGCAGCGGTGGCATAAAAGATCAAGCTCCTCAAATCGTCGTTCTCAGTCCTTTCTCCCCTCACCCCGCCTAACCTTAAAAACTAAACGGTTGCGCAGAGTAGAGGGGATGTAGGGGAAACGCGATGATCCTTTGTTCCTCCCTACCAATCACCAAGGTTTCCTTTCAATGGGACCGTCTAAAGTATGACGTAATAATATTTATTTCATTTTAATGATGGATGGAAAAAGATTTTTAGATTAATAAATTATACTGATTGATGTTGTTTTGTGTTGTCAATCGAAAATTTAACTCCGGCATGTCGGTTAATACCAGTTTTCGGCTTGTTAATTCTAAAAAAAATAAAACCTTGAAGGATTTATAATCATTATGGCGACCAAAAGGTGTAAATGACCGCCGAAGCCGCCTTGCGCCCTGTTATACTATTGATTAGCTTTTGTCTTCTTGCATATCATCATAAACATCGATTGACCCGATTGAATGCACGTAAGTCGCGCGGTCACTTTGTCAAGACCAAAAATAGCTGCGGCCATGTTGGATGTAAAAACACGATCATGCAGCGACGCGATCGGATGGGAATTTTCGTCAAGTTATTAGAAGCGACATTTAAAAAATCCTTTCTTGTCTACGAGACGTAAATTTGTCTTAATAGTAGATGAAAGCAATAATTTAGGAAATCACATAAAACAAGTCAGACATCTACTTTTCATATCGTGGTGAGTCCGGAACACCCTGGGGCTTAAAAACAATAAACTCAGAGCGAAACTCCGTGAGATTCTATTGGCCGTTGGTAAAATTTCACACCTCCTCGTCGTCCCCGAAAAAATTATGAGTATTAAAAATAATATTAAGTCATTGTTGGCCCATTATTTCCGGATCGATCGGGATCGCCGTAACACGAGATAGGATAAAGACCAAAGTCGCCCACCGTCGACCGGTAACCTCAAAGGAAATGTTATTTTTTTGTGTATCATATGACGCCGTCGGCTGACCAATCAGAACGCGGCATTCCCTGCTTTTGCCCAGAGTGTACCCCGACGCGATCCGTGAAGTGAAAATTGTAAAAGGTACGTAGAATTTTATCGTTTTACCCACGAAAGTGTCGTAGACAGGATTCCTATGCCATTTACCCTTAAAAAATACCTCAAAAAAGCCTAATTTTTTGCGAATCAACTGTCCAGGGCCATGTTTACGTTCGTAAAGAGACGATTTTTACGGATACTCACCTTGTAACCTTACTTATCTATCGATTTTTTATATCACTTATTAATTTGCTAGTCGATAAATTTATTAAAATTAATAGTTGCGGGCTATTTGATTACGCTAATTGGCAAATTAGCGGGTGAATCTTTCATTTAAACAAAGTTTTTTTGTTTTTGGCCTAGATTCCGACCCCCCACTCCGGCATTTTCGTTCCTCATCCCCACTCCGCGGTCTCGTATATTTTCAGGAAACTATCTCGTTTCCGTGATGGTGGGTGTTGGAAATTTATTAATGCTAATCGCAGGAAACCCATAAAACCGATTAAAATTCATGGGATGCCCAACAAATCAGCCGAAACGGCAAAAAATGAATAGTTTAGATAAATAGGGGAACCGCAAGGTGATGGATCGGTCCATTTTTAGGTTGGGGTGGGGGAATGCTTTGATTGCCGATCCGTCGTAAGAACAAGGGACAAGAAAAAAGGAGCATCGTAAATGTAAAAGATGGCGGCGCGATGATATCTTGTTGCAAATTTGCAAATTTTTGTTTATAAACAACGCCCGTCCTACTGACGAGTGTGTGAAATGCGGTTTTGTTTACTCGCGACGAGGTGCAGGGACGGTTCGTGAGCGTTTTGAGGCCCGGAATGGCGCTAAACACGGCCGAATTCGTGATTTTCGGAGAGGTTATGTTTAGGAATACAGATTTACTCGGTTTGTTTCAGGTTTAACGAGACCCAGTTGGCCGTGCGGACCGTTCCATAGGAGTCCTCAGATCGACCAGTTCATTCGACGAGTGATAGTGTACAGATTCGAGGACTACTAGATCGTTTCGGGTGTATTTGTCGCCTTCAGGTCTAGAGATGCCTTTCTCGCCATACACCACCGAATAATGTTTCCCACTTTTAGGCGGCACTTTTATTTAAACAACGAAACTATGGCTCTGTTCGAGTTCGGCTAGTGTTAAAGGCGAGGATAACGATGCGAACAGTGACTTTAACTAGTTTATACTAATACTACATTCCAGGTGTAAATATTTCGTAATATGTACTTAAAAAACCAGTGATAAAACGATCCTTAAAGTGCGCGCTGTGAAAAAATGTCTCAAACCCCCAATAAGGCTCTTCAAAAGATGTGCAAATCACCAAAGAATACCGGTTTTCAAATCAAGCAGGAAAAGATCGACTACGAGAACATGAGCACCAACTGCACTGTGGTCGGTTCGAACAATCTGAACCTGGTGAAGAAGCCTCAACTGGTGACCAACTTGTCTCCGGCCTATTCGAATCCCAGTCCCAATTATCATCCTCAATCTCCCTACTCCTCTCCTGCGAGTCTGAAGTCTCCGTCTCCAAGCTTGAAGCCTCCCACTCCTCAGCCCAATTTTCCTGTGATGCAAATAATCCATAACAATCTGATGTCGAGGCCCATACAGCCGCCCTCACAGCCCCAGAACATCATCAAGTTGAAACCCCACTTAAACATTTTGCCTAAACCAAGTGCCAGTCCACAGCCATCTCCTAAACCCAGTGTCAGGTAAGTTTTTCCATTTGACTACTATTTTGTTTTAATCTATTTTTTTATACCACATTGCTACAATTAAAACAAAACAATTGAGTTTCTGAATGCATGAAACATTTGTTTAATTATCCTATTACACAACGCAGAATCGTATTAGCAGTGTAAGAGTGAATTCAATTGAAATAGCCGATACTTAATGGAAATCCATTGTACACTAAATAAAACATCTATAACTTTAATTTTCACTATATTATACTTTCTATCTGAAGAAAACACTGTGTGTTGAAATAATTGTCATGGTATAATATAAGATAGTGCAAATTAAAATTATAGACTTATTAAAAATGTAAGAGTGCTTGCTGACTTCTTAATGAATTTATGAATATTAATAAAACTATTACTTAAACTACATCTAATTAAATGAAAAAATCTGTATGGTCAATATTTTTATTCATAAATCATATTCTTTTGAATTATAATAGTAAATATTATTAACAGTTTTAAATCGGGATCCGGAAGAAAATGAATAATGAATTAATAGTTTTATGATTGTTTGGTTTGGATAAGAATATCCTAACCAAAAAAGTGTTAATTAGTCTAAACTGGAAGTAACAATCTTTCATACATGCAACTAGAATCATGTTTGTAGAAGAAAGTTAAGAGGAAATATAAAAATCAATATTATTAAATATAGGTAAACATAAAAGATCAAAATATATTGTAACATAAAATATGCAAGTACAGTTTAATTATTACAGATTAAAATTTAACAAACCACTGATAGCTTTAAAGAAATAATTGGTCTTTAAACACACTTAAAAACCAGGTTTTTATTGATTCAAGACACTGAATGAGACGAATTAGTTTCAACACCAAACTAATTCGTCTCATTCAGTGTCTTCATGTCTTCAATTCATAATCATAAATTTTCAAAATGGATAAAATAGTTTTTACTTTTTAGTGCTCTTTTTAGAAGTCAGTTGTATTTTTTGCTAAGCTATACTGGTAATATAAAGAATACTTGTGCTATTTAAGCAATGATTTTTTAGTTAATTTGTGCAGGGTGGCCAAAAGAAAATCCTGGAAATTATTTTCATGTTTTTAAGATCGTTGCTAGGGGGCTTAACTGCCATCTTAAATTTTAAAAAGTGATGTTTCTCAGAATTCTATTCTATTAAGATAAGAAAAAAATATATGCTGCGATAAGTTTGAGTCTTTTTTACTAAACACTTTTTGCCTTATCTCTAAAAGTAAGGTGGTAGGAGTGTTAAATTTTTTTTGTAAGTAAACATAACTTCAAAATGGCTAAACATTGCCTTTTGAAGGAGCTTTTCTTGAACAATTACCTTATTTGTGGCCATTGTAATTTGCCACTTTTCAATATTACAACAGAAATTGCAAAATTTCTTGAAAAAAGTAAATCTATTTATTTTATTTATTTATTAGACTGCATTTGTTAAATGAAACATTATAGCAAGTCAAAAATGTATATATTGATATTACATTTTTTTTTTCATGAAAAAAAAGCAAAATTATGCCCAAATAAGCTAGTGAAAACTGAACTTCTTCCTAACCTAAATATTGTAGAAAGAAGTTTTTTGAAAATGTGTCTTCATATTTTTGCAAAATCTTGTTTCTTATGTAGATTGTGGTGGCCCTGAAAAGGACTGATTTAGAAATAAAGGTTTTTAATGCGTCCTTAAATGCTGTTCATCATATTCTATGCATTGTTGGGGCCTCTCTTGTTTTGAAAAACAGCAGCTTCAATTTCAGCTCTTGATAGGTTGCGAATTGCATTCCAAATCCTGTTACCCATATCCCCATTGCCTAGTCGTAGGTTGAGTTTGAAATAAGATATCCTGTAACGGCCCCCATAAATAGAAATCCAAACAAACAGGTTAAGTCTGGGGATTATTAGTTGGCCATGGAATAGGACTTTCTTTTCCAATTCACTCCTGTTCAAATACTATGTGTAGTTCTCACACATTTGTAGCAAAATATGCTAGACAACTATCCAGTTGCTAAAACAAATTTTGCCATATTCCCAGTGACACATTTTCTAATAAAATCAGCAATTGGTTAACAAAAAAAATCTTGATACACATTGCCATTTAGTGGATGATTGAAGAAATTTAGTCTACTAATGCTGCCTCCCAAGATGCCACACCACACATTCAATGCTTCATTCTCATACACTATGTTTGCTGATTCCTAAGTACCTACTAATACATTAAAAAATCATTTTTCTATAGTGGCAAAAAAATGTTTAACCACCTACCCTTAAGTATAAGTAGGTTTCGCAATGAGAAGGCTTTTAGAAAGAAATCTTAAAATCTAATGAAAAAGTCATATTTTACCTTAAATGAATTTTTTTTGACTATTTAATGTAGCTCTTTTTTTCTGTATTTGTAGTAGTGTAATTACTTTGACATTTGTTGTGTCTGTTTTTGTATGTGTTACTTTTTTAGAAGCATTTTAATGTTATACCTATTGAAATTGTTTTATTTTTTTTGTTTTATTTTAAATTAAAAATGACTTTAGTTTAATGACATAATTATCAATGTAGTCATAGTTCAGTTAATTTTAATTATATTACTCACAAGGCTTTGTCAAAATTGTCAAATTTACGACAATAAAGCTACTTTGTGTTTGACTTTGACTTATTAGGCAATTGTTTTATCTTCTATGACCTAAGCAAGAATTATTCCTTTTTTTTTTATTAAAAGTTACTTTTAGCATTACATTCTTTTTAGTATTCTAATTAATTTCAAAATATGGCATTTTGATCTAAAATTTTGGAGAAAAATTTCAAAAAACTTAGGTATCAAAATCCATTAAATTTTCTCATTCTTTCACCAATATTTTAGGTTAGGAACTTGATATCAGGGTACAGTTTTCACTTGCTTGTTTAGATGTCATTTTGCTATTTTTTTCTTGAAAAAAAAACTGTATGTTTGTATGCGAATGACCACAAAAGTACTTAAGGTCATCGACATACAAACGACATGTACACGTTTCCAAAATCTTGGTGACATCTTTGACAAAAAGCAAAAATAATATTGGCCATAATAAGCAATTGCCTCAATGTTATTTTCCAAGAAAGGTATAGTCTATATCAAAACTTCTTGTGGAGGATGATACAGATCAACTTTACTTGCTAGACTCTCGCATTTATTTATATTATTAAATTCAAGACCATCAGAAAACATCACCTACCGTTTCAGTTAGTGATATGATTGATTTGCTCCATTTGCGAATTTATCTCAGATTTAAAAAGCATATATTTTTTGTTATTTTAATAGAGCGAATTCTGAAAAACTCCACTTTTTTAAACTCAAGATGATGGTTGACCTGAAATATATTTCCAGGATTTTCTTTTGGTCACTAGCTATAAAAATGCTACAATGGTTAGTTTGCAAGGTACAGTACTTTGTACACTTAGTTTGATAGATATTTCTGTGATTACTCCTTATTTCTTTCTAACTAGTTCTGGTTCTATTAAATTTGGTTTTAGTCCACAAATTGTGATACCATCTGTGAGCCAGGCAACTGCTGCTGCAACTGCAACTCTAATGCCCACTCAGCCGTTGCTGCTGAATCAGATGCCTATGTTGGCAGCACCAGGTGTTCAGTTCATTTTGAGACCCCAAACTGCTACACAAATGACCGCCACAGGGCCTAAACTACAGGTAACGCATCACATAGTAATACATAGAGTGGATATTACACATCATTTATCAGGTCAAAAAGCGAACTCAGCTTTGGGTGAATTATATAATTGGTTCTTATGTAACTGTGTATTTTAATATAAAAAAGGCTCATTGTGTTAGGTTTCATTACAGGCAGAAAAATTGTAATCAAATGGAATTTAAATTATATTCCACAAAAATATGTAATGTTAAAAATGTTAAATTTTTGTTTGATGTGAAGGTCTTGGTCTATTATGTCATATTGAACTTACAGAATTTTGTGACAGAGAAGCAACTGATTATTTTATATTACATATAAGCTGAATCTGTTGTTAGATATGGGTTGAACTTATAGGGTGTTTCTACCAAGTCACATGATGGTTAATAAAACAAAAAAGATTTATTGGGTGCATGATTCTAGTTACCTGTCGACTTTCTAGTAGAGACATTTTTAAGAAGTTTAATATTTTAACGTTAACAGAAGTATATATTTTGGAGATCTGTTTGCAAATATATAAGATCAGAGACAACTACACAAAACACGGTCATGTGTATTCATTTAATATGAGAAATATTGACAGTCATTATGTACCTTCCTACAGATCTCAGATAATGTATAAATCTCCAAGTATTGAACAGAAAAATATATTAATCTTTTACCATCTGAAATTAAGAAAAACCTAAGTATTAATCGGTTTAAGAGCAAATTAAAGTCGTTCTGAATTTCTAAATGAGTTTATTCCCTGAATTAGTGATTAGAAACCATGGTTGATAAACTTAATTTGTAGTGTTGCAAATGAGTACCTAACTGCTAAGTATTTTCTGTGACTTATCAATTTGAGACTATACCTGTTAATTGAATCGTAGATTTTATTTTATTTTTTCTTTATTTTAAGATTTTATTATACTTTTTGTAAGTATGTTTTAAAAATAAACTTAAAAACTTTTTGTTTTGTTTAAGTATCTTTACCCCTATAATTGTTCACAATTACTTCTTGTACCTCTTCCTTAATAAATAAATTCTTTTTTTAAGCACAGTCAGTAGGCGATATGTTAAATTTAATTAGTTAGGAAGTGAAGTATTATTACTTTTAATTTTCTTCTGACATTTAATTTTTAGGCTACCTCTCAAGTACCTCAGGGTTTAATACTGCAACCAGCATGTGCTACTCAACAATTGCTGCAGTTAAGTGCCCCTGCTAGGTCGCAGCCTATGGTAAGAGTGTTAGCGAATGGGGTTCAGCTAGCCCCATCGACAACCACCTATGTCACCACACAGGTCAGTTTCTAAATTGTTCCATCTTGTGTACATCTACATATTTTGAACATTTTTGCAATATACTATTGTACCATCTATTTATTTATACACATACATACATTACAGGGTTTAGCACCCTAAATGTTATAGACTTATATAAGGACATACAACTTTGTTACCATTTAAAAAAAATAGACATTTTGAAAATAAATTGATGTTAGAATAATGTTTGTGATTTTTAAGCAAAAGACCTATGAACTTTTATGAAAAAGTGGCTTAGAATGTGTGAATCTAGGGGAAATTCTGAAGTTTACTCTGGGGCAACTAGACCAACACAGTTAATTAAGTTGTTAAGTAATGTAAATAAAAAATTGCCATAACATCATCGTGGCATTTCTGTAAAGACCTAGCATTTGGATTATAATAGAGTATGAAATTTTTTTATAAGAAAAATTAATGTTATTTAGTTTTACCTCGTTTCTGTTCACAATTCTTGAATGTATGTATGTGTTGCTTGCTAATTTATTTTTGTATAACGTTTATTATTTGACAAATTTATTTTAAAATGTAGTTATAGTTATTTAACTCTTATTAACATCTTATTTTCAGCTTTGTCAGTAAGATAATTTTCTTTTGACAATTTTTGGAAATCGATGGTGTAGTGCTAAACAGACAATTTTTTGCGAAAGTAATATTTTGCAGGTATCTGCCTAGCAAATAATGAACTACCTAACCCAGCTTTATACCAGTAAATACAATAATCAATATGGGGTCCAGGTTCCCAAGCCGCGGTGTTTAAAACTATCAAAATCAGTGCAAAAATTCAGTGTCAATGATAGTTTTTTAACTGGTGCAAAAGTGAGGTTAACACCAATAAAACTGAAACTCCAAAAAAACTGCAATAATGCTGGAAAAATTGTAAAAAGAAGTACACCCTCAGAGATGTGATGGAAAAACCTGAGGTTTTAGAGCAAGGACAATGTGAACTTTTGGAAAAGTACATGGAACAAGTAAAAATCAGCTGCGAATTGAAAATTGACTTCCTGAAGCTGCAGTTGGCTAAATAAGTTAATTAAAATTATCGAAAATCCCTGGAAAATAATGTGCTGATCTCTGGCATTCCACAAAGAAGCAAGCTTATGCCTATTCACACCGCAGGACCAGCAACTAAAATTAGAAATTATAGACTCTTAAATGTAATTTCTGTATTGTAAAAAATTCTTGAGTTATTATTTAAAACATTGGTAAATTTCCTTTACTCTGAACTCCTCTCCTTATGAATCATTTATTAGGAATAGTGAGGTGTGACCCAGTTTAGTTCAGTACATAGTCATTTAGTAAAACATATATATATGGTCTGGGTCAAACATTTTTATTGGGCATTATTTTGTTCCATCATTTCAGATTCCTATCAATATTTTATCAGTTTTTTCCTATGCCACAATTGATTCTTCGACATAATTAAAAATAAATTCAATAAGTAGTTTTTAAATTGGCCTAAACCACCATTTTGTTACCCCATGTTGAATTCGTACCAGTTTATCCAAATATCAAATTTAATTTTTCTGCGAAATTTAATATCAAATTAAAAGATTTTTAATGCTGGCACAAAATTTGAAGTTAATCTAATAGGATAATAGTAATAGGTAGGTTGTTCAGACTGATTTTTTAAAATATTTTATTAGGATGCCATTTTGTTTTGTTATATATACATAGCAAAATGATAGCATTTCAATCCAATATAACACTTGATTTTTGTACAAAATTTGAGGTCCATTGGATAATTAATTTTTTTAGTAATACTTTTTTAACGATTCACTAAGGCACCATCTTGTTACGGTATATTTGATTTTTACCAAAATATTACCTAGAGGTGATCCCCAAATATATTGTCTTTGGTTAATAAAAAGTAGATTGCAAATTAACATAAAAAAAACTACTTATATATTTTTTTCGCAGTGCAAAATATTTAAGTCTAATTCTAGATGAGGAACTAACTTGGATATCACATAGACAAAATATTAAAAGCAAGTGGTTACGATGATTGGGGCCTTACATAGGTGTGGCCAATATCTAGGATATTTATAATATTTCATCATTATATCAAATAAACATTGCTTATTTGCTATCAATACTAATGTATTACAAGACACCAATTGACTTGGTTTATGAAACTACTGGCATTTTATAGCTAAGTGACATACTAAAAATTGAACAATGTAAACTTATTTATAAAATAGTAAATAGCTGTCAACAAACCAATATAAAATTTAACATGTTAGTGAAATACATCAACATAAGACAAGAAATGTAACAAAGTTATTTTTAAACTGTGAAATATATTTTTAGAAATATTTATAGAAACAAATATAACAATATTATAGATAAAATAGTAAGTGAAGAATGACAGTTTTAGTCAGTCATGATCTCAATAAGTTAAATTTTTTTATCAGTGTTAATTGTGTTGTGAAATGAGCCTGTGTATAGTGGTTTTAAATGTAATTAACAATTGTTTTTTTGTATTCTGGGATCAGCATTATGTTTTGATGTGGAATGATTCAGTGAGTAATAATAGAGTATTTATGTAAAAAAAGAAATTAAATAAAAAATTATGTAATTATTTTATACTTACCAGGATAAAGAGCTTTAAAAAAACCTTTTGTTGGGTTAAAGGGTTAGTTCATTGCGAGGCAAACGACTGCAAGAGGATATAAGTGTAGCAAAAATGGATCTGTTCATGCTTTAAGCATTACAACGTCCTTATGTATGACAGACATATCACACTATTATATTCAAGTAAAAACAAATTAAAAATGTATCTATGTAATAAAGATATTAATGTTGCTCTTCAATGTTAATAACGTTGCACCTTCATTATGTTGGCTCTCTTTCTATGAAATTCTGTACTTTGTAAGGGAGCGTGCAATTTTCACAGATGTCAAAAACTTGTAAATAGTTGATGGATGAGATCTAACAATAGTTAATATATCTGAGTAAAAAAACATTATTTTAGATGGCAAATCAGCCAATCAATGCTACACATATTCATCAGACAATTATGAATAGTGCACAACAGCATCATCACCAACAACAGCAGCAGCAGCAACAACAGCAACACCAGCATCAGCAAATTCAGTTTCAACAACAAGTGTTGAAAAAGAAACCCAAAGTCAAAGTAAAGAAAAAGTTGGATTTGGCCAACATTATGAAATTATCAGGTAGGGTTACTTGCCTTGAAATTTTGTCACTTTCTTACATGTCAAGAGTAGTTATTTTATATGGATTATAATTGTTAACTATTGATAGGTATTGGAGATGAAGATGACATTCAGTTTGAGAGTGATACATCACAGAGCGAAAGCGAGCACAATTCTGTGCCAACTACGCCTCAACCTCCTCCTCAACCACAGTCGATGACTCCAACTGGAAACATTCAAGGGTCACAGTTCCTTCAGGCCGATGCCAAGAAGAATATCCAAAACATCCAAATCTCAGCCATGCCACAGCAGACCATCAATACTGCTACTCCTGTAGTGCAGGTGAGGTTTTAAACATTATTTCAAACTCATTTGTTTATATAGATATACAAGTTAAAACAGTTTTTAGTGACTTATAAACAGTTTTATTTAAATTATTCTGAAATACGATCTTTGTGGAATTCAAAAACAAGGTAATTATGATATTACCATGGACATACTCGCTGCTGAGATATTAATAGATAATCAGCAAAAAAATTTGTTATATAATATACAGAGTGTTCAATGTAAAAAACAATCCTAAAATGTTTTCATTTATCATTTTTGCTAGATTTTTCACTTATTTTTGGATTTGTGGATTAATATTAATTAATGGATATAACCAATTGTTTTCGTTTTGTACATGTTTATTTCATTATCAATTTAATTTTTGTGAAGAAAGTCAGTTGAGTAAAATATTTTTTTTTTGTTGATTTCTCAAACATTTTGTTTGTCTTTGTTTTGAATTTGTACCACAATTTTATTGGTTTATATCACACTTAATGCTTGGAACAAAGTTTGAAATTAATCTAATAAACAGTTTTTCATTCTGATTTTTAAACTATTTTATTAGGCCGCCATTTTGGATTCATACCAAAATGTTACCACTTCATTTCTATGCAACTCTTGATTTTTGGGCCAAATTTGAGATAATTTGGATAATTAGGTTAGGTTAATGCTAATTTTTTAACACTTCACCAGGATGGCATTTTATACCCTGTATTAGATATTTACCAAAATGCTAACATTTTACTTTATCAAAATTTGAAATCATTCTAATAAGTAGTTTTTTCCTTCTGATTTTTTAAACAATTTACATATTTGTCATCTTGGATTCGTTACAAAATTTTACAGATGATATTTATAATCAACTTTTATAGTTTTTTATTTAGCTTTGTCAATAAATTTGTTAATCTTAATTTTTAGAGTGAGAATATTTTACTGTTTTTGCATAGATCACTTAATTCTGCTCTTGAAACTTTAACTAGGGTAATTAATTAAACACCAAACGATTGAAGCCTGTAAACTTTAGGCCAACATAATCCCTGAACATATCAAATTTTGTTAAAAAATTGAGTGAACAATGAATTGTATACCTAAAAGTAATTGTGATACACTTAATAAACAATACAACTTTTAAATTAAAGCTTATGCTTAGGTACATTTAGAAAGAAGGGCATAGTACTTTCTTGGTTGAGGTCCTTATTCTGTAAGTTTTAAGTTTTAGATTTTTGGCATTGTTTGATTACAGTATTTTTTTTTTTTGGTGTTCCCTTAGGTCCTTAACCAGAACTTTCAGAGCGGCATGATCTCGAATAGCACGTCGCAGGCCGCAGCCGCCGCTGCTGCAGCTGCGGCCGCTCAAGCGGGAGGGGGATTGCCCTTCAATTCGACCGTCATCACCCCCAACTTCACCATCAACAATGGGCTTATGCTGCAGAGGAGTGGAGGTTTTAAACTGACCATGGGCGAAGATGGACGCTGGGTGTTGCAACACGATCCAACTTTAAATCAAGTAAGTTTTTTTGTTTCTATGGTGTGGGGGCTATTTAATGCCCTCCCTCACTCCTTTCCATCGCCATAGGTAATTTTTTTTGAATCCTCAAGAAGTTTAAAATTTGGCACAATTTAATAGCGCACACCTCGTTCTCAGACAGTTTATTATTTGCGGACGACTTTAAACCCATTTTTAAGATCATAATTTGTCACGAAGATAGACAAAAATGAGAACTAGGTTTAGATAAAGTCTATGCTTGGTTTCAATGTAATAAGATGTCAATTAATATAAAAAATGCAATGTAATGACGTTCACTAAAAAATTCAAGTATATTATCCTAGCCTACAATTTAAACGGTGTTAAATTGGAAAGGATAAATGAAAGACCTGGATGTTGCATTTTAAAGTAACTTAAAGTTTACTAATGATTTTATAAAGATTGTTAACAAATCTTGCAAATCTCTTGGTTTTGTTATGAGAAATAGCAGGAGCTCTAGAATACCTACCATTATTCATCTCTATAATGCCCTAGTGAGGCCACATCTTGAATATGCATGACTAATTTGGTTGCCATCAGTATCAGTACATATGGAATATATAAAGAAAATATCTGAGAAAAAAACTTTTTCTCAGATATTTGTACCTTAGACCATACAATGTGTACCCATATATGGTATTATATAAGAGTATGTTAGATAGCTTTAAATTTGAGATATTATTTGAAAGGAGAAATAAACAGGCTGTATTTTTTATATTCTGTCATGTAAAAATAGAAAGTTCGTCAGCAATAGATCACATGATTGCTGTTTATAACCAGTTATTTGAACAGCAGGCGATAATTTAGGCTTAGGTTTGCTTCCATTTGATTACTATTTTGGAGATTTAGTTTTACCTATACCCTAATATAAAAATGCTATAAAAATATTTACAAAGCTTGCAGAAAAGTAATTTGAAAATGTCTACATTACAAATTCTTGAGGTGGATATGAGATCAACTTTTTGTTTTATAGTTTTCCTGTCTTACTCATATACTGATACAATATATTGATTTTTTCCAAGGATCTCCAGAGTCAATTAATTCTTCAGAGCTTACTGGGCCTTAATGGAGGCCTGGTTTTACAACCTTCAATGGACCAACAAACAGTCCAGCAAACCGTACAAACTATTCAGCAACAGTCAGTACAGACTATACAACAGCAAACGGTGCAAAGTCAAACAATTCAGACCGTTCAGCAACAGACTGTACAGCCCCAGGTTCAACATACGATACAGGTTAGTTGTTGGTCATTTCACTTAGGTATATATTTTTGATTTGTTAAATTATTCATTATGTTTCATAAGAGAACTTTCTCATAGCAGAAGACTATTTTGTAACTCTTGTAATATATTTTCAATTTAGTCTTTACAGCCTCAAATTCAGCAACAGACGGTTCAACAGACTATTCAGCATCAAACTGTCAATGCTTTGCAGCAGCCTATGCAAATTGTACAGCCACAACCGATTCATAGTTTACATTCCCAGGTAATACTACTTTTTCATGTCATCTGCTTTTTCATTTGTTTTGATGGCTTCAACATGATTTAACAATCTTGCTTATGATTTTTTTTAGGTTCATCCCACAGTTCACAGTATATCTCAGTCACAAGTTCACAATCTCCAGTCCCAAATTCAGAGTCTGTTGCAGCAACAAAATGTGGCGGTACAGGCGCAAGCTGTACACCAGAATGTACCTCAAAATGTTCATTCGCAGGTAAGAAACATGAATTTATTTGTTATCTATTAATATAGCAATAAATCGTAATTTATGTATTAATTTATTACTGATCAACTTGTCATTGTTCTCATTTCCAAGGAACCCTCACTGCCATTCCTTCCTTGCCTCAGCGTTGTTGTTCAGCACTTTTTGTGCAGTTGAGGGTGTCTTCCTAGCCATCAAATGGTATTTCTTTATGTAAGTTTCATAGTGAAAGTGGAAGTGGAAGACAGTGGAAAAAGTTACATCTGTACTCCATTTCACATGATGTAATAGAAAGGCTCCATAGATCACATTCACACTGAGCTTCAGATTCGAAGGGTTCTCGTGAACTGAGAGAGCAACGTATAAAATCGACTACTTCGTTTTTCTCATTCTGCCATCAAGAAAGCTAAGGAGAAAGGCGCCAACTCAATACAGAGAAGGTCCTAAAAATCGTCGTCATTCTTCTTGGAAATTACCACTTTTGGGAATATGAGAAGTGCATAGCACTGCCTCAACTATGGTTACCATAATTTTAATGGTGCTACTCATGGAGAACAAGGATAAGAGTTTGTCTTTTTAAGCCTGTTTGTTCCCTCCAAACTTTTACCTTATCAGCTTCCTGATTGTGTTCTTCTATTCTTCCAGGTCTCTGTGGCAAATCACATACCTGTGAACAGTAACAATACGAGTGAAAAAGAGAAATGTGAAAAAAGTTCTAAAAATGTCTGGGCCGCATAGGTCCTAAAACTATTGATTCACATAGAAAATGCAAGGAACCATTTTTGTAGAACCATTTGTCAGCTTCAATTCTTATGTTTGGAATTTTTCGCTACAAATAACAATTTTTATTATTATTATTTAGACCCTCCCTCCTTACTCGGGCTCATCCCCCTTTAATCAGAACTTTTTATTTTCTTCATTATTAGGTAAAAAGGAACAATTTCAATACTCTGGGTTTTATTCCTTTGATTGGCCTTTTTTGGTCTAATTTTTATATATATACTGAAAGATATATGTGTCACAATCACTCACAACAGAAACTTTGGATATGTATATTTTTTTCCATATAACATTAAAAAATATTTCTGTATTTTTAAGATAAATTCGCCTCTAATATTTTGGGGTATAAATTGTAACATTTAGGTTGATGATTTATAAGAATCCCTAATTGTTTATTTTTATTTTGACAAGTACAGTGAATGTGTTTAATATCATTTTGTATGTGTGTATATACAATATTTAGAGCGTGTAAATTAGATTTATAAGCACCTCGCAAACAATTAATTAGTATCCGAGAGAGAGTCTAGGGATTTATAAAATACTGATATTTTTCTCCCTAAGAATTATCTTAAGATATAAAATTTATATATTCATTTTTGTATTTTGCTAGTCAGATATTTTTGGTAAGGTTAGTTTAAATCTATTATTTTACCCGTCGTAAATTTATCATTTTTTTTTTATTTTTAGGCCCTACAGAGTGTCCAAAACCTCACCCAAAATGTAACTCAAAACATGCAGAATGTTCAAAACCTGGCTCAGAGTTCTGTCATGGCTCAAAATATGCAAAACGTTCAGAATCTGGGTCAGAGCTCGGTGCAGAATGTGATGGCGCAAAATCTTGCACAGAGCTCTGTGCAAAATCTGGCCCAGAGTTCGGTGCAAAACGTAGTCGCCCAAAATCTCGCTCAGAACGCCGCCGTTCAGAATCTGGCACAGAATATGGTCGCACAAAACATAGCCGCAGCGCAGAGCTCTGTTCAGAACGTGCAGGTCTCCCAGAGTATGAGTCAGGGTGCTTCCGTGCAGAACGTCGTCGCTCAGAACATGGCTCAAACCGCTGCCGTCCAGAGTGTGGTCTCACAAAATATGAATCAGGTCAGTGATAATAGTTATTAATGCTCATTAAAAATAAAATGTGATTTGTGAGTATATGTTAATAATTAATCATTTTTCTACCATTGATATATACAGATATCCAAACATGCAACTTATGTATATATTTTATTAAGCAATAAAGGGTTAAACCATTTTTACAATTTCTATAATGTACATAATTCAATAAGATCGCAGGTAGACTAACTATACAAAATTTAACATAAATAATAATAAAACTAACAAGGACAATAATAACATATTGTACATATGCGTAACAGGACTATGAACTCTCCAAGAATTCCCTTATTGAGTAATAAGTCATCTCAGTTAGTAAACTCAAATTTGAAATGTAACAACAGAATTTTTACTGATTAGTGTATATTATAAATACATACCTCATTTGACTGTTTGATATTTACATAGTCATTTAGTAATACCTATGTACTGTCTTTTCAAACAATTATATTGGGCAAAAGTTCTATTCCACCATATTGGATTCCAACCAATAGTTTACCAATTTCTACCTACCAATGCCGCACTTAATTTTTGGATATAATTTAAAATATATTAGAAAAGTAGTTTTTACATTGACAGTTTACCAGTTGATCTCTATACCATAATTAATAATTGCACAAATTTTGAAATTGATTCATTAAGTAGTTTTTTTAGGCCGAATTTTTATTTGTACCAAAATTTTACCATAATACTTATTTTTGAGCAAAATTTAAGGTAAATAGGATAAGCAGTTTTTTAGTAATATTCTTTTTAACATTTCACTAGCCCATATTGTATCTTCACCAAAATGTTACCAGGTCAACCCCATATAATCCTTCATTTTTGACCAAAATTTATTGGATTAGTAGTATTTTAGATATGCCGCGAACAGACATGAAAAAAACACAAATTCTTTTCACTATTTATTTACAGAAATGGCAGCTTGAACATCTTTTTTTTTTAGGTAAGGGATTTTGCTAAACCAGAAGAACTGATTGACCGTGTTACTAGTTCTCTTTATTTGAATAGTTTTTGACAATATTTGTTTTAATGTATGAAGAATGATTCTTTGAATTGAACCATAAATATATCCTATATTCCCTTTAATTATTGTTTCTATTTAGGGTGTTCAAAATGTACAGAATGTGCAACCAGCGCCTGCTCAACCGATACAGTCTTCTGTACATAGTGTACAGGGATTCCAGCAAGCTCATACTCAGACTACTCAGCCGATATTGAAGGTAGGTTGGCAAATGAAACAAATTATAGGCTGGAACATTTAACTAGAATAAATTCTATAACCTGGACACTAGTCATAATTTTGAAAAACTTCAGTTCACCAAAAATCCAGAATTGAATAAATCAATTTGAGAAATATTAGATTTGTACATGGCTACTACTATGGACCTCAGAGAGTTTTCTATCAATCCTAGGAATTTCGTTTCATTGGCATTTTCAGTTGTGTGATTAGTAAGATAAATATTATTTATCTCACACTTAAAATTTAATATTTTCGTTTAAGATATGTTAAATGACTTAGAATCACACCACTCTTTTATTTTAATTAAGAATAAGAAATTAATCAATAACTAAATTTTGTTTGGTATAAACTCTTTTAGTATTTTTGTGTTTTGTCTTTATATTTCTTTTTTATTTGCAATTTTGAATTATACCTAAGTCATTCTCAGTCAAGAATTATTTGCTAAAATCAAAACTTGTATAGTAAATTAGAAATTGCTACTTTATGATATAATATTATTATGTCTAATTAGGTTCAACCTTTTCAAAAAAGTCAGCCGCCCGTGCAAACTGTTCAACCCATCCAACATCATCCCCATCAGCAGCAGCAGCAACAACAGCAGCAACACAATATGTCAGAGAATCATTCGAATCAATCAAACAATCCTACTTCTTATGTGGTTAATTTGACGCCAGAACAACTGGAGCAGCTAAAACGGTAGGATTTTTGTGTGCAAAATTTAACTACTGGCCAGTGGTTGATTTAAATAAATATTGGTAAATTAGCTTTACCTAAAACTTCCCTTGTTATGCATTTTTTCTCTTATTAAGGAAAGCGGAGGATGAGGCAATTCAGATTTGCATCTAGCTAGTATTATGTTGGTAGAATTTAATTGATAAAATAAAAGGACAAACTGCTTTATTGTCTATCTTCTTAAGCCCCACACTCACTACTCAGTTGGGTTCCTTTCGTTGATTCGATTCGTCCATTTATATGAATGAACAAATAGGCGAATCAACGAATGGATGAATATTTCATTCACACTATTCGTCGATATTTATTTAATACGTTCCCATGGATTTCATGTGTTTCAATGTTTGACCATACAGAAAAAACAAAAGATTTGTTTCGGGCGAATTGCCACGCAACGCAACGAATAGATGAACCAGACACTCCACACACTATGTACACGAATGAATGAATAGTGAGTAGAGGGTTTTACAAATTCAAATTCCTTTATTCACAAACAGATCACAGTGTGACATGTGTTTCGTCGAAGATTATCAAAGTAAAATACATATAATACTATAATAGGTTAAGAATAATACTACAACATACCTAATCAAGTTAAAAGTGAAATAAAATAGTGTAAAAGTTAAAATACAAATACAAAATACAAGTCAGAATATTTCAAGATCATACAAAGTTTCTAGAGAAAAACTCATTCAAACTGTAAATGGGATTTCTACAAAGCAAGTCAAATAGTTTTCTTTTAAAAGATTTTAAATTCATAGTTCGTCTGAGTTCAATCAAAATGATCATTATACATTCCTGCATGAGAAAGCACACCTTTATTGATTAAAACAAGGTTGTTTTCTTGGATTTTCTGCAAGGTGGTTTTTGAATCAGTTGGAGTTGACCCAAAATATGATGCTTTTTCTGACACTTAAAGTGTACAGAATGACAGGTCACTGTGTCTCACTCCCAGATGCCAATTTAACAGGAAGGAGGCTGACAATCTGTGTCACATATGATGGAGGACATTGTCTGCATATTTATTTAAACCAGTACGATTACCATTGAGTAGCCCAAGTAGTACAGTGTTATAAAAACTCACAAGTACTTACACTGCAAATTGTACATAAAAAGAATAAACTAATCTAATTACAATTGATAATAAATAGTCAATAAGAACAATACAATATACAGAGCTAAGGCAAGGAGTACCTCAGGATTCCATTTTGAAGCCATTTCTATTCTTGCTGTATGCGAATACTCCCTGTGACGACTTCATTCCGTGTATAATTTCTCAGTATGTGAGTGATACATGGTTTATTGGCAGATCTCTAGACTTTCAGGAGGCTGCTCGAGGACAGCAGGCAGATGCAGTCTTGCTGCGGGGATAACCATTTGAGGTTGAACACTGAGAAAACTGTAACACTTAGAACACACTGAATGAATCTGTTCTTGTAACTCTTAATTATATGTTGGTTCCTGCATTGAATTGTATTAAATTTTCTAAGAATTTTTGATCCTGTTTTGAGCTGGTATAAACACAGTTACTGTGCTTTGATTCGTAGACTGCGGTAAAAGCGAGTTATAAGGAAAATTTACAGGTTACACCCAAGAAAAGTCTCTAACCATATTTCTTAAAAATGCAGGTTTTTACAACACCCTTTCCTTAATTTGTTTTGTTAGTAATGTTTGTTAAAAAGCACTCCCATCTTTTTAACACTAATACTAATACTGATAATTACTGTCATGTCAATTGCTATCACAAATAGAAATAACTTGTACATCCCTTATCACAACACTACTTTTTTCCAGAAAGGTCCAAATTTTTTAGCAATTTACTATGTGCTGCCCATTAGTGTGCGACTTGTAATAAATGATTCAGATTTGTAAAACAGCAATTTTATTCATTTGATTTTAATGTATTAGTGTAATTTTGTCATTTAAAATATTATTAGGAAAATTTAAATAATTGTAACATAAGACTGATTTATTCTCTATAAGGCATTCTCATAGTTTATGTATATATATATATATATATTCTTTTTTGGATGTTGCTTTATTATTTTTACTTCCCTCATAAAATTAAAGTATTTGGTTGGCAATAAAATTATTTATTTTATTTATTTATTTATAGCAATGGACAAGTGACTGTCAATGGTCAAACGATTTTTATGCAACGGCCTAATAAAGATCAGAGTGAGAAAAAATTGAGCCCAAAGATGAAACCAGTGAAGAAAGTAAGTGAGGTAATGTCAAATTAATTTCTAATTTTAATTTCATTTATTGGGTTTGATCTACCTTGAAACTTTATGAATAACTGTTCTTTATCATTCTCAACACTCATCTGGTATCAAGTAATGTTGCGGAAATCAGCGAGATCCAAAACCGGTGTAATCTCTGTAAAAAAGTGGTTACCTCACTAGATTGTGAAAACTGTGGATCTACGGAAGTTGTGCGATACAGACGAAGGTTGCAGATAAAATGGAAAAAGTATTTTGTTGTGAAGAAAACAATGAAAGTTAGGTTAGTCCGCTGAATTACTATAAATATGGATTATCAACAAATATAAATTTTCATGTGAGGCTACAGGAAAAAAGACTGGAATAACAAAGTCATTAAATGAACTAAATTACTATGATCAAATTGTACCTGGAATAAAAACTTAACTGAAAACTGTAAATGATTCTTAGTGGTGGTGAATGTTGATTACGGTTAAGTCATATTTACCTGTGAAGTCTGTAAAATCTGATAATAATGGTTTAAATATAAATAGTAAAAAAAATATTGGTTGGCATTGTATATTTACCACCAAAGTCGGCGCCCGACCTCTTTGAAACTTATTGTATGGGGTGGTCAAATAACCATCCAAGGTACTGTATCTCCGAAATTATTCCTCGCTAGGGGGCGTAAGCGCCATCTTGAATTTAAAAAAGTGGTATTTCTCGGATTTCCGCTATATTAAAATAATCAAAAAAGGTTTTTTTGTTAAACACTTTTTATCCTATCTCGAAAAATAAAGTGGTGAGGGTTGTTCAAGTGTTTTTGTTCATAAACATCTCTAACTTCATAATGTAATTGCTGGAGCCTCTCTCTTGAGTGAAAAAACTGCAGCTTCAGTGTCGGCTCGTGATAGGTTGCGAATTCTAGAATTAGAAGATTTTTTACAATGTTATTGGTATTGTATTGATTTATTCATTCCCAAAAAAAAAAAACAAAGATGGCGGAATTCCGAAAAGGTATTCGAAGATTATAATAATTTTTCTTATTTTAATGTAAAATAGTTAGTGAAAGCTGTTATGCTAGCTATGTTTGGAAGTATGTAGGTGAAAAAAGTAAAAAAGTTGGATTGCCTATATCTGTGTCGTATGATGATAGCACAGCTGATAATATTTCCGATATCACTCAAATTTTCGCTGAACTTTTCTCAATTGTGTATTATGATAATGAACCTAGCAATACATTTCCTGATTGTGCTATTAATAAAAGAGTTAGTGACTTTGATATAACTATAGCTGAAATATATATATATATATATATATATATATATATATATATATATATATATATATATATATATATATATATATATATATAACTTTAAGAGCAATGAGTTGACTGTAAAGTGTAGAATACCCCAAGGCTCCATTCTGGGCCCCACATTTTGTTTGAAAACTTGCGCTGTCATTACATTTTACATAATATATGTACTATTTCAATTTGTTTTATATTTCTCAATAATAAGAAGAAACTCAAGCATTCACATTTTTAGCAGCAGATACACAAGATCCAAGGTATAAAATCGCTCCTTCAAGAGAACGCGCACGTTGCCGACAATAACGTGGTGGATAGGAAGTCAGTGTTGAGCGGAGGTGCCACCGTGGATCAGATCAAATCGCCACCTCCACAGCAGAACATCAAACCGTTGTGCAGTCCGGTGGGCGCGACGCAACCCGCCACTAAGCAACTGTTACCGCACAGCCACGTACAGCCGATGCAAACTAAACCCCAACAGCCCCAAGCTATGGTACAACCTTCGGTACAGCATCAGGTTAAAATGGTAAGTTTTTTCGCCAATTAAAATATCTTTCGAATTTAGAATTTTTAGCACACTGTAAATTCAGAGCTGTGCTCATAATTGACCACTGATAATTTTACTGTATTAGAGCCAAGTAGAATAGTTGTAAAGTATAAACAACTACAAAGTTAGTATAAAAGATTAAATCTCATGCCAAACAGTTATATATAAACAAATTTTTTTACATCAACCCAAAAAAAGACCTAACCGGGGCCAACCAACACAAAGCACAATCAGATATTTAAAAAACAACTACCCACATAAATTTGTATATATGTTTAAATTGAACAGTCGCGGATTGGTTTGATATTTAGTCGCTTTTAAATGTGTTAATTGTACAGTGTCCCAATATATAGAGTGTTTCATTAAAAAAAAAAACACAAGTTTAGTCTGTAACTCAATGGTTGAGACTCCTAGAAAAAAACTAACTAACCCATCGCATTTTACATAAAAAACTCTATCATAATAGTCCGTTTTTACTTTTTCAATAGCTTGAATTATAACTAAGATACGAAGGGTGTCTGGAAAATTCAAATTTTCAATGTCGCCCTGTATTTTAAAAACGAAGAAAGCTTTGAGACTTTTATTTACGGCGTGTTTCGTTTCACGAAAAAGTAGGACTGCCGCGAAGACAGCATCCCTCTATCTTCAGTAATAACTGAGATTCTCTGCATGAGTATCGAAAATAGGACAGCATATACATAGGGGTCCGGAAATGCTTTAGTCTCGATAAATAGGGTGTGGTATTATAACATTATTTGCTCCATGTCTCGAAAACACGGCGTTCTTGAAGTTTAATATCCCATCTCTTAAAACCGAATCATAGGATTAGATTGTGTCTGTGATCAAGACAATGAGGACAGAAAAATCCACTGAAAGCGATTTTCTACAAGTTTATTGAATTGTTTAAAAGTTTGGTTTTGTTACCATTTTTATATCGACTCTTTATAGAGTTCGATTTTTATTGATGAAATTGGGTTTACTTTCATATATTTTTTTATAAAAATGTTTGATAAAATTCTACTACTTTTAGGAACGCCAGAAAAGTCCGATATCCCCACCGAAGCAGCAAAAAGTCAGTCCTACAATTCACTCCTTACAAGACTCAAATGGAGCCAATGCCAGCCACGAAGTCGACAAACTGTTGGGGCAAATTTTGGAAGAAACAAATTCGTCACAACCAGGCAACGGAAGCAATAATAATAATAACAATCATAATATGGACAGACAACCCCAACAGGTAAAATATATATTGAATAAATGCGTATCTAGTTTAGCAAAATTATAGTTAATCCTTCTGAAAACCTTAACAGTGTTTTTGATGAAGTGTTTTATCTTCTGCAGAGAATAACGACCATACAGTTGACGCCCCAAAAGCAGCAGCATTTGAAAACTATTCAGATGCAGATACAGACGCTGTCGGCCCGGCTGCAGCCCGGCGACACAGAGGTGCAAAACGCGCTGAAAGTGTTGTTCGCGGAGCAGCAAAAGATCTTGGCTTCCGGCAAGCTGTTGCCCCCAGATAAGGTGAGAGAGCAAATACGTAGTATCACTCACTTTAATAAATGACAAATTTAATAGAGTGCAAGAGCTTTGTTGTCGAGAAATTTCCTTCCAATATTTGGAGGGCTGTTCTACACATGAAAATATTTTAATTAGTCTGTATATTTCCTTTATTCAGAACTTCTCTCGTTAAGAATCTTTTCTATTATTAGGAATAGTGAAGTATCACTGTATTTAGTTCCTCACATAATCCACCATATTGGAGTTATACCAATATTTTACCAATTTCTATCTATGCAGTCGTTTGATTACATTACATTGCCATTTTGTTCTGTTATATTGAATTTGTACCAAAATTTTACCAGTTTTTTGCTATATCACATCTAATTTTTATAGTTTGAAGTCAATTGAAGAAGGAGGTTTTTTACGTTGATTTTTTTTACATTTTATTTGGCCCGCATTTGGTTCCAGATTGTAATTGTAAAAAAAAATCAGCAGGTTTTTATATCCTCACATTTTAGGGTCTGTGATACAAAAAAATATGTTTTATCAATTCCGTCGGTGTGTCAGTTCGCGGCATAGCTTAAAAACTATTTACCCTTGTAAGCACTCAGTATGATGGAGGGTTAAACTGGTGAATTTATGGTACAAATTTAGGATGGTGACACAATATGGGAGCCAAACCTTTTAAATTTAAAAAAATCAAAGTAAAAAATCTTATTTAATTGACTTTAAATTTTGTAGAAAAAATACAGTTGATACAAGGAAAAACTTATACGAATTCAGCATGTCAAAACAAAATGGCGGTGTGTGTGAATGTGAAAACTACTTATTCAATTTATTTTAATTTATGCCCAAAAATCCCCGTAGGGGAATTTCTGATGTACCCGTATAAATATAACAGATTTGCATTTGTGTTATTGTTCTCATCAAAATTGTAGGAAAGCAAAAAATTGAAAGGATTTTCATCTAATCTCTGTTCCAGGTGTACTACTTGAATAACCAGTTGACTATAGTGAATCCGTCCAGTTTGAATTTGCCCTCTCCAGTGAGTTCCATCAAGAGCGAGCCGCCCAGCCCTGGCTTAAGCACCACCCATCACAGTGCACCGAGAAACACCGAAACCACGTCCTCTTCTACTACTACTCATCAGGTAATTTTTTTATTTTTAAATGATACTTTATATCTTTACTTGACTGTCAGATTTGTTGGCGTTCCGGCGAATTAGAAACTGAAAAAATTGATTTGTGTGTCAAAAAAAATATATTTCAAAGATAATTATTCCTTTATTTTGGAAGATTGGAAACTTTTACAGCTTTTCAGTTTAATTCCATATTTGGATATGTTCAGATTGTTGATTACTACGTATTGAGAACTAGGAAAATACTTTGATAAATACCAACGTTTATTCAAATTTTTATTTATTTATCCCATTGTGCAATTCAATGGTCTGTCACTTGGACGTTACCGATCAGATGTTTTTGACGACTATAGGGCAAACCAAACGAATTTTTACATGGATATGAGACTTTTGTTATTAATTTTAAACCTTAAAATGCCTTCTTTTTGTTGTATTGTGAATTATAGAAGTAGAGGGATGAGAGACAGTGTTAGTTTATTTTTAATTCCAAAGTTTATCAATTTTATACATAAAAAACATTGAATGAACTTTCGTACATAAAGAGGCAAAAGTGCATTACTGCAATAAGGAGAGAGGATTTTATTATTACTAAATTATATGCCCAAAACAGACTAAAACTAACTTGGCTAAATAACAATTATTATGATTTTCAATCAAAACTCTGAAGATATCTTTAATATCGCATTTTGTACCTTTACATATCAGAATGTTGTAGTTCTTCTTTATTTTTACTTCCCACCTTATAGGAAGTATTGTAATCGTAAAAAAAAACATCCTCTGAGATTTTCTTCAATCGTTACGTTTCAGGGTCCCTGTCAACAACATGTTTTCTTAATTTCGTCGGTGTGTTTGTCTGTATGTCGGTCTGTCTGTTAACATTTTGGTAGAAATCCAATATGGCGAATTAAGATATATAAAAATATATTACTAAAAAATTATTTATTTAATTTACCCCAAATTTTGCCCAAAAATCAAGTATTATGAAAAAATCAACTTGGGAAATTTTGGTACGAATCCAAGGTAGCGAAACAAAATGGCGGCTTAATAAAATACTTAAAAATTCAACCTGAAAAAGTACCCAGTGGATTGATTTCAAATTGTGTGCACATTAATTATGTTATAGAGGTGAACTAATAAAATTGTGGTACGAATTCAACGTGGCGAAAAAAATGTTTTTAATCGTGAAAAAATCATCAGCTTTTTACATATCTTCTTATTTTACCGTTTCGAGATGCTAAAAAAAAATATATGTTTTACCAATTCCGTCGCTCTGTCTATCTGTTTGTCGGTCTATCAATTCGCGGAATAATTGAAAAACCACTTCCGGATTGGATAAACTCGTAAAATTGTGGTACTAAAAATCCTCTTATTCAGTTGATTTTTGCAGAAAAACAAAATGTGGTATAGGATTAAACTGATATGAATTCAACATGACGGAACAAAATGGCGATTTGTGTCAGTGTAAAACCACTACATATTGAATTCGTTTTAAATTATGCCGAAAAATCTAGTGACCAGTCGAATTAACGAATCGGTCCGAATAGCTGGCTAAAAACATTCGATAGTTTCGACACTGGAAATCACCGAAATCCGGCCTAGGTCGTAATTTGTTCGCCGGGAATTAACGGACTTGTAAATAATATATACTGACGTAGTATGCGTAAGCATTTTTAATATTTAGGGGGTAAAACTCTTATATTTCGAACATTTCGGTAGAATTTCGATATAAAATATAACTTTTCAGTAGCTGTGGTATCACTATAAGCCTCGCTGTTATCAATGCAAAGTATTTCTTTTCGGAAATTGAATGAAACACCGTATCATAATCTGTTAGATGAGTAATTAAAACAGTGTCCTTGGCGGTTGCAAATAATGTCAAATTTTAAATTAATTAGCACGGAGGTCCACTCGAATACAAACAAAATTGCGCCGGGGGAATCTCTTATCAGAATTATTGTTTTACCACTATCATCGTTCGCGAGATAAGATTAAGTGCCAAAATTATCACCGCTTTGTACACTCGAAAATCAACTAAATCTTTTCTTTAATTTATCGCGAGAACAAATACAAATATTTACGTTCACGGCGACTTGGGGCAAAAAAAATTAATCGACCACAATGAAGGACACGTAAATTATGTTAATATGTACAGAAATAACTACTATTTGCAAGACAACTATCGGCCGTCGCGCAGGCTGCAACAGCACCAGTACGTCTACTACGACGCCGATTATGGCTATCTTCTTAACGTAAGATTTGTTTTTATTACCTTTTTTAATTCGGTTCAATCATTGAGGTAACCTCAATGGGTTCGATCATCAGCAATCGTGACGCTTTAATATGCTGCCTGTTAAAAATGATTTCTTGGTTTTTATTCTCTTTGCTAAACATATACAGTTCTTTTATATGCGCTATTTCATTTTGATAGTTCTTTGGTCAAAGAATAAAAAAAATAAATAAATAAAACAATGTATCACGGAAATTTAACTTTAAAAAGTCGGCGTCCAACTAAGATCTAATTAATGTTCAACACCTCAATTAGAATTACACTTTTATTGGTTTCAAATTTTAAAACGAAAACTTCATTGTCTAAAATACGCCTTATTTATTGACAACACTACTTAAAAACTAAGATAAAATATTAGTATATAACAAATCAAAAAAAGTTTAGACTCGCCTTTACCTAGACCTGCCCTCATTCAGATAACACATTTTATATATGCATATAATTATTTTGTAAAAACTTTTTACAAAACCGATAGACTGCAACGTATTTATGAGGCCGCTATTTTATTTTGCCATATATGATTCACACAACTATGTCTGTTTTGGTTTTTTATGTTTAATCTTGTATAACTGACATTGTCAAATGTTCACTTGGTAAATAAGTGACTATTTAAATTGATAATAATTTTTTCCAGTCCATCACCACCGGTTCGCACAACTCTCCCCGGGTGTCCGTCTCGGTGTCTACGTCGACGGGCGACTTGCCTACGCACTCGACGGTGCACCACCACCCGACACCTTCGGCGCAACTTCATCATCACCACCAGGCCACCAACAACCACCTCCATCAGAATAATACGCCGACGGGGGCGCCGCCGCCATTACCACCGCAAGTCCAAGCTCCTCACGTCGTGGTCAGTCATCCGAATCACGTGATTAATCAAAGGTTGAATGCTATTGGTCCGGTAAGGGTTTTTTTAAAATTAATTTTAACCATTGCCTAAAAAACTAAAACACACTTTTACCTGTTTTTATTTGTCTCTTGTATTTTAAACTCGAGTGAATAAGTTAAAATAAAAAAAATTATATGAGCAAACCTAAAGTAACATATTTTCAAATGAAATGTGAGAACTACGAAAAAAAATCTTACATTTTAAAAAAGTGCATCTTTTGGGTTATTTCTAGAGCAATCACTATATATATAGTTCTGTGATGGTTTTTTTCTTATTAGGTTTCTCAGCTGCCTCCACTCTATCCAAAACAGCCTCAGCTGCACTCACCGCAGCTTCATTCGCCTCAGTTGCATTCTCCCCAGCTGCACTCACCCAAATTGCATTCTCCACAGATAAATTCTCCACAAATGCCTTCGCCTCAGCCCCCACAGTTGCACGGCATGCCAGCGGTACAGCAGGGTCAGGCGGTTGCCCCACAGGTGAGTGTGTAATCAAAGTATATATTATCAAAATGTTCACGGATTGTGCACCAAGACACTCCAATTCCATAATGGGGTCATTAATTCTAACTATGACATTATAATTATCATTGAGACTTGACTAAATGAGGGTATTTCTAGCTAGCAATTTTTCTAATGTTGTTTATAGAAACAACCACTGAGAAATATAGCGATAATCGTGTGCTTGTCACAGTTAAAGCTTGTTTTCGGCATCGTTCATCACGTCTGACAACGTTATAAAGAGCTATAAATTGGCGTGTTGTTCCATGAAATCGAATATGCAAAATTAATTCCAACATCTTGGAAATGGTAGAAAGCGTTAATATTCCCTGTAGTTCTTGATATCGGCTTTGTCACCTTGAAAACTTGAATAGGGGAATGTTGGAAAAATGCGCATATAAAAATTTCCTGAAATATCACTGGGATGGGTTTTCCAACAGAGGATTAAGTATAATAAAGGAACTCCGTTTGGACCGGCACCTTTGCCACAGTTGAGCTGCTCTATTTTGGATCTCACCTCTTTGATAGTAAAGTGTTGGTCCACAAGCTTTCCACCATGGTTCATTTCTATGGATTCAGCAATTATAAATTTAATTGCAATACCATTGTTCTTCTTCAGAGAATTCACAAAAGACCACAAGTGCTTTATGTTATTTTAGTTTTTTATTTAATTAGTGATATGAAGAACATAACAGAGATCAATTTGAAGCTTGGGTTCTCAGCAAATTCTTGAATAGACCTCGTAGTCCCATTATGGTCAACTCTTTTGTATTTTCTGTAAAGCTTATTATTTTGCCCAAAAGCTTTCTCAAACCAGAAGAATTTCATTTCGGGAGAACCTTTGATTTTTCACCACTGCTCTGGGAACAAATAACTTGACTGTATTTTCAATCATAGCATCAACAGCCTTGAAGTGTTCTATAAAGTACCAATCAACATTGTTCAGAAAGTTGTTAATTTTAAGATAGTCTGCTTTAGGATGTTCATATAGTGTGATGTTTGTGTTAGATCGAAGAATAGAACTTAGCCCTATATCTAGAAGCTAAAGGGTTTTTGGACTTATATTCATGTAAAATTATTTTCTTAATTTGGGAAGTATTACATGTTAAATATATTCAATTAACTAATTGGTATTATAATGTTTTCCCATGTATTTTATATGGGATTTGGGTATAGTCTAACTCCTTTGTAAATTGAAAATAGCCATAGAAATAGATTGTATTGTAGTATCTTTCATTCAGAAGGTTAAAAAATATAAGACAAAAGCTCAGCCAACCATATGCCTGTTTTCTATAAGGTTTGTGGGTGGTCCTTTCTAGTTTCTAATATTTATTTATAAAACAACCCATGTTTTTATGTCTTATTAGAATAAAGTATGTAAATAATTTGATTGCCTTTTAGGTAATAAAACCAAAACAATCCAGTCCCAGTTCGCAACAGGTCAAAAGTCAGCATCCGTTGAGTCAGCAATCGCAGATCCAGTTATTCCATCAACAACAACAACAGCAGCAGCAGCAACAACAGCACCACCATCCGCACTTACAACAACAGAGCATTCAGCAGCAGCTTCACCAGCAACACATTTTGAGTCAACAACAACAACATGTGACGGCGCAGCAGCAGCAGCATCAACAGCACCTGCAGATGCAGAAGCAACAGGTCGCCCAAATTGTCCACCACCAGCCACCGCATCAACAGCAGTTGTCTTTGACCAAGAAATCCCATCTGTAAGCACAGCAGTAATATTTATTTTCTATAACTATATTTATGTATCAATTCATTAAATTATTCAACAAAATACATGAATAGCCATAGTTTTTTAGGATAATTTTTATAGAATAGTGTTATAATGCATTCATTTTTTGCACTCATTTAATCTGTAAGAAGTAATTTTTTTATATTATAATATACAAGGTGTTCTATTCAAACAAAAACAGCTTTGGATTGCTACACGTTTTGTCTTACCCTTTGTAGAAACTGTTGTGCCACCATAAAAAAATCAGTTTACTAGCTGCAACTGTTATATAAAAAGATTTCTTCTAAAACTGATTTTATAAAACGGGGTAGTTTAAATACTTATAGCGATCCTGTACAGACATATAAATATAAAATTTCAAATTAACCTCGATGCCATTCTAGATAGCCAAAAACCAACCTTTTGAATTTTGTAAACCCCTTCAAAATCGAAACTCAAACTGCAAAAAGTTTTTTTTTAGAAGTTAGTGTCATTTTTTCGATACGTTATTTGGTTAAAATGATATAAACATATCCATATTTGCAGGATCGAGTCGCAGCTGAGCCTGGATCAGCAGGGCGCGTCGAAGCCGGACGTCCATAGACCGTTCCGCGACAAGAGAGACGCCTGCTCCCGCCTGATCCGGTATCACTGCCTCGACCAGGCAGTGCTGTCCAGGCAGGACTTGCACAAGGCAGACGAAATCTTCGAGCTGACGGCGCGCCACTTCATCGCCAAATTTGACAAAATGGCGGACAAATACAAATACCTGCTGATGAAGGAGAGCATGGTAAGTAGTGCCAGTCCTCACAAACTTCTGAAGTCTTCAATATTTGTTGTATAGATCATCTGCGGTATTCAAAAGAAACGTTTTTAATGTGAATCTGACAATATTGTCAAATTTACTTTACATTTAATTTTGCAGCAAACTTTCATGCATATCTCTTTTCAGTAATTCATTGGCTGCTGACATTTGTTACACATAAATTTCAATGATAGCATTTGGTGTCCTAATGCTTCTGCACCGTTAAAATCTGACATTAAAAAAAAATCCATATTAAACTGGATCAAAAACCTAGTAGATTAAAAATATTTAACACCTCCATTTTGACATAAAATTTGCATTCTTATATACAGGGTGAAAAGGAATGACTAGGAAAGATATTTTGAGAAAAAAGTCGTAACCTGAGGACAAAATTTAAAAACACATTTAACCCCTTGAATAACCTTATTGCAGAACGTTCAACCGATAACGCAGAATAAATCCCATTTATGGTACAAGTTTTTTCCTAAATTCTTATTGTAAACAGCGAAAAAACATTATAATACTGAGCAAAAATTTTTAGAACGTTAAATTACTCAAAAAAAAATTTATTATATATTAAGAAATCATGGTTCTTAGGATTAGATTGTGTCAAACTGGAATTACTATCCGACGTTTCACCTTCGATTGCACGAGGCATTTTCAGGGATCTTTACTCCACCAGATCTGAACACTGAATGAATTTGGAGACGTTTTTATACGCGACTTGTGCTCGTCGAACCGTGACCCTGTGTTAAGATCGGTTTTCACGTGTGATGTAGACCGTAACCTTCTATTAAAGTTTTTTGTATGTTTAAAAATTTCATTAGATTCTCTAATTTTTTATTTATAAAATTCTTGACCGACACTAGAACCTTATGTACTTATAGTAATTCCAATTTGACACAGTATAATCACAAGAATCATGAAAAAAGCATTGAAATCGTCCAAAATATATATATATATATATATATATATATATATACATATAATTATTTCATAATAACTTTATACAAATCCTATAAACTATAATTTATTTCAGTTTTTTTAAAGTTTTTGATTTATGTATTATTTTTCTTTATTTTTCATAATATTTATGTAGTCTACAAAAAATTAATTGTCGTTTATTATTTTCCTCCATAAAAGAAGGGTTATCTCAGAATATTTAAACATTTTATTAGGTCGCCATTTTATTTTGCTATATATGATTTGCCCCAAAAATTTAGCAGTGTAATATTGCCAACACCAAATGTGAGATAGAGGAATAGATATGTTAGAAAATGGCATCTATTTTGAATTTGGCTTAAGCTAAATATATATTTTTATTTATACAATATATTTTTATTTGTTTTGTAAACTGTATATTTATTTTTAACTATATGTTAACTTGTGCCTTTTACTACTCACTTTTTATCTATTTCTTTTTACACGCTTCTACTAAATTAAACATCTCCAAAACATTTATTAGTTTCATTTATTTTATGTGAATTAATTAATCTGCCCAAGTTAATGAAATGCCCAAGTCCATCTATGCAACCTTTCATGAATAGATAATCAGAATATTAATTGCTTACTTACAAAGGAAATAAATCGGGATTTTATATTTTTGAAAGCATGTTTTTAATTTTTTTTTTATCTGCACAGAGACAAGTACAAACTTCAGAACTGATGATGCTGGACCGCATGTTCTTGGCCGACGAACAACAGTCCTTGTTGAGGTTGAGGAGGGACTACGAGGCCGAATTACACAGTTTGACTGTCGAACCGACTCCGCCTCCCCCTCCTCCTCTGATCCCGTCCAGTGTACCGGGCGGACAACCTCCGAACCACGGACACGGGATGCAACAAGGACAACATGGGGGACAGGTATGACCTGTATCTAATCATTAATAGTACCTTAATATTAAGACCCTAAATATATAACCTTAAAGATTTGAAAAAATAACGTAGTTACAAAGTTCCGAGGATTAGAAATTAAGTTACTCTTTTTTTTTAAATGTGTTCAGATTATTTGTTGCGTTTAGATTGACAAAAAAAATCTTTTTTGGCTTTTTGGCAACTGAATAAAAATATTTAACTTTAAATTAATCAAAGCAAATATTTAAAAAAATTACATACCTGAACATGTAGACAGACTAGTCTACATGTCGAGGAATGTAATTTTATTAAATATTTGCTTCGATTAATTTAAAGTTAAATATTTTTATTCAGTTGCGAAAAAGCTAATAAACATTTTTGTTTCTTAACTCTTTTTTATAAGTTATATATAAAAAAACTGAATTAATCCTCATACTGATGAGTTTGCCACTCTTGAAAATGTACATTTTAAACGTAATATCTTTTAATTAACTTATTTGAATGAACCAAAAACTAAGTTGTAGGCTTATTGTTTTTTTTTATTATAAACTCTAATTTGAGAGAATAAATAAATATTTAAATTTCTAATAATTTTCTCTTCACTTGTGCAAGGTACAAGGTTATCTATTTAATATCTAACAAAAAGTTTTTTTTGGTTATTTATTTTACAGGTAATCACTATAAGCTCTATTTTTTAAATATTGTGTATTTTTGCATATTATAGTTTGATAACTTTATCTTTGAAACAGCTGAAAAATTTAAGAAAGACCTAGCCGTAAGAGGCAATGTGTTAGAGAGAAAGGAAGGAAAAACGCTATTACATAGGGGAGTCAATAGAATACATTGCCTCTTATGGCAGGGTTTTCTCCAATTTCTTGAGTGTCTTTAAAGGTAATGGAATCAAACCTGGTATATTTATAATCAGCACAAAGAGGCCTATATTTGAACCTATAATATATAAGGTATACAATTTTAAAAAAATACAGCTTATGATGATATCTTGTAAAATACCCAAGAATAGATTTTTGTACCATATATTTTTACCTTCACTAGAGTACTCTGAAGAACTATCATCCGACTCAAATAAATGAGATGCTGTTATGTTTTCAGGAAAATAATCATTGCTCTCATCTACTTGGTCATCCGAACTGTCATATGGTAAATGAAGCATTTCTAATAAAACACTTATAATTTTTTGACCTTTGTTCGATTTTAAGGGCAACCTGAAATATTGCAAAATATGACTGTGTTTTTACAAAATCGAAAAGGAATATTACATTTTTGTAACAACAATTAGTTTGTATATTAATTTATTAATTTACTGCAAAATATATGGGAAACCTTGATTACGGGAATATAAAAACAAATATGATTGTATTGAAATTATCATTTTTTGTATCTAATAAACTGGTGTGTGTTTCTTCTATACTATGCATAATAAAATTCAGAACTTTGTTAGTTTGTTTGACATGTAGCCTAGAAGCAAAAAAAATTTGCTGCACTTAGAAGGAAGGAAGGACCCTCCTTCCAACTGGACAATGGTAAAATATACTTCCATCAAATTTTCTAATTTTTATATATGTTGTACCTTTAGGCACTTAAACTTTAAAATTTTAACCTTTTCTTATCTAGTTTTTGATATACAGGGCGTTGAACTTTAAAAAAAAATCGGTTTATTATAAATATCTCAAATAGGCTTTGGCCGATTTTGTTAAAATTCGGCAGTGTCCCAGGGTACAACTTTATGATGAATATTATTGAGAAAAAAATTATGTCTTTATTTTTGTTTGTAATTTTTATATTGTTTTCGAATTAAGCAACTAAAAATACGACGATAAATAATTTCTAATATCTTGCTTTGTTTAACTAACATTTTACTTTCTTTAATAAAATTGGAATTTTCTTTTTGGATAGAGTGAACTTTGAAACAATTGAATATTCAATATCACAATTTATGACAGTTTATTTTGGCGTTATATATTTCGTTGTCAAATGGCGTTTACCAAACAGTTATACAGCAAATCAATTAACAAATCGTGTTCGATGCTACGTGTGAAAACATTTCATGGAAATTGAGCCTAATTGTTAGGCTCTTACTTGAAAATGATGAAAATAGAAGTAAACGCCAAATATCAATCAGGCGCAGGGAAAGCCTTGATTTTCCTGCAATGGAATTTGATTTAGTTAATGAAGAGTCTCAAAACGTTAATCAAGATCCCATTACCTAAAACTGAACGTCTTGTGACAGACTGGTAATAATTGCTGTGCTTTAGGTGATGGTAATAATACAATAAGTGTGTCTTCGGAGATTGAGAGACTCAAAACCGTGCGAGTATGCAATAGACACCACCTAAACTAAAACAGTCTTTTACTACCTGTGCTGCTTTCAAGACTTTCATACATCTACCGACCATATTGCATACTGAGAAATGTGTTGCACAGAGAAAAAGTAAACTACTCTAAGCCTGTATCAACCTTTTATGCAAACTTCAACAGGGCTTATCCAGTGATATCGAAATATTCCGTGGCGGACCAGTCTACATGTTGAGATATGGTTTGTGAACTATTGGTTTGTATCAGTTTAAAGTGAGGCATATAATTGAATTGGGAAAAAGCCAAAAAAGGACATTTGTTTATCATTCTAAGAGCAACAAATAATTTAAACAATATTTAATGTTCTGGACAGCTCATTTATAGGTTTAAAATATAAATCCAAGTAAAAAAGTAATCTTCTGTTCTGTCTTGGTGTCGATCTTTAACACCTGTCTTAACATGGCATTTATGATTATCAACAATAATGTTAAATCTGTAAGAATAACTGAAAAACCTGTTTAGAACTGTCTCTATGCTTTAATATTTGTGACATTCGTAGGATGGACTATAGATTACTGTGTCATGCTCAAGAGAAGATCTTTTTAAAGAGCAGTTAGGGGTCTTTAAACTGTACCATAAAACACGATCTGAAAGTTAACCAATGATCATCAACTTTACGTTGTTTTAAATGGAACACCCTGATTATAAATGCAATACGTTCGATACCTTTTCCTTTAAAGAAATTCAAGAAAAATGCTGCTATAAGAGGCAATGCATTTCCATTGAGTCTATGTAGTGGAACGTTTTCCGTCTTTCTCTTATACAATTGCTTCTTATTGCAAGGTTTTTGTTAATTTTATCAGGTCTTCTAATAGTTATTAATATCAGAAATGGTATATTTATAATCACCAGGAAGGGACCCCCCCATGTATTCAGACAAATTTTAACAATTTCGAAAAAAGCCAAGATATTTCATATTTGATAACTCATATAATAAAATCTCTAGGTACCGTTTAAAGTTGAACACAAGATAACACCCTGTACAGGATTCTAAGAGAGAATTCTTAATAAAGCCGAATTACAAAGCCCAATATTTTAAATAATCTGATAGAATTTATATTAATATGGTTAAAAAAATTCAAATTTTTTTTTATCAAAAATAATTCTTGTCTTTTACTTTATCAGAATGTGACATAAAATAATTTAAGCATGACATTATAGATCTTCACATTATTAGCAAATATTAAAATTTTGTGTACTTGTTTAAGGTTTTTGTTTGAAATTATTTTTTTCATTTTAAATTAACCAAAAAACGTTCACTAGGGAAACGAGGTCGATTCGACAAGCGAAGAATACGACGAATGGGCGTGCATACAGCGAGAGCTCGGTTGTCTGCCGGACTCCAAGGACGTCCCCCTTCAACCCCCGAATGCGGCGGCGGCCGCGCACAACAATCATCAACTCGCCGCGGCCGCACAGCTACAGGCCGCTCAGCAACAGCCGTCGGCGGCGCAGCAGCATCAGCACAACAACAACCTGAAGCGCACCTCGAGCAGCGACTCGCGTCTCGAGACCCTGAAGCGATTTCGCGTGGACAAACACACGAAAAGACACGAACCCCTTATTGTAAATAGTGTACAGTGTAGTGGTGGCGGCGGACAAGCGTTCTCCGAGTCGAAGTGCGGCTACGAGTCGAACACCTCATCACAGGCCAACAGCAGCTATGGCAGCTGCAAGGAGGAGGAGTCTGAGAACAATAGCATCGACGAACAGGTGCAGAGCGCTATCAACAGCATACTGAACCTGCAACAGAGCACCGCGCAGCTGCAACAGCAACAACAGATTGCACAGCAACAGCAGAACAATAGTCTCGATCTAGATAGTATACTGTCATGACGTCGCGTTGTATAGTCGGTGATGAGGAGAAGGCGCAGCGGGTAAGACGTAAGATTAACTGATAATGGTTGTTACTAAACAATGGCGCACCACTTCTGCAACGATTTATTTCAAATCGATTTTAAAATAAAATCTCTTACAGTTTAGTTCCTTCCATGAGCACTAAAAGATTCAAATGAATAATCAATATAGATATCACAGTTTTGCCTATTTCCTTTTATATCCTCTTTGGTAACTTGCTACTTATAATGAATACAGGGTGTTTAAGAAGAAAACGGAAATGGTCAAATACCTATTTCATTTGGTAGATATACAGAAGTTATTTGATCATTTTTGATCTGAAGATGATATTAGCAATGTTGCCAAGATGATCAAATTTGCAAAAAAAATCCTCTTTTTTAATGAAGCTGTGTACCAGTTTTTATTGCTTTTGGCAACTTTATTATGGCACCACAATATCAAATCTCCTTTTCAAATATGACAATATAGCCAATTTTTTATTTGAAGTACCAAAAGCAGTCAAATATTGTTTTTTTTTTTAATTTTTTTTATTAAAGTTGCACTAAATTTGATATGAGTAAGTTTATCATTTTTGATATAGCGGCAATAATGGTTATGCAGTCAGACTTGTATTGTTTTTAATTTGAAAACTACGAACTGTATATAGTAGAGTCAAAACTGTACAAAAGTAAAGGTTTTCAAATATCTGGAATATCTATACTGGTCTTGCTAAAGACGTCTTTGTTTTATTCAATAAATAACCCTTCTGTAAAAAATCGTGGTTCTTAGGTTTAGACTGAGTCAAATTGGAATTATTTTTCAAAGTTTCGTTTGCGATTGCATGACGCGTCTTCAGATATCTTCAATACACAAAATCAAAACTCTGAAGGAGCTCCGATTAACGGAGTTCAGGTATTTATACCTGACCTCTGCCAACTGGCTCGTGACTTCTTAATTGACTCCAGCCATGGAAGCTTTCGTACCGCTTCTTAATATTTTTGTTTCTTCCAGTGTTGTTCCTCATGAAGGATTTACCTGATGATATGATATGATATGATGATGATTGATGATTCCTCATTCTTCATATGATTTTGATATTTTTTAATTGTTAGTCTTAGACCCATGGATATAGAAATTAGAGAACATGGAAAGCCAACGGAGATGGGCGAAACATCAACATCAGGTATCACTGAACATTTCTTGAACGTCCAATGGTGAGAAGCTAAATTCCTTCATAGGGAACAATACTGGAAGAAAGGGAAATTTATAAAAATGTCATTCATCGATCAAAACAAAGATGTCTTTGATAAGTATAGTATCGATATTCCAGATGTTTCGAGGCCTTCACTTTTGCACACAACTCTACTATATAAACTTGTGGTTTTAGACTTATCTTTTAGTTTACACTTGGTAACGATCGGAGAAAAAATGCTAATTGATATGTTGTTAATAATTTAAATTAAAAAACAATGCAAGTCTGACAGGTGAGTTTTATTCAGAAAAGTTTCTGATTTTCAAACACTACTTTTCATGTTTTATTCGCCTCTTATAAGTTTGGAAAACAAAAATATGTGTTTAGAGAATGGCAAATATCATTTCGATTATTTTTGTCATATATTTTTTTTTATTTTTAATGAACAAATATTCCAATTAATGCCAAGTTTAAAACTGAAGCAGTTGCTTTGAGGAGTTTTATTTTTTTATTTGTGGAAACTGAATGATATTTAATTAATTTATAATCAAATTTGAGTTTTCCATTGTTTAGTAAGGACCATTTTATTGCTTGGTAGGGGGTGGTAAGACAGAGATTTTACAAAAATTACTATTCGAGTTGGTATTTTGGACATTTTTTTTAAAACTAAAAAAATTTTATTACCTACTCATTATTGAAAGTAAAACACTTCAGAACTCTTAATACATAAAATTCTGTTAGACATGATAGAGATTTTTTGAATTGATAGGTTTTCTTGGAAGTTGACAACTTTTAATATAATGTTATTCTTATGTATGTTTTATAAAATCAATTTAATTTGACAGGAGGTTAAATAATTGCAGTAGATGTTTTGACATGGTAATATTTCTTATTGAAAAAGCAGTGAAAATCAAAATACAAATTTGATTTTTGTATATTTCAAATATTTTTTACAAGCATTTTTTTTTTTGGCAGCTACTAGTGTTAGGGACATAGATATTAGTCAAAATGTGTGAGATTCATAACCTTCATACTCCTATAGAGTGTTTTTGTTTTCTGTTCATAAAACTTTTACTCGTATAGAATTAATGTTTTTGGTTTTCTATTCACACATAAGTGTAAAAAAAATCAATTCTTGCAGTATACAGTTGATTTCTTTAATTAGCATTGTATATTAACACATTTTAGAAGTGTTATGTTGATCTCTTTTACACCCTAAATAGATGAAAAAGTTTCTATAATCGTAGGTTGGCAAATGTTTATTTTTTAAGGTACGCCCCTGTAAATATGTTGATGTGATTTCTTTTTGTAGTTAAAAGATAACTTTATTTCAAAGAATATTTCATTGGGTCTTGAATAGTCTTTTACAATATTTTGGGGAATAACTTTTCACAAAATTAGACGCGAATTTAAGCGAAAATACTTTTTGTTTAAACAACCATTTCCAAAACATATTTAAACATGAAAACATCTGAACTTTTTAGGAAAAAATTGTAAGATATTTAAGAAATGCCTTTAAAAACATCATTTTTCATCACACCAAATTTAGTTAATTAATATTAAGAAAAAGTGTTTGCAGACTCGTGTTTATAAAATATTTTCTTCTTTATTTCAATAATTTTCTTGATAAACAGTCAAGAATTTATTGAACGGAAACAATTTGTATTAACATTTTGGAGGCTGTGTTCACTCAAAAAATGTTATAGAGATTATGAAAAAATGCAAAAAATAATTTAAAATATCTAAACAAGATATTTTCTTTTAAAAAAATATTTAGTTCACATTGACTAAGTTTCATTAAATTTTTTTGACAAGTGGAGCTAGTAACGATGATGGAGTAATTTGTCGTACGTATATATGTGATATTTTCTATTGTGACTTTTGTATATATTTTTGGTTGTCACTAAGATATTTAGTGATATGTTGTACAAATTTAGGAAATCTTATTTATTATTATTTATTTAGTTTTTTTTCCTTGTGTATATGTTGCATGTGCGTTCTAAGTTTTATTTCGAATTGAAATGGTTTTTTTATATCTTAGAAAACTTGTTTTATTTTGTCTAAAAAATTGTATCTTAAAAAATAGCGATACAATAATTTTATATGATTTTTCAAAATAATTTAAAAGCTCATTTTCTGGTCGTTTTGAAATTAGTAGGTAAACTCTTTTCATTATCTTACATTCATGTATATAATGTTTAGCGGCAAATATAAAATAATCAAATAACTGTTCTTAGATGACAAAACAATTTTGAATAAATCATCAAAATCGCTGAAATCATACATATAAAATTGATGTGTACATTTTATTGTACCCTTTTTTATAAAGACCAATTTGTTACAAAATTTTCCAACTGCGATTGGTAAGTTGAAATAGGGTAAGTAGTACCACCCCTACCTGCAGATAAAAGTGATGATTATATTTATTTTCGAGATGTCGATGTCGCACATGTTAAATCGTTTTAAATGTACAAATGTGAAAATTATTTTATTAATCTAAGAGTATCTCTTATGTCAATCCAAACCGGACGATACGGAAAATAGCTCGTTACATGAGATCTATTAAATAAAAAAATTCTTAAATTGTCTAGATACAAATAATATAGTAGAGGAATATCCAGTAGCAGTTTTATTTTTATGTGTCCAGATAAGAAGTATGCGTGTAAATGTTTATAAACAGTTTTAACTTTTACAAGATTTGTAAACAGCACTTTTTACAAGAGTGTGAAAAGTGATTTTCAATCGTGTTATTATTTTTTTACGACTGCATTTCCGACGTACACTAGATTAACTGTCACTCTTTACAAGTTTAATTTAAATGGCATAAAAAAGTTTTGAAGTAATATTCTACACTGAAAAGAAGAATACAGACCTGGCGACTCAATAATCCAGTATCCGTAGGATTAAACCTAAGGAAGCAGAATCCTCCAATCATTCCTAAGTTTGTACTTGCCATTTTGTTAATGGTTACTCAAAAACTAACTTTTTATGAACATAAAGAAAAACATAAAAAAAACTTAAATTTAATTCCCCCCCCCCCCTCCCCAAAAAAAGACACAGATATGTAATACTTAATACATATCAGTATTTTACAAGCAATGCAAATAAACAACAAACATAGTCAACGTCAAGTACATAAATCAGAAATAATTTAAACTATATTACTGTTAAGATTCATTTTATTTTTTTTTTTAATTTTTGCTTTTACCCTTTATTTTCACAGTTTATCCTGGAAATACACTAAATATTTTTTATTACGACTATATCTCATTTTAAAAATGTTCTTATGGACATTTATATGGGGGAAATCCTTGTTTGGAAACAGGTCAGGTGCGCTAACTTAAAAAAATGACGTCAGACTTTCCAGGTCTATTTACTTAAAAAAAAAAACTGATTTTGACACATGAAAATTGCCATGGCAGTAGATTTAGCGTCATTCAATTCCAAAAAGAGATCCTGCACATAGGGCGCAGATTTCCCTTTGCAAGTCATTTTTGAAAACCAAGTAATAATTTTTTTATACAAGCTATCAATATTTTAACCAACATCGGCAAAAAAAAAACGTTTTATGCAATTTTGAACTTATTCGTAACCGTAGAAAAAATAAATTTTTGGTCAGAGAATTATTTTTTTTTATAAACGATGAGCGCCTACTTCTTGTTTGGACAAATCAAAAATTTAAGTTTAAAAAAATGTATATAATATAAACAAATAAATACAACTATATTTTGGTGTGATTTTTTTCCCATTTATAAAATAACATTTATTTTTGTATCAAGACAGTACTTGGAGAGTCCAGTGTGTCAGTTTTCATCTTCAATTCCTTCCTTACAAAAGATAGCGATCAGCATAATATACAAGGATTAATTTTAATATTTAAATATGTAAAACCAGAGACTTACTTGATTTTTTTTCACAAGTATTATTTTTAAATTACACAATATAAAGGGTCGCTGGTATGTACGCAAATGATCAATTGTTTTTTTTTTTGAAAAGAATGCTTGGAAAAATATTAAACTAATTCAGAAGAATACTTATAAGGTCACTATAAAACAAAAGGTATGAGACATATTTTGCTGATTATCAAATATACTAGGTTTAGTATTTTTAGATATACTTGAGAAATTTGAGAAAAATCTTGCCATAAAACGCAATGTATTCCTGTAACAAAGTCAAAAACCTTTCATGTACAAAGTAATTAAAATTAAAGTAACTGTATAAAAATTATCTTAGAAACAGTCACTATAAATAAAAATATGCGATTCATGAATAAGAATGGGCGATATTAAACAAGTGGGGACTAATTAAAAGATTCAAGTATAAGATAATCGTTTCTTTTTTTTTTGCATAATCTATGTTTTGGTCTCTGGCCAAAATAATCCATGCATATAAAGAAAATCCCAGAATAAGTAAATCCAATCTAGTAAGAAACAGAGATATTTTAATTCATGAAGGACTGCACAAAGTGTATCGAGGAGCAATAGAAAATTCAAACTCCTTTTTGAAAATTGAACCATTGGATCTCATATAAATAATCAACAAAAGAACACATGTTCAGTAAATTATTGTAGACCAATATCATAGTACCAACATGAATGTGACCAGATTTAGAATACCCACTATAATTGGGCAAAAATACTGTCTGGACATTTTTGAACCAATGCTCAGCCAAAATCAATATAGCAAGGTAATTAATGCTATTTGGGGAATGCTGTAATTCTCAAATTTATTTCTTAGTTCTTGAATATTTATTAATGAAACGTTGTTAACATTGCTCAACCTATAAAAGTATTATTATTATTTTGTACATTCTGATTAGTTTACCTACAAGTCTGATCAGTCTTATCAACCCTAATACAGAATTACTATTCCTTACTCGTCTGGTATTACAATACCATCTTTTAAATTTATCGGTTGATCTGACGAAACTTTCAAACAGATAATCTAAGAGGAGAAATCTGCAAAGCAACTTCATTTTTTCGCAGAGTGGATCATTGTAATAAATCCCTTTTTGAATCTGCATAAAATTATCTATAGACCCAAAAGTCGAGTTGTTCATGTCTCCTCAATCATTGCGACACTTCTTATTTTGGTCACTGCTGTTCGAAACAGTAGTTTTTGAAAAAAAAACTACTTTTCTGTGACTGATTTTGGGTATAATTTTCAATAACAATTCCAAATACAAAAGTCTACAATTTACAAAGTTTAGTTAGAAGGAATGATAAACACACACCAAAAAACTCCTTTATCAAGTTGAACACTGAATATAAATAGTTCTTTGTATTTATTAATATATATAATATCTTGTTCTATGTTTATACATGAAAACTTTAACTCGAGAAAGGAGGCTTTTTTTGTATGTGTGTGTGTTTATCATTCCTTTTCACTAAACCTTGTAAATTGTTTACTTTTGTATTTGGACTTATGGTAGATGTTCATTTTGTTATTTTATTGAAAAAGAAACAAATTATTTTTATTGATAACACATTTGTTGATAAAGTACCCATTGTATTTTTGTTTATTTTAAAGCCCAGAAGGAGCTTTTACATGAAACATCATCAATAGAAAAACAGTTTTTCAAAAACTGGTCCTGAACCCCACCATTACTAACTCGTCTAAATTTTATATTGGACCACTAACTCACTTTTTCTTAATAGTGTCAATATCGGTTCTAGTTCTTCTACCATCAATTTTCCTTATCATTACCAGCTATCTCTTGGTATAAATGTCGAAAGTATTAAAGAGTTTGTTTTTTAATAATTAGCAATAATAGCTATCTTTCTTTACAGTTTCTGCAGAAAACTTAGATGAAATCCTCAAGATTCGGCGACAAATCCACAAACCTTTATTTTTCTTATGTTAGTTTACTTAGTCCATGCCTTCATGCCATGCAACAGAGCCGAAAATAAATTTCTTTAACACACACATTGTATTTAAAGATAAAGGTATCAATCCTAGTATATTTGTAATGAGCAAGAAGCGGCCGATTTGATGGACACAATATTGAGAGTGTTCCGTAAAATAATGGGTCTTTGTTTTCGACCAATCCTGCATAATTAATTTTTCCTTCTTCCAATAGATTTTCAAGAACCCTAAAACTATTGTATTTAGGGTTTTTTGTGGCTTTACAGCTTTTACAAATAAATCAATCTTTTCTGTACACATTAGCAATGCTGTATATAACTTTTGTTTCTATATAAAAAGTAAACTTGTGTAATTAGAAAATATATTCCAATTCACAAGTAATGTTTTTTTTTAATTATCAAGGTTACTATTACCAAGGATTTATCAACACAAAGTTGCCTAACTAGTTACGTCACGTTCTTAATTCACACCTACCAAGGTAGATTAAAACTGACTCACTCGGATTTAGTCTTTTTCAATAAACCGTCAAATGCTACTGTAGTAATAATTAATAAATAAAAACAGATTTTTGCTTTTTTCAATGAATCGTACGCCGATTTCGATTGAAACGTTTCATTGAAAAATCAATAATCATCAGTCAGCAATAACGTCGCTTGGTCGTTTTCAGTACACTCTCTGTCATACGAATCTCAAAAATGCTTTCGAAAGAAACTGCTCGTTAATAAATATTATATCAACGGTATTAGTTCCATAAGACACCATTTCCACAGAAGAGCAAATTTTTTATATTAAAAAAGTAACGATTATTTGATAAATAATTGCCTGAAAAAAATTCCAATATTTAGTGTATTCACCATTCAGTGACTGGCGCCATTTGCGGCGATTTACATAAATTAGTCTCGTTATTGAAAATATCGGAGTCTAAACAAAGTACGTTAAGTTTTTGAGGTCAGCTCTCGTAACGCCAGGTCTTGGGTTACAATTACTATAAATCTATAATTTTGTATGTAATGTGTTTTAAATATCAGATTACCTTTTTGGTTAGACTTTTTTTGAGTTGATGTACAAAGTGCATAGTAAAATAATCGAAATATATTTAGACAAATCATCAAGTGGTGTGCCACAATCACGAAATAGTTTTTGGGAATTAATCCTGTTATTCAGCGTTGTGTCAACCGTTATAATAACAGCATCGAATGGCCTATAACTGACTTGATTTAACCAATGTCCTAAATCTATACCTAATTTGGTTCACACTTTATTAAAAGAAAAAAGCAAAAATTATGATATGATCCTTAGTGTTAAAAAGGCAGTCAATTAAAAAGAATATACAAATTTGTTACACAAAAATAAATTGTAGTAACGAATATAAAAATGCACAAAATTCATCTAAACAGTTTTGAGATTCCATTGAACCCGTAAAAAAAAAACCCGTACCGTTATTTTACGGGTAGTTATATGACATGGCCAGTACCATTAGACTTAGTTGTTTATAGAAACAAACACCTATTTTAATATAGATTGTATTCCAATTGCCATAAGTAGTATTTCTAATACACTCGATACAAGAGTGTAAGAAATCATAGTAAGTTTTGGTTTCTACTTATTGTTTTTCACTCTTCGCAAGACAGATTGTCTGAAAACGATCACAATTCTTAAATATAACTTTTACGGTGCTTTTGAATGTAATAATTTTATTAACGTAAATGTAGAGCCAAGTCGGAAGGGTTTGAAATAAGGCAAAAGCGGACCAAACTGAATTATACGACTGTTGCTGATCTTTTTTTCATTTTATATGACAATTTTTATATTTTTTACATAAAAACGAGATTGATTATACTTGCATTTTTTTATTCGCCATTATTAAAATAATATCCTATTTGTTGATTTTATATCTGCATTTTGAAATAGAAACGGTACGATAATAATAATGCGGAAGGCTCGAGAAGGAAATTCCGTTTGGTCTTATTTTGAGCATTTCCGTGTCATTTCTTCTCCCAGTATTTAGAGAACACCTTTTTAGTTTACTTTTACATTTTTGTGTTCAATGATTTTATCCCCCCTTATAATAAATAAAAATTGTAATTGTACATAGAGCAAGTTGTAGCCTCGATGTATAAAGCTAAATTTTATTGTACATATTTTTTAATTTATGTTGTACTTAGAATTTATTTTTATTTTGTAAGTTTTTTTTTAATTATTAAGACTGATCTTTATGAAATTTTGGTTCCTAAACAAGGGAAGTATTTCAAATAAAATTGATTGTTTAAAAATGATTGGTTTATTATTTAATTCCTTTTTTTCCGTTGGTCTATATGTTCGCAGAACAGCTAAAGAAACTACTTTCCCGATTGACTTAAAATTTTTGGAAAAAATTAGGGTTCATATGGGGATGATTGGTAACATTTTGGTGAAAATTCAATATTGCAAAACAAAATGGCGACTTTGTGAAATGTTAAAAAGTATTACTAAAAGAACTATTTATATTTATCTCAAATTTGACATAAAAATCAAGTATTATGTATGAATCAACTGGTAAAATTTTTTGGTACAAATCCGAGATGGCGGCTTACTATATTAAAAAATTCAGCCTGAAAAAGTACCTAATGAATTGATTTCAGATTGTGTGCCATAAAAAATTGTGGTATACATAAGTGCTGAGAGTTTAGTAATATTTATTGCTATATACAAAAACAATAAAAATATGTATTTAAAAGCGAAGCGCGAATGCCTTTGTATATCATCCTTCCGAAAAACGAATGAACAGACAAAAATGTATTCTATTTCTAGCATTGGTAGGGAAAATAAGAGTAGATATCTTTTATCTTTAGGCATTTTTTCATTCTTAAATTTTCTCCCTTTGCGTTTCCTAAAATATATAAATAGTGGATTGAGTCCCTTTACGCTTAGGGAAATCTTAAGCTTCCCTGCTTGAGAGATCGCGGAGTTGACATTTCTTGTACCGAGTTCTGTGTAGTTGCCCGTTTTGTTTATTGGCTTGCCAGTTTGGCTATGAACTTTATTAGTAATACAGTCCATAGTAAAATAATATGTCTAGTAAAACCTTGGTATTAATTCAAGATGGCGGAACAAAATGGCAGCTAAATAAAATTAAGGGTCATATGGAGATGATGTAAAATTTTAGAAAAAATCCAATATGGCAAAACAAAATGGCGGCCTAGTGCAATGTTAAAAAAATTGTTACTCAAAAACTTCTTATCCAATTTAACTCATATTTTGCACAATAATGTAGCAATCAAGTGGTACAATTTTGATAAGAATCCATAATGGCGGCTAAATATAATTTTAAAAATTTTACATATCTTCACGTTATGGCGTCCCAGGATACCAGCAAAATATGTTTTATCAATTTCTTCGGTTGTCTGTCTATCAATTCCCGTACGGCATAGCCTAAAAAGCTACCTAACAGAGTGACTTCAAATTTTGGTGAAAAATTAAAGGTGAAATGGGAATGACATGGTAATATTTGGCAAAAATCCAATATGCAGGAAAAAGATAGCGGCCTAGTGAAACGTTAAAAACTATTACTGACAAAATTAATTATTCAATTTAATTTAAAATCAAGTGATATATAAGAATGAAATGGTATCATTTTTGGTAGGAATATATAACACAGCAAAACGAAATGGCGGCGTAATAAAATATTTGAAAAAATTAGCCTGAAAACACTATTTATTATAAATTTTGTGCAAGCTTTAAGTGTGATACAAAGATAAACTGGTAAAGTTATAGTATGAATTAAAGATAGCCGAACAAAACGGCGACAAATTGAATGTATTTTAAATTATATAAAAAAATCAAGTGTGCCTGTTACTAAATGACTGTGTAGTGAACTAAATTGAATCACACATTACCATTCCTTATAAAAGGAAAGATTCATAACGAGAGAAGTTCCGGGTAATTTACCGTTTTTTTTATTGAAATTTTCCTCGAAACACGCCCCAAAAACAATATCTAAGTCACTGGTTTTATATTCTAAAACTGCTATCTTATTTTGGGAAGTACTATATATTGATAAAGTATATTTTGTATCATGATATCCATATGTATTTTATTTCGGATTGAACTGCATTAGGTATATTAAAAAAGTAGAAAAGTTTAGTGAAAGCCATTTTCCAAAAGAAAAATGAGTGTGATTGCTTGATGCCGGTTTCATCATATTTGAGATAAGAATAAAATCTCTCATTGGTTTTTGCCAAATCTTCTAATTACACATTACATATTTAATTCAATTTAATAAATCAGGAATTGTCGAAATAAAAATACGAAGTTAAATACCATGGCTGAGCCAATTCTCTGGGATTTTCTTTCGTAGAAAGAAAACAATACTTATATGTCACAAAATATATTTAAATATTAAAAATAAACGATCTATTTAAAACATTAATATCATAATATTAGATCCTTAATTTCCACAGTCTGGAGTAAGTTTTAACAATGTGCACCATCCTTAACTATTCTATTCTAGTGATATTATTTTATTGTCACCACGATATTTTATTTACAGTACTTAACAAAATATTTTCAAATGATTTCCGAGGTAAATATTAATATATTAGGAATAGTTAATTTACGGAAATCTGCGAGTCCCTAAAACAGTTTCCGATCTTTTATGTACACCATTTTATCGGCAACCGTGTGGAATAATAAATAAATGATGAGGGCAGAAAAAAACGCTACTTTCTCAAAGAAAAAACGATATAACTGATGGTATCCCAGAACTGACAATAAAAAATGAAATGGTGGATTCTACAGTCGCTTTTATCATATGAGCATATCCCATAAATGTAGAGAAACCCTTCCTTGTTATGGAATCTCATTTTGTTAATTACGAGTTAGGGTTAAGTTAGAATTTATATGGCATTTACAAGAGCTGGGCAGTAATACGAACGAAACATGGATGACACTGCCGAACATGTTCTTTGTTACTGCCCAGCTTTTGTAAATACCAGAGAATCCATTATGGGGGAAAGATGGCCAGAAATGGCCACAATTGGAGAATGCCCGGCCGCTACGGTACTGAACTACATTAATGCTGTTAGCTGGCTTAACGAGTAAAATTCCGAAGGAGGTAACAATGGGCCCACCAAGTAATAGATAGGTTGGCGCAAGTCACCCCTCCACACTCTCTATTTAACGTATCTAAGTTAGAAGTTAATCAAAATGTATAGGTTTATGTTTTTTATATCCTCTATCCAACTTTAAAACCAAAAAAAATCGAAAATTGTCTGGAGGTAGTTTTACAGGGGGTTGCTGCTTTCTAACAACCTTTGGCTGACAAGGGGAAAAATAGATTGCGGCATGACAAGACTAAAATAAAAAAGTGCGACTAAAAACACGTCTTTTTTGGTTCGTCCAGTTTGAAAAAAACGAAACTGCTTGTAGTATTTACTCAAAAACGGAGAGTCCTAGAAAAAAATAGATATTTTTTAACAGCACATTTTTATTCCACTCTTGTTATGTCCTAATTCGTTCTCCTTCTGGCAGCTAAAGGTGTTTAGAAATTAACAACCCTGAAAAAATATTTTGTATTAAGTACACACCTTGACTGTATTGTTATTTCTTTATTTTGTGTATAATTAGTTCTGTAAGAATAGGTAATTGAATTGTGTAAAGTCATATTATAAGATAAGTTTTTTTTGTGAACAATTTTATTTATAATTGACAACTATTATTGTTTTATTGTATATTAGCCACAGTGCTAAATAATGGATTATTAATTAATATTTTTCTAGGACAAAAAGTATTATTTGTAAACACATTCAAAAAAGAAGGAGATTATCAATTCGAGTCTATAGTTTTTTATGTATGTACATCGATTACTAAGCGATGGATTGACCAATGTGGATGAACATTTCAGGGAATATTCAGGATATTCCTGGAGTACAAACATATTGAAAAACATTTCTAAACTGGTGGAAAGGTGCTATTTTGAACTTTTTGCGCGATGTTAGATTGAACAATATATGCGTGCACCATTCTATCAAGAAAAAATATATATCATAAAAAAATACAATTGTATAAGACGTCTTAATATAGAATGATGTTACATATGCATTGGAACCAGCGACTATTTTTTAAACCTGACTTTTATAATAAAACTGGTAATAAATAGAACCAAAACGGATGAATTAAAAATTTGTATAAAACAAATAAAACCGACTTCAATGTGCTAAAAAGTCAAATTTAATATTTTATTCCATCTTGCGAATTTCGGTCTCATTATACTCGTGGTATTAGCCATAAAAAACTTAATACATAAACATATTTTTGTTATTAAGTAATTAAAAATAATTTTGGCTCTGACTTTACAAAATTAAATTTTCAAGACGAAATAAGATATTTTTCAATTCAGTCTTTCTTTATAAAATTTGTATAACCTGTAGAATTCACCATCAATCTTGGGACATCCTGTATATAAGTAAAATATTAAAACATTTAACACTTTTAAACAATTTAAAGAAACAAGCTTTGTACAATTTCAATTTAATTAAAATGTGAATAAACTAATTTGAGTTGAGTGCTATAGAGGTTTCATGATATTAAATAAAAATATTGATTTGTTCTTTTGATTGTCTCTTTTCGAAAAAAAACTGAACAGGGCAGATATGCGAATAAGGCTTGCATTTTTGAATCATATTAGAAAAACTTTGTTAGCAATAAATAAAAAGGGATAAAGAGCACTCTACAGTAGAAATATTTCAATAGCTTTATCCTTATCTACAATCACAGATCAACATTTCCAAAAATCTATCCTACAGGCAAGTTATGATAAGATATAAACTGACTTTCATCTTAAGGATATGTATAAAATTACCCATTCCCTGTGGTTGATATATTCTGTATTACAATATATTTTATACCTAAACTTAAATTAAACATTATGTTTGGGTTTTGGTTATAAATGCATCCCTCAATTAACTTTCGTATTTTTAAAGAGATAAAAACATGTTAAATACAATTTTTTTCTTTGGTGTAATTTGAAGATATAGAGTGTTCCGTTTTTCTAAAAATCGATATCAACTTTGGTTTATCAAAACGCCTGTATATTATCGATTAAAACGAAATATTAAAAACTTAAAGTTTCAAACAAAAATCTTTTTTGGCTTTTTCTCAACTGAATAGAAATGTTGTTTAACTTTAAATTAATTGAAGCAAATATTTAATATAATTACATACCTCAACATGTAGACTAGTCTGTCTACGGAATGTTTCGATACATAATATAAACAATATTATTTAAGCAAGCATAAGAAATTATATCATTTACCTTAAGTTTTTATAGACACATAGTATATAGATAGAATGAAAGTATTTGTACAACTACTATGTGTCTATAAAAACTTAAGGTAAATGATATAATTTCTTATACTTGCTTAAATAATATTGTTTATATTACGTATCTACTATCACTTCACTGATTGATAAAAATGGGTGCTTCACTAGGGACGTGCATGTGGGTGGGCTGCCGCTTCAATAATTTTCTAAAAAAAAACATGTCCGCCACTGACTTTTTTTATCTTTGTTTAGTATATACTATTAAGTCAAGTTTGATATTAATTCGCAAAATATATAATAAGCCGTGACTTAAGTGAAGCAGTCCACGCATTTTTGTTAGTGAAATATGTATTGTTTATATAACCTTCCACTTCTAAATTTCATTCGGATTGTTACAATTGTTTTGACGACGTTTGGAATAATTCAAAAATATAAAAAAATTTAACAGCCTGCATCTCAGAAATGAACCGAGATCGGACCGATGTTGATACGAACTTTTACTTTTATTTTTGGGTGAGGAATCTGCCCACGAATTTTTGAAAAACTCTATATAGCAATATAATTAGTTATTTTAATTTTTTAAATAATTTCGAAACTAATAGATTTATAAAATGTGTTATTTGTATGTAGTGGAGTTTTCTTATATGAAAGCTAATTTAAGGACATACTTATAACCGAAAGTTCTGAACTTTTAGATATATCTGAATTTCCAGTTGGAGATTTATCTCAATGTTCAATTTATATAATTCTAGTTTTTGTTGAATTTCTAAAAAAATAGAAATTTTAATAAAATTTTGTTACTAATAGAATTAACTACGAAAATCTCATTTTATATTATTTATAAATAATAATGTGTGTTTAGTCACATCTTCGAATAATATTTTACAATTTCTCAACAGATTTTTTTTTTCTTATGAATACAACACAGATAAAACTTAAAAATAGAGGTGAGCGTAATTATTATTAATTTATATTGTCAAATATTTAATCAGCCTTTTTTGATACGGTCATCTACACAAGCAATACCAAGAACTAACATAATCATGGGCAAATATCAATAAAATGCTAAGAATCAAATGAAAATAATATTAGCTCTTAAAAATAATATTGCTTTAAAATCACAATAAGTTAGTTTCTAACAGTAAGTGTCAATTTATACAAATGTAGATGCTGTTAAATAAACACTAGGCAAGAAATACCTGGAGAAAACTGACCAGTAAAAAAGAGTACTTAAAGAAAGATTTTTTTGTGTTCTTGATTTTATCCTTTTTAGTTTTTTAACTTCATTCTCACCGATGCCAACTTTTTTGTTGAAGCTTGAAGAAAGAATGAAAACACATTTTCACATACCAAATCTATTCGGATAAAACTGATTTGTCGTTAAAACAAATCATATAATTCAGAAACAACGTGAACTAATTTCAGTGTAAAAAATAATAAACAAATCGAAATGAAGAAAAAGCCTAGTTCTGGGTGCCCATAAAAAACGTGTGAGCGTTTTTCCAGATATTTCCGCGAGCTTTTAAATAGCTCAACATAGTGTAACAGCACCAAACATTACACGGATAGCTCTTATTTTTTAGTGGCTGTCCTAGGGGTAACAAACGACAATACAACACTGGGTTAACGCGACGTTCGTGATTAATCGTCTCTGTCAGCTGGCTCGATACTGGCGAGGAGGTTGATGCCCGCCTCCTGACTCTTGTAGGGAGGCGGGGGTTCCGCCACCAATCTGTTCGTCCTCAACACGTCCACGTACGAGGGCGGCTGATCAAAGGCGTTGCTGGCATTTATCACGTTGAACCTACACCGGAATGTTCGCATTATTTATGACTAACGAGTCTTTTATTTAAACATAAAATTACAACTTAATAATACTTTTTCAAACTCAAACCATGTTTTACCATTTTGGATAAATAGTATTTATAAACACTAAAATTATGCAAATAGAAATATATTGATTGATAAATAAATAAATAAATCGTTGAGAAAATTGCCAATTAACAAATTTAAAGTTCGATATATATTAGTGAAGGGACTATTCGACTGCAAATTAGGAAATTTCTAGAAAGAATTTGAATGTAATTAATCATTAATTAAATAGAAAATGATAAGCTCGGCAAGCAGTTTAATATAGCAGGTTTTTTTTTTATGACGCTAAAACACATATAAATTCTTAGAAATGAGTTTTCTCTATCCCTGTTAATAAGCCCTGCAGGTAGATGTCAAAGTTTCAGTTTAGTTATCAAAATTAAATATAATTTCAATATTTTTTCCGAAAGGTCTGAGGTGTTAAATAAAAATATTTTAATAAATTTAAATGCGCTAACAAAGACTAGATAATTCAAAGTTAATAAAAACTGTACTCAACTAAAACGTAGATGTAAGAAAACCAAACAAAATGTAATTCTACTTCTAAAAAATAGGGTTTATAGAATACTATAGAAAATTAAAATTTTTAAATAATTTGGGAATTTAAAACGAAAATAATTGTGATAAATAATTTATCGAGTTAGTCGTTACTTGATAGAAATTCATTATCACTAGTTTAATTTAGTTAGTCTACACTGATTTCTCCAAGGCCTTTGACAAGGTGGATCATGTGATCTTGCTGGCTAAGCTTTCTGAACTTGGAATTTCTGGAACTCTTTTATCCTGGTTCCATAGCTATCTGACTAACCGAAAACAAATTGTTAAGATATTTAATTTTCAATCTATTTCTATCCTTGTTTCTTCTGGAGTTCCACAGGGCCATCTATCCCCATTATTGTTTAATCTTTTTATTAATGATCTTTCTAAATGTATTACCAACTCAAATTTTCTTCTATATGCAGATGATTTCAAGCTCTACAAGTCTATTGCATGTTATGAGTATTGTATTGACATGCAACAGGATTTAAATCGTTTTGGAGAATGGTGTTTAATTAACAAACTTACTTTAAACATCAAAAAATGTACTGTAATGCATTTTTATCGAATTAAAGATCCTATTATATTCGACTATTCTGTGACAGATCTTGGGGTGACTTTCGACCAAAAAATGAACTTTAATTTACATATTGAGAATGTTTGCAATAAAGGGTTGAAACTACTTGGCTTTATCTCTCGATCACTAAAAGAATTCAATAATATATATTGTTTTAAAACTTTATACTGTTCCATGGTTAGATCCATCTTAGAATATGCAAGTCCAATATGGAATCCTTTTTATGGCAAATATGTTGGGATGCTTGAGAAAGTCCAACATAAATTTTTAAGGATAATAAATTATAAATTGAATATACCTATTGAACATTTAGATTATATTTTTTTAGAAAACATTTTAAATATTAGTTCTCTTGAACAGAGAAGATTTTTGTTTGATCTCAACATGCTATACAAGATTATGAATAATAAAATTGATTGTCCAGAACTTTTGGGGTGCATATATATATTCAGGTCCCCCAAAGAAACACAAGACACTCGGAACTCTTCCATGTTAAATACCATAGAACAAACTATGGACAGTCATCGCCCGCTACTAGGATGTCAAGGGCAATAAATACCTTAGATGCTGATATTTTCTATTTAACATTTTCTCAATTTAAAAAAGAAACATGTCGAGGTCTCACCACTCAGTGATAATTAATTGGCTAATAAGTGTACTATGATCAAATTGGGATTATATATAATTTTTGTATTTTAAATGTGATGTGAGCCGCCACTACAAAATTAAATATATATTTATATGTGTTGTTAGTATTAATTGTCGAATTTAACATAGCTTTAAAAAAAAAATAAATAAAAATAACTTAGATTAATTAATTTAATGTTGCAAGCTAAATTTTCTATTTTGTATACATTTTAACTAATTTTATTAGAAGTAAGTCATTTGAAGTGTAAATTGTTAAATTGTAAATGGCATGTCCGTTAATTAAATAAATAAATAATAAATGAACAAACTATTTTCATTTAGTAATTTCCATTCACTTATTTCAGCTTGACAACTGTTTCGATACCCTGTGTCTTTTTCAAAATCCAATTCAGGGCTGTTTTGAGTTGGTTTTCGGGAAAGTATGAATACATTTTAAATAAATATGGCAGTTCCGAAGAAAAAAAAAGGTTTTAAATGCAGATAAAGCACGCAATGACGTTTTGCCATACTTGTGTTGTACATAAGCATTTGAATATCTGTATTCAAATGATATTCAAATACAAAGTATTCAATTCTAGAAATCATTTATTTATCCCTTCGGTAGTTTATACATATCCGTGACGTTCCATTTGGTTCTCTGTGAGGATGTATCAATGTCAGTAAAAAGAATATCACCTAATATTCTTTTTTAAAAGTAAAAAAGAACATCGGTGCTTGTTATTAAAATTTTTAAATGAACATATTTACGTACCTATGGCAAGATGACATCTTTTTACCTTTAATGTTGCAACATGATATGACGACTGCAATAAATCTATAGGATTTGTCAAACCAAAATTTATAATGGACACGTAGGTTGTAAACGCAGGGCCGTACAAAAAAATGCTGGTTTTTATAACTCCAACTAGATTGCACAAAACGAATTTACCTGGACGGATCGAAGAGTAGCGGATCGTCGACATCCGACGAATCGATGATGATGTTGCGGACGACGTTGCCGTTGCCACCTCGGGTGCCGCGCGGCGTCCTGGTGGAAGCTGTGCGGTACGCGTACAACCCGCAAGCCGGGATCACGTTGATGTTGGTCTGATTGCGCAGCGCGATGTTCTCGCACACGCGCGCTTGCTGCTGCTGCAGAGCCGCTTTCTTCGCGAAGATTACCACTTTCGATATAATGAGCAATAATAGGATGACTGAAAACAGGATACTGACCACACCTAAATAAATATATATATGTAGTGATGATTTGCATTAAATTATTGATAAAAAAAAGCACTAGCTTAAAAAGTAAGTTTTAATAGCAATTTAAAAAATAAATGAATAAATACTTACACACAAGAATAAACAAATACCTCGCAGTGTGTTGGGTCTGGGAAACGGTAGGGAAGCCTAATTCCATTTCTTCATAGGCTATACAACAAAAATGAAAAAAATTCTTAATTGAGTTACCTAAAACTTGAACTTAACTCATTATGAAAAACGACCTTATTTAGATCTGCAAATAGTTATTTTATGTTATTTTCCACTTTCCTGGACAAACTTAAGAATTTGGAATGCAACACTTAAACAGACTATAAATGGATCAGACCCTATTCATCTACAGAGTGTCCTATAAAGAATAGAATAATGCTACAGCATCCTTACACAAAAATATTGCCATACACCCCAGTTTGCTTAATCCGAAAGTTGATACTGAAAGAGATACCGATTTTTTGGGATGAAAATTCAAAATGGTATTAATTCCATGAGACATAGACAAACTGTCACATTATTCAATCTTAGATGTAAATTACTTAAAAATGCTGAGAAAATGTTTAGAAGTTCTTGGTGATCATATTGAAAATGTTATGTAAAAAACAAAATACTCAACATAAAATAATATCACTTTTTTACTTTAATATCTAGTTTCATTTTTCTAACTTTTTATAAAACCCTTTATCCAATACCAAATTTTATTAGAACATTACCTTGATTATTTTGAATGAAATTGTCTCATGAATGTCTATCTCATAGCAACTTGTGATAGGAATTAAGACGGGAAACAAATGTTTAAAAAAATCTCAGATTTGTAGAAAAATTAAATGTGGTAAAGGATAAACTGAAACAAAATTCAACATCACGGTCTTAAAAAAATCAGTGTAAAAACAGTTCAATTTCAGTATATTTTAAATTATGCCCAAAAATCAAGGGTGTCATAGGTAGAACCTGGCAAAATTTTTAAACGAAACCAATATGGTGGAACAAAATGGACCCAATAAAAATATTTGAAAAGACAGTCCAAAATCCCCCCACTTTATCAATTTCATTTCTGCATAAATGACAAAAATTAATCATATGTTGATATAATATAATATATATTTTCGTGCTTTGAAATGTCGACAAAAATTATAATTTGTGCTCTCAAACACCTCCACATATAAATTTTCAATCAGAAAAATCACTCTCTCAGATTTTACATATCTTCTCTTTAGCATTCCTAGTTGCCAAAAAATATATTTTATCAATTCCGTCGATCCATCTGTCGGTTTGTCTATCTGTTCGCCAGTTCACAGCATAGATTTATTTCAACTTTTGAAAAAAAAATTAAGGCTCATAAGGCAATGACCTGGTCACATTTTGGTAAAAATCCAATATACCAGAAAAAATAAAGGCGGCCTAATGAAACATTAAAAAACTAATTATCCAATTTACCTCAAATTTTGCAAAAAAATCAAGCGTTGGTACCATTTCAGTATGAATATAAGATAGCAAAACAAAATAACAGCCTAATAAAATATTTAAAAAATCAAATGTAATGTAAAAACTATTTATTGAATTCGTTTTAAATTATGCCTAAAATCAAGTGTAGCATAGTTAGAAACTGGTAAAATACTGATAGGGATCCAATATATTGGAACAAAAAGGCATTCAATAAAAATGTGTGAAAAGACAGTATATGTGTTCCTAAATTCAAATTCAAAAAACATTTATTGTGTAAAGATAAAAAAAATTCAGTCAATATTACATAAAATGACAAGGTACACTAGATAGTGGTATTAACAACCAGGCCCCAGGAAAAATAGATTAAAACATTAAGAGGAAAACAAGACACAAAAAAAAACATTAGTTGAAACATATTCAGATTAAAAGTTTTTAAACTTTCTCTGACCTCCTGCTTCGCTTCAGTGTTTGTTTCACAGAGAGCTTGGATTTAGAAGTCAAGCTTGGCAATAGTCTTGTGATTTGGTTGCAGGCATAAGGTGCAAGATAAGAGAAGCTTGTCCGAAAAGTTTGGTTCTAGGCCAAAGTTAGTTCCCCGAAAAGGTCTGTCATGAACATCGCTTCGTCTAATAAGTTTTTCAGCTAAATAACTATGTACTAAACTAAATTGGTTCACACTTCACTATTCCTAATAACAGGAAATATACATAATGAGGGAAGTTCATTCTGGGTAAACGAAATTTACTGATTTTTTAGTAACATGTATTAAACTGACCCTTAAACACAATCATTTCAGTCAAATCCAATCACAAATAACAATACTTCTCTTCCATATAGAATTTTCTATATAAAAAAGTGATAAACCGCATTATCGCTTGAACTAAATAAGTGTGGCAATTTTGAAGTTAATTAAGTGGTAGTATGTAAAAAATTCATTACAAGATTTGAACCAGACATACAATTTATACACAGAGAGGTTAAACTAAAGAGTGATAACAACTTACAGTCGGAAAGCCCTTGACAGCACAGTGGTCTATTCGTGACTGTACAATTGGGGTCATGGTGTCTATCACAGCACCAGGCTGACGGTATGCACCTTCCATCATCGCAAGGTATTTTATCTAAAATGTTCAAATGAAGCAAAATTATTAAAAAAAATAGTGAAATACTCTGAATAGTCTCAAAATAAATCATATTTAGTGATTCCTGCTAGTAGAACTAGGTTTTTAAATTATCTTGCACCCAAACTGTACAACATTATCCCATTTCTGGGTAAAAGAATGTTAGAAATTTTTTTAGGTTAGATTTAGTTTCTTCTATTATTCTGAAATACCATGAAATTCTAATTACTATTACTTAATTATAAGAATTTTCAAAACCTCTGTACACTGCATATCTATATGGATAATTAATTATCTAGTTGCCCTTTAGAACTTGTAAGACTGATTAACAATTGTACTAATTTTTAACTAATCAATTAATATTGGTACTATATATTTTGATTTGTTTTTAAATAAATAAAATAAAATGTCAGCATTACCTTTACAGGGATCTATACTGCACTTCTCTACACTTTCATCAGATCCATCTTTGCAGTCTGGTTTTCCATCACAGACATAGTGTTGGATAATGCACAATCCATTTGACCTGCACTGAAACACACACCATATCATTTTTTTGCACAACATAAAGGTGCTAGAGTTACATATGTAAATATATTACAAACTTTTATTTAAATTGCTTTGTAGATATGTATGTGATTGTTAAGAGAAATCTTTAAAGCCAATTTTAAATCAGTTTCACTTGACCTATTAGTTAGAAATTTTGAACGTGTACATTTTGATCCCCTTTGATTTGACTGATTGCTTTAAAATTTTGTATATAAATTAGGCTCCACGATATTACTTTAAATTGGGTTGATTGATTCCTTAAAAATGACAATCTTTATAGTGATTTTGACCTGCAGGACTTTTTAATTATTGTAAATAATGTTCGCTGATGTTTTTGCATTTTAATTAAAGTTTTTTTAGACCGAGACTAAAGAAGCTTCACTTTGAAACAGTCAGCTTAGAAAAGTTGCCTTAAATGAAATCATAGCTTTAATAAGATCATAATGTGTCTATATAGGTCTTAAAATACAAGAATACATACTGGAAACATATGTTCGTTACAATATATAGTTTCCCTGGTGGGTTTCGGTTCCCGTCTTACTTCATTCCTAACCAGCACCTCGACTGCCTTAACTAATTTAAACTTATCGCTGATACATAAATATTTCCCTTTATCTTCTGACTGAAGTGGTTCGAACTTTTTCACCGACTTATTCATCTCTTTAATGTCGGTACTACTTTGAGGTCGCAGTTTGTTTAAAATACTGTCGTCCCGTATCCAGGACAAGTGGTCGTCGAATTGGGATTCATTGGCAGTGGAGACCAGCTCACACACCAGCGAAAAACTCCTACCGGCACTTTCTTCGACAGCGTTCGAAGCAACCGGATAAAATCTGTCGTCCGTTTTCTTGTTGATTTGCAAATTTAATTCAGCTAAAATGACCACATAGTAATGTTAATTTCAAGTATAACCTAGTGGGATTTTTACATGGACATTTTTAAGAAGGAAATTTTCAAATTTTTTATTGATACACTTGCCTGCAGTAAAATTTGCTAAACATAAAAGACCGAAATAAAATAATACACTCCACATTTTATTGTTTTTTTTTCACAAAGTTGCCAATGATGCCATTTCTGTGCTGTCAATTGTCAAATAGTCAAATGTCAAAGCCATTTACCCAAACAAAAATCAAGGTCATTCATTTTTTTTCTTGCTCTTTTTTGTGGGCTATTACTACCATACAGTACTTAACTACAAACTTATGTGGCATATATTTAATTTGCACCGACTACCTATATGACGATTAATCCCCACCGCAGTAAAAATGGTTTGTCATTGCACGAGGATTCATAAAAGGGAAGAACTTCAATGATAATTAACAGTAAAAAATGGGGGGCAAGTTTTTTTAGCTGAAATGTGATATATTCACAAAATATTTTTTTGACATTTATAAGGTTCCTGAAAGCGGTAATTAAAAATTTCTCTGCGGAACGGTAATTATTTACTTTTTTTATATTATCGGCGATTTTGATGATTTTTTATATTCAGTGAAATGGTACCGGATGTTAAGTCTTTAATGGCATAGCAATAAAAACGCTTCTTAGTTTAACGAACGGGCTATATTAACTCCAAAAAATAGCTCGTCAGAATAAATAAATCTAGCTTTATTAGAAAAAAATACTACTCCACAATTAACATACTACTGAATAGATGTAGTTATAGGCCAAGAAAATCCGGTTAATTATCCTGTCGAGTTCCTACACTCTCTAAGCCCTTCAGAAATCCCTAATCATCAGTCAAGTAGGGGCACCAGTGACGCATATTCAAAATTTAAAATCACCAAAATTGTGTAATGGAACCCGGTTACAGGTTAAAACATTGCGAAACCATGTAATAGAGTCTACGTTATTTCTGGCCTTGGTTGGGGAGAGACAGTTTTTATACCACGTATCTCTTTAATTCCGTCAGACTATCCTTTTCAGTTTAACCGTGTACAGTTTCCTTGAAAGCTTTGTTTCGCCATGACAATTAACAAAGCTCAAGGGCAATCTTTAAGTAGAGCTGGAGTAGACTTGCGCTATGATTGTTTTTCCCATGGTCAACTCTATGTCGCATGCTCTAGACTCTAGAGTAAGTTCACGTAGTAGCTTGGCTATTTTACAACCAGAGAATGCAACCACAAACGGGGTCTATAAAGACGTAAGTACTCAAATGGGAACCCGTTAGTTCATAATAAATGCATAAGCAGGTGATTTTTTATAATCTCAGTGGTCTAAGGGGGTTACTACGTCATATGGGGATGAAATGGTTAATGTAAACTGAATTTATTCACCTTTTAGACATTAGCTGACGTGATGCAGTGGTTAGATAAGTAGCCTGTGACTGAAATGTTTTTTTATGAAATGTAATTTTATATATAATCGTATTTTAATAAAATCGGGTTACGTTGAACCTTATTAATAATAATAAAAAAAAATAAAACTATAATCAAATCCAAGTTCGAATGTATGCTTCGTCCACTTTTGTAGAATATACTAATTGAAAGATAAATGGCCCCAGAGTTTGTAAAAATCATTGAAATTCAGATCCAAAAGTAAGATAGAGAATATATTATTTCTGTTAAAACTCATTTACATAAGAACTAGCTGACAATATATTCATGTTCTCGTTTAAGTGTTATTAACAACGAACAAAACTATATATAACAATTAAGGACTTAACTAACCTTGAAAGTAATTTTCCACTCATCTATAAAAAGTACTAAGTCCGTTTCTCTTTCGAAACCATGAATATGGCGAATCCAGCGAGCGAGGCCATATTAAGTTCAATTGCGATTTTCAAATATCTCAAAAGAAATTATTACAAATTCTACAATTGACATTTTGTTTTATTTCATTCAATAATTTATTAAGTATTTATAATATACATAGCATGATTGCAGAAAAGAAAAACAATGTCTTGTTTTCAGTCAAGTGGTATAATACAGTGAAAAAACTACTATTACACGCGTTTCGCCAAACAGGTATTATCAGATCTAAAATGCATTAAGAACCTAATAGTATCGTATTTAAAAATTAAGAGCTAAAAAGCCTAACTTAAAACAACAAAAACATGTAAATATATAAAACTGACACATACAACTACATAACTAATTAATATATTCTCTAAACAAACACTAAAGTGTTATGTCTTCCAAGCGCATTATGTATATCTAATTATGGAGTTGTATGTGCCAGTTTTATATATTTTACATGTTTTTGTTGTTTTAAGGTAGGCTTTTTAACTCTAAATTTTTTTGTCTGTCTTTTTGCGTCTGTCTGTTCGCGGCATAGCTAAAAAACTCGATTGACTTCAAACGGTGGTCATAAATTGAGAGTCATATGGGGATGACAAATTTGGCACATCAATCAAGTTTTATGTAGGAATCAACTGACCGAATATTGCTACGAATTCGAGATGGATGAAATATTTAGAAATTCACTACTATTTTCAAATTGTGTGCTATATCTAATTGCAGAGTTAAACTTGTAAAGATGTGGTACTAATTCAAGATGGCGGAATAAAATGACGGCCAAATTGACTCCAAATTTTCGTCACAAATTAAGGGTCAGATGGGACTGATCTAGTAATATTTTGGTAAAAATCCACTCTGCCGGAAAAAAATGGAGGTCTAGTGAAACGTTAAAAGAAATGTTACTCAAAAAACTAAATATACAATTTACCTTAAATTGTGCACATAAATCAAGTGTTACATAAAAATGAACTGTTGGTATGAATATAACGTAGCAAAACAAAATGGCGACCTAATGAAATATTTAAAACATGAGCCTGAAAAAATTATTTATTAGATTAATTTTAAATTTGTGCGAGCATTAAGTGTGATATAGAGATAAACTGGTAAAGTTGTGTTACGATTTCAAAATAGCGGAACAATTGGCTTTAAATTTTGGAAAAGAATTAAATATGATGTAAAGATAAACTGGTGCGAATTCAACATGACGTAACTACTTATTGAATTCGTTTTAAATTATGTCCAAAAATCAAGTGTGGCCTAGGTTGAAACTGATTGCTACGAATCCAATAAATTGGAACCAAATGAAGCCCAATAAAAAGACAATATTTGTGTTAATACACTTTAGTATTCTTACAAAAGGGAATACGTATTCATAACGAGGGAAGTCCCGGGTAAACGAAATTTACTGTTTTTTTAGTTTTCGATTTTTTCTTTGAGAATTTAGATATCGTTGTCAAAATCGGACTTTTTCAATTAAAGATTAATTCCCAATCTCCCTATTCGTCATATTGATCATCGTCTTTTCTATAAGTGAAGAGAAACACCTTTAATTGAGTATGTTCTTTTTGCACAAATTTTCAAAAAAACCAATTTATTTGGGAAAAAAAAACAAAATAAGATGTTTGCGATAATATGTTTGCTAATGAATAATAGGTGCATACAACAGATCAGGCCGAGGAAGCTTCAAGAGCTACCGCTATTACACTAGATGCCAAAAAATATGTTTTATCAATTCCGTCAGTCTGCATATCTCAAAAACCACATATCCGATGGACTTCGAATTTTGGTAAAAAAACAGGACATTTGAGGATGAATTAATGAAATATTAACTACTTATACTACTAAATCCAATCATTGTATTACCTATCAGATCGATATCAAATTGTGCGCAAGAATTAAGTGTGATATAGAGATGAACTGATAACATTGCGGTACGAAATTAAGACAAGGCGGCTAAAGAAATTGTAATCGTAAAAAATCTCCCTCTAGGGTTTTACATAGCTAAATATGGGTACGAATCGAATTTCGTGAAACAAAATGGCGCTCAATAAAAATATTTTCAAAGTCAGTATATGTATACATTTGTGTTACTAAATGACTATGTGTGGTACTAAGTTGAATCATAGTTTACTATTTCTAAGAAAATATTCATTCATTAGTTTTTACATTTAAATTATCAAAATACTATTTATTTATAGATAGAGTAAAGCGCTGTCGGTAATTGTACCTGTGTTTAATTAAATGTTACGAAATATTTATATTAAGTATATAACAAAATACGACGTGTTCAAATTGCTTTAAATAATTTCACTTTAATACCTTGAAGGTTGCCTAACTTTTAAAGATATTAAAAAATGTTTACAAAAGTTTTATGGCTTTTTGTGAATCGCCAAGATTTGATAAAAAAAAACTAAACAAATGACAATTGAGAATTGAATAAATGAATATCAATCTTGCTATTTTAAATGGGGAATCTTTTTTTATGGTAGGTTTTGTTAATTTGAGGTGCTTAAGTGTTTCTAGTTTTTTGAAATTCGTTTTTAGAATTAATTTTCGAGATTTATTAACCCAATTATAACGTCTTTGTATTTTTCGCGTTGCAATAAATATAATGTTGAAAAGATTTAAAGTGTTCTTGTTGTATCCGTCCCTGATACAAAAACCAAAATAACAAGAAAATTTACCATTACCGAGCATAAGAAAATATGCCGATATTTTAATTAAAGTTAAACTTGGTCCTTTCAGATGAAATATTTTTCATAAACAAATTTGATGCCTAGTGAAATAGCAAAATTTTTAAAACTACCACATCCAGAAAAATATACAGGCCATTGTTTCAGACGATCATCTGCTTCCTTGCTATTTACTAATGTTAAAACAACACGGCGGTTGGAAATCTTCAACGGTAGCTGAGGGTTACGTAGAAAATTCCCTTAACAAGAAAAATGATATTTCAAATAGACTTTTGTCAGTCAAAATCCAAATATGACCTCGATCACAAGCAGCAATATTATTAACAAATCATCATCAAAGGAGGCTACAGAAGTTAAATTTAGTAATCTAACAAATTGCAACATTACTATTAATAATTACAATAATTATAAAGAAGAAAATTAAATAATTTAACTATAATTTCTATTAAAAAGTTACAATTATTATAAAGTAGAAAATTAAATAATTTAACTATAAGTTCTATTAAAAAGTTACAATTATTATAAAACAGATAATTAAATAAATAGTTCATTAGTTTAATTTGTATTATATAAAGGAGAAAATTAAATAGTTTAATTTTATTTCGTACTTGTATTATTTACGGTTGTAGAAAAAGTATAGTGTGCAATACGTGCGTCAAGACTTTTATACCCTTGTGTGATATTGTGACCCTCGCCTTCGGGCCACAAACATCACACTCGTGTATAAAAGTTAACTTCACGCACTTGTTACACAATATACTATTACAAAAGTTTTATGGCTTTTTGTGAATCGCCAAGATTTGATAAAAAAACTAAACAAATGACAATTGAGAATTGAAAAATGAATATCAGTATTGCTATTTTAAATGTTTTTTTTATGTTTTAGTAATTTCTTTTTATATCCCAATTATAACTTTTTTATTTTATTTTTAATAAACAAATATAATTTTTATCAATTTGTGACAAGAATCTGACAAATAAAGAACTGAGTTTGTTTGTAATTTCTTTTTATATCCTACTTTTTTATTTTATTTTTAATAAACAAATATAATTTTTATTTAGAGTGCATGTAAATAAAAATTTTTTTTACGTGCAACACGCCTCTAAAAATTTGCTCCTAATCGGTCACTTTTATTTAAAGGCGTATTGCACACACAATAACTTTACTTTACTTGCACTCTATCTTGAATCCGAATAGACTTTAAAAATCATATTACATTCGCTTTTTATTTAAATAGTCAGAGTTAGCAAGAGAAGACGAAAAAATTGCATACGCGTTAATCGGCGATGGGTCGCTCGCTCGCAAAAGGGAAAGTTGACGATTTTGGTAACCTCCTCATCGGCGGCGGCAGAATCATCCATCGGTCAGTGTCGTTTTAATTTGCAGCCAAAATTGCTACCGCATGTAGAGGTAATTAATTACTATCGCGTCGTTACCTATTAGGTCAAGGAGCAATTAAGCTAGATGAAATAACACCGAAGTATCGACAAACGCGAGCGATTAACCATTATGTGATTCTTGTGGCAAGCGGCAGCAACACTCATGGACGAAGAAAAATGAAAGTGGAATTCTAAGCAGCGCGACGGCGACAAGCGTCCACTCCCATTTAATATTTATTTTATTAAAGAATATCATTGCGAGTGTTAAGTGATGAAAACTGTTGCGTATGTTTCCTGATTTTTCCTAATTCGATTCGATGTGTTCATGTTAAGAGACATTATTTGATAGTTAATCGTCAGATTAACAAAATGAGAGTGAAACCAGGATTTTTCTGCTTTGTCATAATATACATTGTTGGTAAGTACATATCGGTGCAAAAAAAAAACAACTATTCCGACACTGACGTTCGTTTTCCTAGTCAGTCAGACAGCGGACAGAATTTGGTTTTAACATTGTCGTTGCATGAATTCCGAGAAATGCGGTTTGAAATATTTAAAAAAAACACTTTTTTTTTTTAATTTACTGGTTTAAAAAAATATTTCCTGGAACAAGATTAGTCTACGCATAAATGATGTTTCATAAAATGCAAAGCGTTTAAATGTGTCGTAATCAGTAACTTTATTTTTGCTAACAGAAAAATTAGCTATGTCAAAATTCAATTTCAATAGGTATAATTCAGAACCAAACAAGTAAAAAGGAAAAATGTTTTTTAAACAACCAATATAAACGTTTATTAGAAATACACAGGGTGGCGCACTTAAAATAACCCAGTACCTTATCTGTAAAACTGTAGGAGTCACAGAGAAACTTAAATATAAAAGTTTATCTTAAAACGAAGCTTGATTTTATGCTATTTTTGTGTATAAGGGTCTAAGTCGTATTCCTTGACCCACTGTCAATCTCGTTATTTTCAATACGTCACCCTATATATTTACACAATTTTAATTTTTGCAATAAATTTATTTTAACACGTCCTATACCTAAATTGAGTTGTTTTTAGTTTTAACATAACGGTTTGCACTTCCCTAACTTTGTTTTTAAATATCTATAAACTGAGAACAACTTCCTGTTAAACCGTAAATTCAAAATTTTCAATTTCCTCTCTCTTTTTACTCTCAATCACAGTTTCACACCTTCGACGCTCGGCCTAATAGAACAAAAGCAAATCAATTGGTGGGGACTATAGAGAAAAAAGAACGTGTTATGTGAAGATCCTAGCGTCACAAATCATGTGTATCTAGATCTCAGATGAGTTCGTAAATTTCCATATACGTAATTTTGTTTGTAACCGTGATTTATAATAATTATCAGACTTTTTGATAGTCTAGCTAGCCTATCAAACATTTTTTGTCGAAAGTCAAACAAAACATACAAAATTCCTTGTACGATATACTCAAAAACACAGTTACAGCCGATATATAGATGCAAATGAGCGGATCATTTTATTTCACTAGCTAGTTTTTAGAAGTAGAACGGTCATTTTATCTTCCGTCTCATAAAACTCGAGTAATACGAATTTTCCAGGCGTTTAAAAATTCCGTCCCACGTAATGATTATTTAATTTAATATTATGACTTTTAACTTAATTATCCCAATCAAATATATCCAGTTCAATTTAAAAACTACCAACCCAATTAATTGACCGTAAATTGTTCACAAAACAAAGTGTGAATGAAGCTTCTATTGTATTGATTTAACATTTTGACAAAAATTTGATATGAATTGAAGATGATGACGAAAGGAATCCTCCAGACCAATGTGCGCTAATCACGGCTTCAGCGACGCCTAGAAGTCACACCAAGGCGATGCAGATCCTTACATTTTTTTTGCATAAAAAGCGCAACACATATAGAAGGCCGTGAAAAACAACAACCATCGCGAAATTAGCGAGGTAAGGATGAATAAAGCACTGATACGCGAAATTAATTCTCAGCGTATAAAAAAAACACCCGCTCTAGACGCGAAAATTTCGTGTAAGTCCGCACAAATACATAAATAAGTCGACATGTACCTAAACAGCATTTATTGTGGGGAATTATTCGCTGCCGTTTGCAATTAATTCGTGTTGGTCTGAAAGATCCTGAATATAAAATGAAGTATAATTACGCTAAACCTTACATTTCTTTCCCTGTAGAAACATTAAAATTTAAGTGTTAATGTAATTGTTTTTGAGCAAATAAAAATTCTCATTATATTTCAGGTCTGAACGCGTTCATAATTCCCGATGAACTGCCCTCCATTTTATCTGTGATCTACTCCAACATTCCTACATTAAAAAAAGGTAAGTATAAATGAAACCTAAAATGATATGAACCAAAATGATCAAGTAATTTTTATGTATGTTCATTGTGCATCGATAACTCCGCGTCTGCTGTTTGACCAATTTATAAGAAACCCATAGCAAATATATATATATTGCCTATAGTGAACGCATCAGAAAAAAATATGCATGTTAATAATGTGTTTCATATGATTTTTGGGTTTTTTTAAATTTTAACAATTTTTATAATATTAATAATACCTCACATATATTCATACTAGCTAGTTATTTATTTTATATATTATGATAGCGGTTTCCTTACGTTTTTTTTAAGTTTTTATTTCCTTAAAATATCGAAAATCTACGCGTTTAACACTCAAAATTTAATTGCCGTGAGACACTAACCTAAAATAATTTTGGGTGCAAATTTGAAACGAATCAATTTGAGCATTTTCAAGTTAGCGTTCAAATTTACACTATACTTACAGATATATGCATTTTTCTTTTAAATATTTTTTTCGGTGATCTAGGTATTCAAAATTGTCATAAAAACCTAAACTAATGTTTTTTGATAATATTTGTGATTTCCATACTTCCCACATACGATGTGCTGTTTGCTTTCAGTTAGCTCGCTAGAAATAAATTTCATGAATGCAAAATGTTTGTTTTGAATCGCAGGAACCGACTCACGCATAGGATGGGGTTTCAGATTAGGTGAAAGAGCTGACTTTCAAGTACTGGTGGAATTGGGCCCGCAAACTTACACGCAGCCCTTGGCGAATCAGGGGAGCTCCACGTCTAACAACAAGAGAAATACTCTAAACAACCTGGCCAACACGTTGTACGCCCAAAGACAACAGGAGAAGAAAAACAAATTGGATCAAGAGAAGGTAAAGAAGGTATTTTTTCTGTACAATCAGACAGCTTGTTCGAGAAGTATGAATTCTAAATACAAGCCTATATCCAATTTTGTTGCCTTATTTGGAAACCTCTAATAGGCTAAAATTTCTTCACAAATCGAAATATAAGACACTGAATGAAATACCAGTCGTAGAGTTAAAACCGTTATTTTTTATTTTAAATTGTAAAATATTGAAAATTACCCCCCTTAACTTCCTGGTAATAATAATAAGTCCCTTCTAACATTTTCGAGCATTTCAGGCGTTACATTAAGACAAACATCAGTAGATGTTTGTTGCAGTTTTTGTAGTTTATTGGGTTTGTAAGAAATACACGCCCTTTTAAATAACCACAATGGAAGAGATTAAGTGAAGCAAAGCCCGACGACAGCGACAAACTGAGTTATAATAATCTATATCGTAGAAAAGTTGCAAGTATAAGGATCCTCCCTCAAGTGTACTAAAAGTTGATACGAACTTGGAAACAACACTTTTCACAAAATTTACATAAACTGGTCCATTTGGAAAAGCTTTATTAAACAGTCCGATCATAAAAAATATTTTGGCTGTATCTTCATTATTACGAACCACAACGAAACGAAAAAAAAAAATGAAAAGAATTAAGTACAAATAGCACAAAGTCAAAACGCTTAAGTTAGTACATACCGAACGACATACATTAATAGGTTGTGTTGTTAAATTCTTTTGAAAATCATAACGAGATAGTAAAATACATTTTTTATCAATAATAATGACACTCTACGATATTTCATTTTTTGTCACTTCTTTTTCATTCCCTCACTATTCGGAAACGAGTTGACGTGGAGACCTCTGGTTTGCGCAGAAATTTCCATCTTTTAAAGCTCTGTAAAGGAAGATAAAATTCGATATAGGATTGCATTTAATATTCAGAAGTTCAGCTACCTCCAGAAAGAATGGCACAAACTTGACCCCCAAAAAATTTTCTCACTGTTATCGGGGAATTTTCCGTCGGTAAATTGTTGTCGGGGAAATTTCTTAGACCTCAATTATTAAACTAGCTAGCTTTGTCACTGCTCGAGTTATTTGCTTAAACTAAAACTTTTTGAAAACCCTCCCTGCATAACACACTTAATTACAAACATGTGATCTCGTTATTATAATACATCTCTTGTACGTACCTTTGATGATGCTTTTTAAGCAAATAGGAAAATCTTTCATCTGTTCTTTCACGTAGGTGGAGCGCAATTCGCAGTCTTTTTGCATTAATTTAATAGTTCATCATGTGAAAATCATAATAATAATAAATAGTAAATAGTGATAATACGTTTATGATTTGAAAGCTTTTATTATTTAAAAAAAATATACTCAAATAGATTAAATGGGTAGCTGTCCACAAAACCGGAAAAAAGTCAATCTAAATATTTAATAAAACGTTAAAAACGATTAAAATGACAATACAGGGTGTGCATATCTCTATGTCAAGTAGTATCACCTTTCTAGCATTCTTCAATCCAGCAAGGCGAACAGTGGCTGCAGAACTGGAGAAAAACCATAACACAAGCAGGCGAAGAGAACGAGACGGGTTCCTTAAAACCGCAACCAGGAATTGCCATAGGAGAAATTGATGCAAAATCGGTAAATAGTATAGCTCCTCAAACACCGTTCTAATATTAACATAACCATTTATGAGAAACCTATTTTACGCAATAATAAATTTGCTTTCTTAAATACCCCCATATAATAATTTTTTTCTCGAATCTGCACAAGTGACAAAATTTGCTCACCACTATAAATGTTTAAACTGCATTTAAATATTAATAATTTCCACTCTTAAGGGAGAACTGCACGCAAAAAGTGAAAAATCAGCGACAAGGTCTAGTCAAGTTCAAAGTAAGATGAAATGGTACTACGTATTAGAAAAAACTTCCTGCGCGTCAGACTTCAAAAAATGTGTAATTTAAATTACATTTCGGTTAAAAATGGGTTCAAAAGGGTTCACGCGCTGCAGAAATACAAAGACATGAGTACGATTTACCATTTCAAATTTTGCAGGTTACTTAGACAAAGGAACAATACAAGGCGGTAGAGAGCCATTTTGTGGAAAAAAAATTATATGCGATGGCATTTGCGTCAAAAAGTGGTCAAAAAATGGTCAAAAATGGATAAATCTGCTTCTGTTAAAGCCAATGGAAGGTTGTAATTTAAAGCCAATGGAAGGAAGTATGAGCTTTTATATTAACGTAAAAAAAATATATGCGACATAATTAATGAATTTTTTTTTAAAGGGTTATTACACCTTAATGATTTGCCGCAACTTTAAAAATCGATGATTCCTGCATATTATATACAGTTTAATAATCTAAGCTATAATGTAAAAATTATAAAGTCAATAAATTTAAAAAAATATATTTTCCAATTTATACAGGGTGTCCGGGAAAATGTGGGAGATCTCTCGGACTCAGATAGAACATTAAAAAATAAGATGACAAGTTCCTATAAATTTTTTTCCTAGCGGCCCTCCCTAGGGAGATACGGCCCCCTAAAGAACCCCACTGGAAATCGGTTTTTCTAGAATAACTTTTAAACGACTCAATATAATTTAACGAAAATTTAATATGATAGACAGTAGTAAGGACCTCTCAAAATACTCCCTTAAAACATAATTAGCTTGTTTAGTTTACCAGGGACGGACTAGATTGTACATTTTAACGCTCAAATGTTTAACACCCTGTATGATAAGGAGTTAAAAAAAATAAATTTGGATACCTTGAACATTAAGCTAAAGAAAAGGTACTCTTGTTCATTGTCGATAAAATGAACCGTTTTCGAGAAAAAAAATAATAAAAGTATTAATGTTTTATTATTGTTTATTTATCAGTATTAAAGAATGCACTTTTTTACAAACGTTACTATGGTACGAAATAAATAATCTCGCATTGACGTGTGCATTTGAAATCTTCTTGACACGTTGATCTTTTTGTACCTACTTCGATATTAATTTATTAAAATTTGAATACCTTGGTAAATTTAATTCGATAATGGGATACACATTTAGTGAGTATGCAGATATGCATCTTATGTACGGACTTGCATCTTGCAATGCTTATGAAGCAAGAAGGTTGTATGGAGAAAGATATCCTAATCGCAATATTCCAAATGAGAAAACATTTCAGCGAATTGACCAACGTCTAAGAGAAACTGGTGGGCAATTCTCAATTAATAAGGTAACATTATTGACGTTCATTAATTATTTTTAGGAAGTTTTGGGAAAAGGAGTACTGATGCTGGTGTGAGGAGAACAGTACGTACGGTGCAATTGGAGGAAGATATTTTGGATACTGTAGCTGATACTCCCTCAATAAGCACTCGAATATTAGCCGCGCAGCTTCATGTGTCAAAAAGTACAGTTGCTGAAGTACTTAAAGAACAGTTGTTATACCCTTATCATCTGCAAAAAGTGCATCAACTACTTCCTGAAGATTTTCCTCGAAGAATCCAGTTCGCAAACTGGTTGTTAGATCAACAACGAACAAACCCAAACTTCATTAGCATTATTCTTTTTACCGATGAAGCAGGATTTACCAAAGATGGTATTGTAAATTTACATAACTCGCATGTATGGGCTGATGAAAACCCTCATGCCACTGTCGTTCATCATCATCAACATCAGTTTCAATCCATTAATGTTTGGGCAGGAATAATCGGCAATTTTTTCATTGGACCATGCGTATTACCGGCACGATTGAATGGTGAACTTTATTTAGAGTTCCTTCAGAACGCTTTTCTAGATTCAATAGAGCATTTGCCACTTGAAACCCGCCAAAGGATGCATTTTATGCATGATGGAGCCCCACCCCATTTTAGCGTTGCTGTACGGGACCACCTAAATAACGTCTATGGAAACCATTGGATAGGCAGAGGAGGTCCCATTGCCTGGCCTCCACGGTCTCCCGACCTAACGCCAATGGATTTCTACCTGTGGGGTCATCTCAAAACCTTGATGTATTCCTCTCCGGTTGCTACTAGGGAGGAACTTTTACAGAGAATCACGTTTCATTGCGATATGATAAGGATCAATGCTGGGTTGTTGTGGCGAGTACAGCAGTCCTCTATTCGTCGTGCCCGCGAGTGCATCACAAATCACGGAGCACATGTTGAACCCACTTATGAAGTTTTTAATTGACTTTTTTCTATTTAGCGTATTAGGTTGTTCAGGATCAAAACATATTTAATACTCCCCAAGTTGTATTCTTTTATTATTTTTTTTTCTCGAAAACGGTTCATTTTATCGACAATGAACAAGAGCACCTTTTCTTTAGCTTAATGTTCAAGGTATCCAAATTTATTTTTTTTAACTCCTTATCATACAGCGTGTTAAAAATTTGAGCGTTAAAATGTACAATCTAGTCCGTCCCTGGTAAACTAAACAAGCTAATTATGTTTTAAGGAAAGCATTTTGAGAGGTCCTTACTACTGTTTATCATATTAAATTTTCGTTAAATTATATTGAGTCGTTTAAAAGTTATTCTAGAAAAACCGATTTCCAGTGGGGTCCTTTAATCTCCGTAGGCAGGGCCGCTAGGAAAAAAATTTATGGGAACTTGTCATCTTATTTTTTAATGTTCTATCTGAGTCCGAGAGATCTCCCACATTTTCCCGGACACCCTGTATATTAATTCTTAAGCAAACGCCACCGTATATTTTTTATAAAATATTAGTAAACATTGAGACACTCTAAAAATTTACTCGGAGGAATTCTGAAAGGAATACTGTTAATTATACTAAGTAATTAAGATTTTTTCACTTACTTTATTTATTTACTTTTTTAATGGCAAAGAAAATGGATTTTAAGCTTATTTAACAGTCTTCCCTGATAAATGTGTCTGCGCATTTTGAGATTTACACCTAAATTAATGATATTATTTATTTATTAACTAATCCATAAACATCTCTATAGCTGATAACTAGCTTTATAGTAAGAAAACTATTCTTAGTATAAAAAAATCAAATACTGACTTCAAGGTATTTAAAATTCCCGGAATTACAATTTATACAAAACACTACGATATAGTTTACGCTGATCATCACTTGTATTTACTCTAGCAGGATAATTTTTGAATCTAAATTTATTATTTATTGACTACTATAAAATTTTAAAAAACGAGAAAAAAATGTCACAGCGCAGTAGTTCCTTGTCCCATAAAAGCGTTAACATGCTTTCAACTTTTTGTTCTTAATAATGTATTAACCCTTAATTTTTTGCAACAGATTGTAAAAATTTTATCGAATTTGAAAAATGTTTAAAAATAAATAAATTAAAGCAATATTTAATTTTTATTTAAATATCGTTAGAACTCGAAATTTTCTAAAATTCACCATTCCTCTGTACTTATATTTATTAATTTATTTTTTAAATGATTTGTTTCAAATAGAACTTACGTTTTGTTGGTATTTTCCAGGTAATACCTGCGGACGATTCAGAAGTGGAACAACGTGAAATTAAAAACAACCTACAAGATTAAGCAGAAATTGAATCGAAAATCTCCTTTGAAACTAATTACCACCAATCGAAGCCTGGTCATAGATGACATTAAAATCCTTTATTCTTGTTAATATATACATATATATATGTATATTGTAAATGTAAATTTATTGTTTTTACAAAACAATTTGTAAAAAGTGTTTAATTTTAGTTTTTAGTAATAAATTCCAAATATATTATTGTCAACTATACCATCGTGCCATCGTTATGTTTGTACCCTTAGAAATCCACTTAACTTCCCTCTTTATGATTTTTTTACATTTGTTAGGAATAGTAAAGTGTGACTCAATTTAATTAAGTATATATGTCTGTCCTCACTTTTATCTTACCATTTTCTTTCTACCTATGCGACCCTTGACTTTTGGGACTTTTGGGCATAATTTAAAATAAATTCAGTAAGTAGTAGTTTTTACACTGACTGTTTATACCTCCATTTGGCTACGTCATGTTGAATTGGTCCGCAGATATTTCCTAACCCCAAATAATACACCACTTTAACAAGAAGATCGTTAACGAAAACCATTTAGAAACTTAATATCTGGAAAATATCTGCGGACCAATGTACTAGGGTAAAGACAGATAATGTGGGTTTCATGCAAAGATATAAACTTTCAATAATTTCATAATTTTTCGATAATATTTCGAATACCACTCTAGATATTGCAATGAAATTTGGTATAGAGGTACCATGCATCTAGTGGAATTTTTTGATGTAGAACATTTTTTTTTATTTCCACCAGTGGCGTCCGTACGGAATCCGACCTGCATATTTTCCCAGACATTGATGCTACGCCACTGATTTTTTTTTAAATAAAAATTATGTTTTGAAATTCCCATTCATTTTTGAGCAAGTTTGATCTCTTGGTAATTTTGAGTTGAACGCACGGTTTTCGTTTTAAAAGAATAAAAACCGTTTCTCCGCAGAGTTTTAACAATATCGCTAATATGACAACACCAATCGCCATGGCATGCAAGGAAATTTTTTTTTGACTAAAATTCAAGAAATCAAATTTGCTTATGAATAACTAATACCCAAAGATTTCAAAATTATTATTTGAACTTATAATTTTTTAACACGAAACTATAAAATACTATTAGTTCATCAATAAAGAAAGATCACTAATAATAATTATTATTGTAGTAGGCTTTAACTGTCAGAATTAATACTTCTCTTGTAACTTAATTTGACTGTTCAGCTTTCAGATTCAGTCGAGTTTAATTAATTTTGTGTTCTAAATATCTGATATATCTGAGAAAAGAAATGGTTGAGTTTACCAATGAAGAGTTGGCAGACATGCATTACATGTATGGTTTGGCTGATGGCAGTTTACCGGAAGCTAGGCGATTATATCAAGAGCGCTTTCCTAGCAGAGTCATACCAGATAGGCGATATTTGCAAATGTGCATCGAAGGTTGACTGAAACAGGTACATTCAAGCCAAATAATCAATTAAAAGGGGCCCAACGGGCTGTAAGAACTCGAGAAATTGAAGAGGCAGTATTAAATTCCATAGATGAAAATCCTGAACTGAGTACTAGGAAAATTGGAATTAACCTAAAAATTTCGCACATCCTAGTTTGGAGAATTCTACATGATTTTTTTTATACCCATATCACATTCAACGAGTGCAAGCCTTACTTCCCCGAGATCTTAATCTCCCAGTTAATTTTTGTGCATGGTTTTTGGAAAAAATTGCGCATAATCCCTTATTTGATCGCGAAATAATGTTCACAGGTGAAGCGAACTTCTCCAGGAACGCTATCAGAAACTTCCACAATAATCATATTTGTGCCGACGAGAACCCCCATACCATTGTAGAACATCATCATCAAGAGCAATTTTCTGTAAATGTTTGGGCTGGCATTATCGATAATCACATAGTTGGACCTTTTTTCCTCCCAGAAAGACTAAATGCCCATCATTATCATCGGTTTCTTGAGAACGATTTGCCGATTTTGTTAGAGGATATACCAATTCTGATTAGAAACAGAATGTGGTTTAGTATTGAAGCCAGAGAATATTTAAACCGCACATTTAATAACAGATGGGTAGGTCGTGGCGGACCCCAACCATGGCTTCCTAGGTCCCCAGACCTAAATATTTTGGATTTTTCTCTATGGGGACATCTTAAATCTTTAGTTTACCGCACCCCAGTAAACACTGTAGAGGAGCTGAAGGATCGTATAAGAGATTCTTGCGATATTATCAGAAACACCGAGGGTATCCTTCAAAGAGTTCGCGACAACATGAGGAAAAGGGCTGAAGCGTGTATTCTACAAGGGGGTGAGCATTTTCAACAACTTATCTAATTTTTTTCTTCTATTTTGTTTCACAAAGTGTGCTGTCAATTTGTCAAAACCTAATTATTTTTATTGAAGTTATTAATTACGTTCCTAGTTGTATTAGTATAGTTTCGTAAATAACTTACTATTGTTGAAGAATGTCATATTATTTTAATAAAATTTATAAAAAGTATTTATGAAGGAACAGACTTCTGAAAAACATTGACATGGTGGTCCTAGATTGGTGGCTGAAGACTACATACTATTATCTACAAATATCTCTCACTAAGATAAAGCGTTTTCTGATTTTAATAGGAATGGACAGAGTAATTACTTTCACGCCACTGATTTTTCTAAAATAAAGCATTTTTATTGATTCATTTGTTTGTTATTGAAAACTTTTAGTATTTATTTCGCTTCTAGGTTGTTCGAAGGCACCATGGTTAATTAAATTAACTACGATTTTCCTGAATTGGGTGTTTTGAGGCTGCCGTCGTTCGGGGTACATCTCCAAATACCTTGCTGAGATAACGTCGGCGTTTCTGTATGATTGAAAGTGCAGAGCTAACATGTCAACCTTCTCTTCATTTGAATACGGAATGCCGGCCATTTTCTATAGGTTTTGACAATTTATGTGTCAGATTTACTACTTATTAAAACACAACTTTGATACTTTCAACTATTTAACTTAACGTCAAAGTCAAAATCCAATTTAGAAAAGCATTGAGAGCTAACATTACTTTAAATCATGGCCTCCTTAGAAAAAACTGAAACCTAACTTTACGAAGTTTAATATTTCGATGATACTAACATCTTTAATGCAGTTGTGAGATATCACTAGACTGCAAATACGTGTCGTATACGCCATCTTATTTGTCTTAAAAATATGTCCGAATCATCATTTGGAAAATAATTCGACATTTGACTAATATGGTACATTTTGGCATCTGTCAAATTTAGGGTTTTGTAAAATATTTATGTATTGTAAAAAACTGGCCAAAAACGAAATCCGCCAATTTCGGTTTTTCCCCAATATTTACAAACACAATTGATCGATCGTAAATTTGAAGCCGGATATCGAATGCAATAAGTTTCTTCTAAAACTTACCCCATTTAACCTTTGCTCTAGGTATAATAGGAGCCGAGATCCCTGTATAGAGAAGCGATAGATAGATAGATAAATAGATAGATCAAATAGGGTGCAACAATAGATAAAGTTGGGAAACGTCGACTCTTTAAAAAAAAGATTTTTGCTTTTGCTTTAAGCACCTCTACATCCTACTATTAAACTGTGTGCCAAAATGCAGCTGTATCCCAATTTTGACGAATGTTAAAAAGTAGTTTTTTTAAGGTATTGGGGGTAGGTAATGCTTTAGGTTACGTTAGGTTAGAAGAGGCAACTATAGGGTTTAGTTTAGGTTAGGCCAGGTCAGGTTAGGTCAGGTTATGTCAGGTTAGGTCAGGTTAGGTCAGGTTAGGTCAGGTTAAGACAAAAGAAATAATAAGCACTCTATTTCCAGTTTCTGACGAAATTCTACCAACAAGGATCTACACAGAGGACGCACCACCCTTTACTCTTGAAGAACTGGCTACAGCTGGAGAAAAAATAAAAAGTGGAAAGGCCCCCGGACCCGACGGCATACCCCCCGAAGCCGTCAATCAATTGACAAAAACTGCCCCTCGAGAACTACTAAATAGTTTATTTTAACAAGCTACTCAGTGACCAGACCTTTCCAGAAACATGGAAAACAGCCAAGCTTGTTTTAATCCATAAATCGGGCAAAGATTTTGAATCAAACAACAGATACAGACCGTTGTGCCTTATAAATACTTTGGCAAAGCTGTACGAGCACCTTGTCAGGCGGCGCCTAGAAGACGCACTCGCGATTGGAGGAGGTCTGGCCTCAAATCAGTTCGGCTTCAGGAAAGGCCTCTCGACACTTCACGCGGTTAAGAGGGTAATCCACATAGCTGAGACGACAAAGTCAAGAGGGGCCGGAGAAAGATGGTGCTCCCTAATCACAATAGATGTCAAAAACGCATTTAACTCTGCATCACACGGAAAAATCCTCAGAAGGCTGATCCACAAAAAGATCCCTCAATATCTGATAAATATTTTAAGAGATTATTTTAACAAAAGAAATATAGCAACAAACGAAATAAGAGACATCACCGCTGGTATCCCGCAAGTCTCTGTCCTGGGCCCAGTGCTTTGGAACATTCTATATGATCCAGTACTGAAACTCAGATACCCAGAAGACGTAGAAGCAATCGGATACGCAGATGATCTAGCTATCATCGCCAGCGCAAGGAACAAAGAAGATCTCATAACAAAAATGAATGTAACATTGCGTATGGTAGAAAACTGGATGTACGAAAACGCACTAACACTGGCGCCCGAGAAAACAGAAGCGGTTATCCTGAGCGGACGTAGAAACAGACAGGACATCACATTCTCGGTAGGAGATCTACAAATAGTCCCAAAGAAATCTATAAAATACCTGGGTATAGTGGTGGGAGAAAACATATCTTTCACGAGCCATGTAAGCAGTGTCACCAAGAAAGCAGAAGAAAAAATCGCTTCGATCTCACTACTCATGCCGAACATAAAAGGTCCGAGCTTCCAAAAAAGGAGAGTGCTATACGAAGTTATGCAATCGACCATCCTATACGGGGCACCCGTATGGCACAGACAGGGTTTAGGCATAGCTAAATACAGAAATATGCTGGAAAGCCTACAGAGGAAGGCATTGCTGAAAGTAGCGCGCGCCTATCGCACGGTTTCGACAGTTGCCCTACCAGTCATAACTGGGATACCACCCATAGAGCTTATAGCTAGGGAAAGGTGGCTTTTAGATCAGAACGAGGGACAACCACCTACGAAAGTGGAAAGGGAAAGGGCACGATCGGAGACCATGCAAATCTGGCAAGAAAAATGGGACGAAAATAGAAACAAGGGCCAGTGGACAAAAAATCTAATTCCAAACATACATAATTGGATCTCATGCAAACACCGTCACACAGATTTCCACATCACACAAGTGCTGTCGGGGCATGGTACATTCCGCAAATACACCAATAGGATCGGGAAAACTAACGACCTGTGTACATATTGCAGCGAACTAGACGACGCAGAGCACACCCAAATACAATGTCCTAGGTGGGAATTGCAACGCCATGAGGCCAACACAGAATTAGGATTTAATATTGTAAATAGTGTACATTTAATTGAGGAAATGATTTCTTCAGCTAGATCGTGGAACATTGGCTCAAAAATGATAGTGGATATATTGAAAAGGAAGGAAGCGGAAGAAATAGAAGGCGCACAAGCCTAAACCATACAGATATACAAGTACCGAGCTACATAACGATGTATGTCCGAGAGGATTTTTCCGTTTGCGAGCTGCGCTAACCGGGGAAGGGAGTTTAGCAGGTAGTCTGACCTTAGGAAAAGGCAGGAGCCCTGCACGCTTTGGGCAACACAAGACCGGCACGAGGAGTCCAAACACTAGGCGATAAATCGCTTCTCCAACCCCAAAAAAAAAAAAAAAAAAAAAAAAAAAAAAAAAAAAAGGTTAGGCCAGGTTAGGTCAGATTTTTCCAAACAGGAACGACGAAGACTTCGTAGACCTGCTCGCAAAATTAGAAACACATATGAAGAATTCAGCAAAAGAGATCGTTATAGGCGGCGACTTAAATGCCAAAACGATCATATTCGGATCGGCAGTAACAAATTCGAGAGGGAGACTCCTAGAAGATTGGTTATCTGGGAACTAAGGACTGGAGAGTAGAGACTGACACAGAAAACCTTAGTGACCACTTAAACATACGCTTTGACAAAGAAACTACCCAAAGAAAGCCCGACAGAGTTTGCACTCATACCAGCGGATGGAAGATTACCCCTGGTTCGTGGCAGGAATTTCTTGGAAGCACAGAACCGCTTTTCTCTGAAAGTGATTCTCCAACACCGGAACTGCTTGCTGAAAAGATACGCGAAAAATGCGATAGCTTTTTCCCCCGCAAAAAAAGACACGCAAACCACGATCCTGTGTACTGGTGGTGCCCCGAAATAGCGGATAAAAGACAAAGTTGCAACACGCTGAGAAGAACCTACACAAGATTAAAGGCACGTCAGACAACATCCGAAGATGCATTAAAAACCGCTAAAGACAATTACACAAAGGCCAAATACGAACTTAAGCATGAAATAAGAAAAAAGAAGCGCGAAGCATGGAATGAGCTCTTAGAAGAACTGGAAGAGAACGTATGGGGCAAAGCGTATAAAATTGCAATGGATAAGCTCAGGCTGAGACCCAAAGCCTCACTCACGGAGGAGAATACAGAGGCAGAAATCAAGAAACTTTTCCCAGCACACCCGACGTATGACTAGCCGGACATGGAGCTGGCTCCAGAAGAAATAAGACTATTTACCATCGAGGATGTAAAAGTGGCAATACAAAAAATCAAACCCAAGAAAGCTCCAGGGCCCGACGAAATTCCACCACAAGCAGCAAAAAAACTAATCGAAGAAAATAGTGAAACCATCCTACAGATCATGAACGATTGTCTTAAGAAAGGAGTTTTTCCCAACTGCTGGAAGCTCTCTAAACTGGTTCTCATTGAAAAAGCAACAGAAAGACCCCTCTCAATCAAAGTCCTACAGACCCATATGTCTTTTAGACACCATGGGAAAAGTATTGGAGAACTTGATAAACACCCACCTGCAGGAAGAATTTGACACAAAACACATAATAAGCGACAAACAACACGGATTCAGAAAAGGGAAAAGTACCGTAAGCGCCATCACAGAAGTCTTACGCATTCCTGAAGAAATAAAAGAAAAAGCCCTAAAAAACCGAGAGTTTGTTGCAATGGCCACTATCGACATAAAAAACGCCTTTAACTCGGCCTCTTGGAGAAGAATAATAAAGGCTCTCAAAAGATACAAAATAAGTCCTTACCTAGTACGTATCATCCAATCATACCTGAAAGATAGGTTTATTGTAACGGAGCATGGGAAAGTGTATAAAACCACAGCAGGAGTACCACAGGGATCCGTGTTGGGTCCAACGCTATGGAAAATCCTGTATAACCAAGTACTGGAAGAAAAAATAGAGGAAAATATCTTCTTAGTGCCTTATGCAGATGACCTGGCAATTATCACAAAAGCCAAAACAAAAAAAGAGCTAGAAGAGAAAACAGAATACGCCATAAAGTCCAGTGGATCCTTGAAGAGATGGAACTTGAAATTGCTATAGAGAAAACAGAAATAGTACTCCTAGCGGGAAGAAGAAAGGTACGCAAAATCAGCAGCCAAAGGGAGTTAAAATATTTAGGCGTGTATCTAGACAAGGATATTCGCATGACTACACACATTAAAAAAGTATATGAAAAGGCCAGCTTGGCATTCAATAAAATGTGCTCAATTATGCCAAATCTCGGAGGACCCAACTCCACGAAAAGAAAAGTACTAACAACTGCAATAACCTCGATAATCCTATACGCTGCACCAGCCTGGAAAAATGGAATGAGATTCAAGCACTATAAAAACCTGCTGGAAAGATTAAATCGAAGAATGGCCCTGGGTACAATAATGTGATACCGAACAGTATCGAGCCAAGCAGCGCAGGCGCTTGCGGGCTTGGCACCCATATATCTGTTAATAAACGAACGCACAATGGCAAGCCAGATGGAATGAATACCAGGGATGGGCGAAAGTATTCGTCACCGACATAAAACAATAACAGCAAAGAAAATGGGACGATCTGGACTATTTTACTACCCAGGCAGTCACAGGGCATGGAACGTTTGGCTCTTATCTCCATCAAATAAAGAAGCTGGAAAACGCACATTGCTGGTTTTGTCCAGAAAAAAATGACGATCCCGAACATATGATCTTCTTATGCCCAGAATTTGTAAACCTCAGAACACAGGCTCGAGCAGAAACTGGTCAGGAAATAACAAAAGAAAATATTGCGATGCTCCTACTGACCTCAAGAGAAAACTTGCTAAGTATCATGAAAATGGTTAGAAACATAATGCTACAAAAATCACAGGAAGAGAAAAGAAGAGAAAACCAAACCGAACTGAGAGTACAAGACTAAACACTTAAGAAATAAAGTAGAGACATATACCAAAGAGACTAAGAGACAAAAAGACTGATAATGACCAAACGGCAACGCAAAATAAACGAAAGCAACGAAACTCCCGCATTGTCGCCACGAGGGGCGACAAACACATGCGAAGGGCAGAGGAAGGGTTTTAGTGGGCCAGCTAGACTGAAGTCCCACACTCCCCTGTGTCCCCAGATTTCAAACAATGATACAGGACGTGCATTTCCAACCTCTGCCGAAAAAAAAAGGTTAGATCAGGTTAGGTCAGGTTAGGTCAGGTTAGGTCAGGCTAGGTCAGGTTAGGTCAGGTTAGGTCAGGCTAGGTCAGGCTAGGTCAGGCTAGGTCAGAGTAGGTCAGGCTAGGTCAGGTTAGGTCAGGTTAGGTCAGGCTAGGTCAGGCTAGGTCAGGCTAGGTCAGGTTAGGTCAGGTTCCAGGTTGGCGAGTACCTACCTGGCGCGTCTCCGGGTGGCGGATAGGAGAACGGCCAGGTTTCTTCCGAACCTGGTTAGTGGTGGCCATAAGTAGAGTGAGGGGAAGTAAAACACCCCAAAATCTTGTGCGAAAGCCACTGCCGCGGACCGACTCGTCACACACACCACACACACACACAACATACACACACACGCACACAAACACACATACCAAGCACATAAATTCTCTCCTTTTCTTTTATCTTTCCTATCGACCTCCCTTGGTAAAATCTTCTTCCGACTCCAACGCTATTAGGTCTCGAGGGCTAGGGGTCTCTGTTTTCTTTTCTATCTTTCTTCTTCTCCTTCACGGACGGAAAAATTATGACGACACGGCAAACTCTCAGGACATGAGTATAGGCAGGAATACCTGATGGCACATTCCAGGTATAGACCTGCCTATGGGTCTCCCGGCTCCCGAAAAGATTTTCGAAACCGGGAAATGGTCTGGCCCACCAAATAACGGGCCATACATGGAAATGAACCCTAATGGAAAAAACCAGGGCGGTGGGGACCACGTGGCTGGGTCCCTTCGGAGCCGCTCACCGGCTCAGCCACATAATAACGACCCGGCAAGGAAAAAGGATACGCCTCTGACAAAATGCAATACAGCAGATAACGGAAAAAACCCTCCTATGAGAGAGAATTCTACCCCAAGCACACCGAGTCTGAGTCTGAAGGAAGACATCCCGGACCCTTTCAAGAGGAGGGACTCGATTAGCAGATCACCTGTAAGACACCGAGCGATTAGTTTAGGAAACAAAGGACAAACGACATCAGCAGATGCAAAAGTAGTGGGCTTCCAGAACAGGAGTGAAAGCCTGAAAAGGGTACCACCTTCTCAACGAGAAAACACAGAGGACAGTGTACTTATTGATTCATCTCCGGAATCGATAGAACAAGAGCGTAAAAGAAAACGGGATGAAAGCAGACATGTTCATAAGCCGAGGAAAATTCAGAATACAGAAGCGACCATTCTAAAGGATGCCCTAAGCACTATAATAGAACTGGCGAAAGAGTTAGATAATAACATAGAGCAAAACACAAAGAAAGAAATTAAAGAAATAAACAGAAGACTAAAAGTACATATCGACAAGCTAAGTAACAGAGCGATCTACAAATGGCTAGACGATCGCTGCTCCGAGCAGATAAAAAACCCATGCGTAGACACAGGAACGCAAATGAATGCAGAACCCGTAGTAAATACGGGAACCCAAACAGAAGCGAGTCAAAAACAAGAAGTCGCATGTTTTAAGAGCATAGAGACATATGAGGACTACGTAGCTCTTGCGCAAAACACATGGCAAGGAGATAGCTACGAAAAAACAGAAATTAAAATAGGTAATCCATTGAACGCTAAGGCCAATGTAACGAAAGTCGTTTTTGTGGAACCGGATGACACCGAAATGAATAAAAGCGTCCAGGCATTGTTCAAAAATAAATATAATTTTTTAACGGAAATGGCCGGAGATTTCGAAAAAGTGAAGCAAACGACTAGTGTTAAAATGCAGTCGGGTGAGCAGCACAGCGAAGAAACCATCATTAGAGTTTCAGGCTGGCAAGAAGGTAAAGATTTGTGGGAAAAGCTGTGTAGGATAAGAGAAGAAACACAAACAGTTGACTGGGTAGCTCTCCACCACCTGGAGCGCATAAGCCTGAGAGAGCTAAGAGGGATGACAGAGGCAATCTTCTCGAAATCGAAGACCCAGGCAGTTATATATACCACAAAAAGGAAACTAGAATTAGAAAGCAAAACTAGCACCAAGAACAAAGAGCGCAAGGAGTTCGAAAGGCGAAGCTAGGCAATAATAGTAGAGAATAAAGACTACGATTTCAAAGACTCGGTCAACAGGATCAAAGAGAAGATACAGTCAAACACGGCAAGCGAAGCAATTAAAAACATCAGAGCTACAAAGGAGGGAAAGATCTTGATACTAACTGAGAAAGACGACGGCGCCCTAAAAGAAATCCAAAAGGAAATAAAGGAAGTGCTGAAGACAGCCAATGTTAGAACCAGCGGACCCCAAAGGAGAAACGTAGCACTTCATATCAAAGGGATAGATGCAGTATCTGAGAGGAAGAACATCATAAAAGCAGTGGAAGCCCGGCTAAACACTACTGAGGAGGGAATGTTCAAATTAGGCGATCTGAGACCGTACAGGAATAATACCCAAGCGGCTACCCTATTACTAAGGGAAGACAAAGTTGGGGAATTTCTAAAGGACCGCCAGATCAGAATCGGTATCGTAAGCTGCTCCATAGAACAGAGAGTAAATGTTAAAAAATGCGCAAGATGTTGGGGATACGGCCATGAGCAGAGAGACTGCTCTGGCCAAGAAATGAAAGGAAAATGCTTCAAATGCGGAGAGGATGGACATGTTGCGGCAGCTTGCAAAAATGAAGAATCCTGCTATACTTGCAAAGAAAAGGGTCACAGCGCAGGCTCGGGTAAGTGCCCGGCTTTCAGGCGCGCCTAGTCCATGACAAAAAAAGCTATGAGAAGCAAATCGCAGACAGCCACCCAACAATAAAGATGCCTCTTAGAATATTGCAAATAAACGCAGACCGTTCACCACGTGCACACGACATGGCCTTCTCAACATCCCAGGAGATCTTGGCAGACATCATCGTAGCCAGCGAACCTAATAAAAAAATAGTCAAGAGCAAAGGTTGGATTAGCGATAATAAGGATGACGTAGCGGTTTTCTTTACGAATCGTAATATAAGAGTAGAGAAGGTGGTAAAAATGGATGGCGTTATTAACATAAGGACACAAGACTTCGACATCTTCTGCTGCTACGTCTCCCCAAACATTCCCCTGCAGGACTTCGCGACCTACATAGACTTTTTGATAGAGGCCGTTCACAGAGGAGGCAGAGAGTCCTTAATTCTCGGCGACTTCAATGCCAAGTCCCCTGAATGGGGATCACCCCTTAGTGACCCAAGAGGTGTAATTTTGTCAGAAGCGGGAACAACATTACAACTAGTGGCTCATAACACAGGGGATAAGCCAACCTTTGTAAGAGGCAGAACTGGAACCTTTATTGACGTCACCCTCTCTACTCAGGACCTGGCAAGAAAAATAGAGAACTGGGAAGTGCTAGATAACGAGACAATATCGCCACATCGACATATCACTTTCACGTTAAAGGATAGCACAAAAAAGAGAAGGGAACTTAAAGGTAGATTTGAACTTGACGAAAACAAGTTTAAGGTAGAATTGAGAAGGGAACTGGAAAATATAACAAAACCTGACAACATCACAACTATACTCAAAACAGTAGTTAAAAAATCACAGAAGTCAAGATTAAACACGGGAAAAACCATGCCATACTGGTGGACAGAACAAATAGCACAAAAACGAGCCACTTGTATTACATTAAGACGCATACATACCAGAGGTGTTAGAGCAGAAGGGAACCAGGAACGATCTGCCAGAACTTGGCTAGACTACAAAAACGCCCAAAAGGAACTAAAAAAGGAGATAAAAAACGAAAAACGAAACCAATGGAACAACCTTTGTGACAAACTGAATGAAGACGTTTGGGGAGTGGGTTATAAAATAGTTAAGCGCTCCTTTAAAGATTCTGGACTTCCCTTCACCCTAACGGACAAGAAGACAAAAGAAATAATAAGCACTCTATTTCCAGTTTCTGACGAAATTCTACCAACATGGATCTACACAGAGGACGCACTACCCTTTACTCTTGAAGAACTGGCTACAGCTGGAGAAAAAATAAAAAGTGGAAAGGCCCCCGGACCCGACGGCATACCCCCCGAAGCCGTCAAGGAATTGACAAAAACTGCCCCTCGAGAACTACTAGTTTGTTTTAACAAGCTACTCAGTGACCAGACCTTTCCAGAAACATGGAAAACAGCCAAGCTTGTTTTAATCCATAAATCGGGCAAAGATTTTGAATCAAACAACAGCTACAGACCGTTGTGCCTTATAAATACTTTGGCAAAGCTGTACGAGCACCTTGTCAGGCGGCGCCTAGAAGACGCACTCGCGTTTGGAGGAGGTCTGGCCCCAAATCAGTTCGGCTTCAGGAAAGGCCTCTCGACACTTCACGCGGTTAAGAGGGTAATCGACATGGCTGAGACGACAAAGTCAAGAGGGGCCGGAGAAAGATGGTGCTCCCTAATCACAATAGATGTCAAAAACGCATTTAACTCTGCATCACACGGAAAAATCCTCAGAAGGCTGATCCACAAAAAGATCCCTCAATATCTGATAAATATTTTAAGAGATTATTTTAACAAAAGAAACATTATAGCAACAAACGAAATAAGAGACATCACCGCTGGTATCCCGCAAGGCTCTGTCCTGGGCCCAGTGCTCTGGAACATTCTATATGATCCAGTACTGAAACTCAGATACCTAGAAGACGTAGAAGCAATCGGATACGCAGATGATCTAGCTATCATCGCCAGCGCAAGAAACAAAGAAGATCTCATAACAAAAATGAATGTAACATTGCGTATGGTAGAAAACTGGATGTACGAAAACGCACTAACATTGGCGCCCGAGAAAACAGAAGCGGTTATCCTGAGCGGACGTAGAAACAGACAGGACATCACATTCTCGGTAGGAGATCTACAAATAGTCCCAAAGAAATCAATAAAATACCTGGGTATAGTGGTGGGAGAAAACATTTCTTTCACGAGCCATGTAAGCAGTGTCACCAAGAAAGCAGAAGAAAAAATCGCTTCGATCTCACGACTCATGCCGAACATAAAAGGTCCGAGCTTCCAAAAAAGGAGACTGCTATACGAAGTTATGCAATCGACCATCCTATACGGGGCACCAGTATGGCACAGACAGGGTTTAGGCATAGCTAAATACAGAAATATGCTGGAAAGCCTACAGAGGAAGGCATTGCTGAAAGTAGCGCGCGCCTATCGCACGGTTTCGACAGTTGCCCTACAAGTCATAACTGGGATACCACCCATAGAGCTTATAGCTAGGGAAAGGTGGCTTTTAGATCAGAACGAGGGACAACCACCTACGAAAGTGGAAAGGGAAAGGGCACGATCGGAGACCATGCAAATCTGGCAAGAAAAATGGGACGAAAATAGAAACAAGGGCCAGTGGACAAAAAATCTAATCCCAAACATACATAATTGGATCTCATGCAAACACCGTCACACAGATTTCCACATCACACAAGTGCTGTCGGGGCATGGTACATTCCGCAAATACACCAATAGGATCGAGAAAACTAACGACCTGTGTACATATTGCAGCGAACTAGACGACGCAGAGCACACCCTAATACAATGTCCTAGGTGGGAATTACAACGCCATGAGGCCAACACAGAATTAGGATTTAATATTGTAAATAGTGTACATTTAATTGAGGAAATGATTTCTTCAGCTAGATCGTGGAACATTGGCTCAAAAATGATAGTGGATATATTGAAAAGGAAGGAAGCGGAAGAAATAGAAGGCGCACAAGCCTAAACCATACAGATATACAAGTACCGAGCTACATAACGATGTATGTCCGAGAGGAATTTTCCGTTTGCGAGCTGCGCTAACCGGGGAAGGGAGTTAAGCAGGTATTCTGACCTTAGGAAAAGGCAGGAGCCCTGCACGCTTTGGGCAACACAAGACCGGCACGAGGAGCCCTAACACTAGGCGATAAATCGCTTCTCCAACCCCAAAAAAAAAAAAAAAAAGGTAAGGTCAGGTTAGGTTAGGTTAGGTGAGGTTAGGCTAGGTTAGGTCAGGTTAGGTTAGGTTAGGTTAGGTTAGGTGAGGTCAGGTTAGGTTAGGTTAGGTTAGGTTAGGTCAGGTTAGGTTAGGTCAGGTTAGGTTAGGTGAGGTCAGGTTAGGTTAGGTTAGGTTAGGTTAGGTTAGGTTAGGTTAACAGAAGTACCCCAGGTGGGTAGAGCCAGCGGCTCAGAATCCCACCCTGGCAAACAGCCAGGCTGCCCCTCGGATTCTGGGGGGGGCACTAACTGCCCTATAAATGATCCAATGTCAAACCCTTTTGCTAGAAGGGACAGCATCCCACGATCACCGCCTAGAATTGGATCTAGAACACAAATGGTTAATGCAGAGCAAATTGATGCGATCACTGTGTCTGATGAAGAGCCTGCAGATGTTTTAAAAAATAAAAACCAAAAAGCGACAAAATATGAATTCCTTCAAAAAATGATAAGGTCTAACTCCGTGGGAGATAACAGCTATAAAAAAAGGAAACAACTGGAAGCATTATTGGACGATCAAGATACCAAAACTCATAAAAGGAAAGAACACCCCGGCGCTGTTAAAATCAGAGAAGCCCTAGCCTGCATAACCAAGCTGTCAAAAGAGCTTAGTTCAAAAATTGAGCAAAATACAAGGAGGGAAATAAAAGACATAGCCTTAAGATTGAAAATGGTCACGGACCAAATAAACAATACAAACAACAACATATTCCTGCAGTGGATGGAAGAAAATCGTTATGAGACCAAAATTACTCAAACCATCGAGAAACCAAAAAAGCAGGATCAAGGCACACAAACCATGACGTGGGCCGATAACAGAAAAGAAACACTAGAAAATCTAGAACATATTAAAGACCTAGAGACATGGTTAAAAGTAGAAAAAAAGGACTGGGACCAAAAACTTTACACGAATACAGAAATTAAAATAGGCAACCCGTTAGACACAAGAACATCCACCGTAAAAGTGGTTATAGTAGAACCAGCGGACCCACACATGGAAGAAAGCATTCAAAAACTATACAAAAATCGATATCCGGAACTAGCAGAACTTAAAGAAGATTTCGAGGTACTTGAAAGCACAGTAAGACGAAAATATAAACAAGACGAAGCACCAATCGATCAGAAAGTAATAAAAATCAATTCCGGAACAAAAGATAAAAAGCTTTGGAACAAAAGACAGGAGACTAAGGGACGAATGGGTAGCGATACACCACTTAAAAAGCATGAGTTTGGACCGGCTAAGAAAGATGGTGGAGGGCATTTTCCACCGAACTAAGACAAATATAGTAATATACACAACTTCGAGACAGAATCAGCCAAAAGCAAAACAAGCTTCCCAGCCCAGAAATAAAACCCATAAAGAAACAAGTGCTATGACCGTACATGAAGAAGGAAAGGATTATCGAACTCTCCTAGAGCAAATCAAAAGCAATATAACCGACGACGAAACAAGACAAGTGATTAGAACTGTAACCAAAGCAAGGGATGGAAAGCTATTAATTACTATGGATAAAAACGAGGATGGAATAAGAAAATTGCAAACAGCGATTAGAAACATGTCCTCAAATTGCAACCTTAAATTAATTGGGTCAAATAAAAGGGAAGCAGTGCACATCAGAGGAATGGACTTGACAACAACAAAAAATGAAATCCAACAGGCACTTGAAAGCAGAGTCGGCAAAATGAATCCAGATGACTTCAAGATCGGAGAACTAAGGCCAAATGCAAGAGACACTCGTGCTGTCACAGTTATGCTAAACGAAAAATTTTTGGAGACCGTAACAGCGCAACCATTCATCAGGATTGGACTCGCAAGATGCTCTATAGAAAAGAGAATTAAAGTAAAAAAATGCCATAAGTGCTGGTCTTACCTTCACGATACAGGCGACTGCGATGGACCAAACAGAACAAAACAATGTTTCAAATGTGGTAAAGACGATCATGTAGTAATCCGCAATGAAGCAGGACATAGAGCCGGGACCAGGAAATGCGTCGATTTCCGTCGGGCATTGTCGATTTACAGGAGACAAGAATCTTTTTCAAGGAAGATGCAATCAGAGAAAGAAAAGGTAAAAAACGCAGATAATACCACAGACCATGAAAATACTACAGATCAATGTTGACCGCTCCCCAAGAGCACACGATATGGCCTTCATAACGGCTAAAGAAGAGGGCATAGATGTTATAGTTAACAGCGAACCAAACAAGAAATTGAGTAGCCAAGGCAGATGGATAACAGATAACAGAAAAGACGTAGCAGCGTACATAGTTAATAGAAATTTAGCTGTTAGAAGTAACTAAAAAAGAAGAAGGTGTATTAATTTTAGAGGTGGAGGACTTCACGATGATCGGGTGCTACGTATCCCCTAATATAGGAATAAATCACTTTATGACCTTCCTGGACAATCTTCAGATAAACATGAGAAGAGCAACAGGCCAACTCTTAGTGCTCGGAGACTTCAATGCCAAATCCCCTGAATGGGGCTCTCCAATAGAGGATGAAAGAGGAAGAATATTATGTGAAGCGATGGCAGGCCTTGGCCTAGCTCCCCAAAACATAGGACAAAAGCCAACTTTTGAAAGAAGAAACTACAGCTCTTACATAGATATAACTTTTGCTACAGACGGCCTAGCCAGAAAATTAAGGGACTGGAAGGTTCTAGAGAACGAATCCATGTCACCACATAACCAGATATACTTCGAAATAAAGAATGAGACTAAAACAAAAATAAAATTTAGGGATAAACACGAAAGAGATAAAACAAGGTTCTCGGAAGCGATCCTCGAAAAAGAAATTGCACATGGAGAAACACCAAAAAATGCCCAAGCTCTCATGAAAATTGTTACAAATGCATATAGAGAGTCCAAAAGACTATTACCAAGAAATCAAAGAGTCATTCCATATTGGTGGAACGAAGAAATAAAGGAACTGAAGAAAGCGTGCACACTTCAAAGAAGAACTTACACTAAAAAGAAAACCAAAAACAACGTAAACGAAGAAGAGATTAACGCCGCATGGGACGAATACAGCTGGATCAAGATTTGTGGGGAGAGGGGTATAAAATAGTTATGAAAGGCCTAAAAAGCCCTTGTCTACCTTTTAAGCTAACAACAGAAATGGAAGGTAAAATAATACAAGAACTTTTCCCAAATCACAGAGAGATAAATTTCCTTAGACGAGACGTCGATGCATTTTCCCTTTTTAGCCCAGAAGAACTAACCGAGGCAAAAAGGAAATTGAAGACAGGGAAAGCACCGGGACCGGACGGTGTTCCAAGTGAAATTATAACCCTATTAATTGACGAACGTCCGGAGATCGTGCTAGACGCACTCAATGGGCACTTACAAGATCAAGAGTTCCCGACGATATGGAAAATCGCGCGACTCATCCTGATACACAAACCGGGCAAGTCATACGACTCTTCAAACAGCTACAGACCACTTTGTCTACTGGATTCTATGGGTAAAATCATGGAACACCTTATTAAGGAAAGACTAAACAAAGAGTTAGCCGATAAGGGCGGCTTCGCCCCACATCAGTATGGGTTCACAAAAGGCAAATCAACCACGGATGCGGTGAGACATGTGTGCAGTCTTGCGAGAGAAGGAGATTGGCCTAGGAATTCGGAGAGATGGTGCGTACTGATCACGCTCGATATAAAAAACGCTTTCAATTCTGCAGCATGGAGCAAAATTATAAACGAATTGATCAAAAGAGATATCTCACAGTACTTACTAAACATGATAAAGGACTATTTTAGAACCAGGAAGATACAAATCAATAGACAAACACATATAATTACAGCGGGAATACCTCAAGGCTCAGTACTAGGCCCAATATTGTGAAATGTGTTATACGATTCTGTCTTAAAATTAGAATACAGAGAAGGCATAAAAGTTGTAGGATATGCTGATGACCTGGCCATAGTAGCAAAAGCTAATAGGAAAACAGAACTAATCGAAAACACAAACCAAACTCTAACTCAGACAGAAAACTGGCTGGAAGGGCAGGGACTAAACCTAGCACCTGCAAAAACAGAAGCGGTTGTCTAAAATGGTAAAAGAAAAAGAGACGACATACTCTTTAATATTGGCGACACTATCATAACGCCAGGAAAATCTCTGAAATACCTAGGCATTACGGTAGGCGAAAACCTGTACTTCGGTAAACATGTTGTGGCGACCGTAAAAAAAGCTGGAGAGAAAACCAAACATCGAAGGACCTGTCAGCTCAAAAAGAATGATACTGGGCGGAGTAGTCCAGTCGGTTGTCCTATATGGGGCAGAAGTATGATCTCACATGATAAGAATTAAAAAATATGAGAAAATGCTAACAAGTCTACAACGCCGAACGCTCCTACGAGTAGCTAGTGGATACCGGACGATATCGGGTATGGCCGTACAGGTTGTGACCGGAGTCCCACCCATAGACCTGTTAATAATAGAACGTAAAATTATTAAGGAGGATCAATGCGAGACCAGAGCTGAAGCAAGAAAAAATGCCAGAATTTCCACAATGGAAAATTGGCAGCAGAGGTGGGTAAGAAACGTAGAAGTCGGTCAATGGACAAAGACACTAATCCCAGACATACAAAAATGGGTGGATTGTAAACACCGCAGACTATGCTTTTGGCTTACCCAGGCTCTTACGGGACACGGCAGCTTCAGATCTTATATCAACAGACTGGGGAAAACGGATGACAGATGTAAATATTGCTTGAACGAAGATACGGCGGAGCACACTATTTTTAGGTGCCCAAGGTGGCACAGAGAAAAATTTGACGCAGAAGTAAGAATAGGCAGAACTCTAGAACCAAACAACTTAATCGAGGAAATGATCCTTTCCAAGATAAATTGGGACATAATACATAACATGGTTATAAAAATTATGAAGCAGAAAAGTTTAGAGGAATAGAGAAAAATCCCCTCTCCTGAGGTAAACCGAAGAGGTAGTTCCAGGGGTCATAAAAGGCATAAAAAAGGGGAAGGGAGTTTGGCAGGTAGTCTGACCTTAGGAAAAGGCGGGAGTCCTGCACGCTTTGGGCAGCACAAGATCGTTACGAGAAGCCCAAACAAGCCAATAAAACGGTTCTCCAACCCCAAAAAAAAAAAAAAAAAAAAAAAAAATGGTTAGGTTAGGTCCTAACCTAACCTAACCATTTCCTATTCCTATTCCCGAGTGGGTAGCTGGTCCCATACCGGGCGCCTCCCCAGGTGGCAGATAGTGGAATGCTCTCCAGATATGGAGGGTACCGGGGAAATAAAATACCCGGAGCGGGCCAAAAACCAGAACCGGACACGACGGTCTCCATGTTAAGAGCGGTACTCCGACAGCGTCTGTCTCCATGTAAGGAGCGGCTGAGTGTATACCTGGCAGTAGGTATAAAATGCGATGGGAAGGACCCATAAAAACCAGATAGACAAACAAAATTACCCCAGGTGGGTAGAGCCGATGGCTCGGAATCCCACCCTGGCGAACAGCCAGGCTGCCCCTCGGATTCTGGGGGGGGGGCACTGACCGCTTTACAGAAGACATTGTTAGTAACCCATTTGCTAGGCGAGATAGTATACCTAGGTCGCCTATCAGAAGCGGCCCAAAGACAACATCACAAGCCGTTGAGACCATTGTAATTCAGGACAACCCAACAACCAGTACCAAGGCAAGGAACGAAGGCCTCGACGACAACGCGACGGACATGTTGCGCAGACTGGCAAGAAGTCATTCACTCGGAAGGGAGGACAAGAAAAGAAAATTGATGAACACCTTCATAGAACAAACGGATAGCGGAATATATAAGAAAAAAGACGGCCCAGAAGCATACAACATTCTGACCGATACCTTGCTCAGTCTGACGGCGATAGCCAAGGAACTGGAAGAAAATATTGAGCAAAATACTAAAAAGGCCATTAAGGACATAAGCATTAGGCTCAAAAAACACATCAGGGAAATCAACAGCGTGAATGTCAAGACATGGTTCGAAAGAGCGAGACAAGTTGGACCGATTAAGACGACGGTGGACAATGAAACCCAAACCCCGGCGAAAACAAATACGAGTAGCCAAGGAACCCAAACAAATTTTGACCATAAAAGAATAACATTTTTAAACCCAGATGATATCCAGACCTATGATAAATGGCGACAAGTAGCGGACAAGGATTGGGTAGAGGAGTGTTTCTCTCGGACAGAAGTGAAAACAGGAAACCCGTTAAAAACTAAAGATACCACAGTTAAAGTGCTCATAGTAGACCCTCTGGAAATAACTACAGACCAAGGAATACAGGCGCTATTCAGAAACAGATATCCAGATTTGGACACGACCGAGGAACTCCAGGTTTTGGAACAGAACACGAAAGTCAAGTCGATGGGCGAGTATGTAAATAGTACGAAAAAAATAATTAAGATGAGCCAAGGCCGTACGGAATCAGAGCTATGGGACAGACTGACAGACCTCAAGGAAGAAACAAAAGGCGACTGCTGGATAGCATTGCACAGTCCAGAACGTATGCGACCAGAACGGTTAAAGAAAATGGTGGAGGCAATCTTCCGCGACACGGAAAACCAAATAGTGATCTACACTAAACAACAGGCTTCACTATCGACCCAAAAAACTGGAGACAAAACTCGTGAAAGAAAAACATACGCCCTTGTCGTGGAGCAGCAAGGCAGGGCATATAAAGACACCCTAAAAGAGGTTAAAGCCAGCATTGGTAAAACAGACGCGGGTCAAGCAATAAAAAGCATCAAAATGACCAAAGAAGGCAAACTTTTAATAGTTACGGACAAAAACCAAGAAGCCATGGAAAAACTAAAGAACGTGATAGGCAAGCATACCAAAGAAGCTAAAATCAACATCATAGGAGCCCAGAGGGACAAGAGGGCAATCCATATCAAGGGAATGGACGGAGACACGACCAAAGATGATGTGCTTAAGGCAGTGATAATGGCGGCAGGTTAAGTTAACCAAGAAGCTTTCAAGATCAGTGAACTGAGACCCTACGCGGGAAACACACAAGCGGTTACTGTGACAACAGACCACAAAACTGCCGAGGAACTCTTAAAGCACTGGGAAATCAGAATAGACTACACAAATTGCAGAATCGAGGAGAGAATTCAGATTCAGAAATGCCATAAATGCTGGGCGTATGACCACAAGGCCCAAAACTGCACAGGACCTGATAGAAAGAACAAATGCTATAATTGCGGAGAAGGACACCTGGCCGCACATTGTAAAGAAAGTGCGATGTGCGTTCTTTGCGGAGAAAAGCATAAGACGGGGACAAGTAGCTGCAAAGCATTCCGCCGCGCCCTCTCCGTAAAAAGACGGTATACCCCAGCTCAGAGAGGAGTGAGCACTAACATGCATGAGAGACAAATCACCCAAATAGACCTGAAGAATAGAAAAGACAAATCCCAAGGTGAGATAGATAACAAGTCAGAAGAAGCCCACCCATGCCTCTGAGAATTCTTCAAATAAACGCGGACCGATCGCCACGTGCGCACGACATGGCTTTTGCCACATCTAAGGATATCCACGTAGATGTCATTGTTACTAGCGAGCCAAATAAGAAGATAGCACGCAGTAGGGGTTGGTTAAGCGACAACAAAGATGACGTAGCAATCTACTTCTTAAATCGTAATATAAAGGTAGAGAAAGTTATAAAAATGGATGGGGTCATTAGAGTAATAACGCAAGACTTTGATATCTTTGGATGCTATGTCTCCCCAAATATACCTCTGGGAGACTATGAAACCTACGTGGACGTATTAGCAGGAGCTATCCAGAGAGGCGGTAGGGAATCATTAATTCTCGGTGACTTCAACGCTAAGTCACACGAATGGGGGTCCCCAAACGAAGACCCGAGAGGAAGAATTTTGATGGAAGCTGGGGCGAGGTTGCAACTGGTTGTCCACAACAGAGGTGACAAGCCAACCTTCGTCAGAGGTAGAAGTTAGTCATTCATAGACGTCACCTTTTCAACCTAAGGCCTGGCCAGAAAAATCGATAACTGGGAAGTGTCGTAATATCACATTTTTTGCCAAAATTAAATAAAATCAACAAGTAAAATTAGGCCAAAATGTAGAAAAATGAATTCCATATACATTTACATACATTAGATATTGGAAATCGGCCTAGAACTCGTCTTCTAGAGCATCGAACCAATTCGAATAATCTACGTAACCACACCTAATCTAGAAAATTCGATAGAAACATTCCATCCAATAGGATTACAGCATTCAAGTCTTTCAACCAATAAGATTTACCCACGCTGCCCAATCGGATTGGTCTGTTCGATTCTAGAAATTCTATAAGTAAATTAATTAATTAAAAATAGTTCTAATCAAAATTTCATAATGAAACTTTGTAAAAATAATCTCTAGTATATGCGCTTCACGCTCATATAAAAATCTTTACAAAAACATTCTTATTTCTACCTAAAATTCAACATTAAAAATTTCTCAAAATCTAAAAACTAATTATTTCAAAAAACTTTTTACATACCCAAAAAGGCCTAATCAAACCCTACATTTCAGTAAAAGAATGATTAAAATCCGTTCACAAACAATAGAGAAAATTAGCATTAAAGGAAAAAATTCAAAAATTCGAGTTCGTTAAATTTCAATTTTTCAATTTCAATCTTTAATAAAATTTTTTCTAAACCAGATAGACAAGTGCCGTAAGGACTAATCGAAAGAGACCCCTTAGGGCCACCTTGTATCAAAATTTGAAGAAGATATATCAAAAATTCACAAAACTATGAACGAAAGAAGATAGGCGTCGCAGATGCCACGCCTGGAAAAGGACGCCACGTCCGTAGCGCCTAAACGCGACGTCGGACGACAAAAAGTCACTAGACGAAAAAGTTTTCAAATAAATTAAACTACAACATATCAAATTTTCAAGAAAATAGGAAAATTTTTGCGAGCAAAATTTTTCACTTTTTTGGACTTAGCCAAAATTTTGGATAAACAAAAAACCAAAATAAAGGTATCAACTTGGGACCTTCATAGGATGAAAGCCCTTACAAAAAGAAGAGTTTTATATAATAAAACAGTTTTAGAAAAAACTACCAGAAAACCCTGAAATCGACGTTGGAAGTTATGCACCAGGACCTGGTGAAAATGTCCAATATCTGCAAAACGACTAATAGAAAAAATCTAATTTTTCACAGGATTAATTATTACATAAAGAACTATCGTTTAACAAAGTCTTATGGTTATACGAATTTTTTATTTTCAAAAAGAAAAAAGTTATAATAAAAATCTGAAACTTGGCCAGAATACGTGTAAAGTAATACTATTCTAGGGAAAAATCCCAAACCAAGAAAATTCTCAAAAATACGAATCCCACGGGACTTCAAAGTTTTCCGGGAGATGTTTTCAGTAGAAAATCCTGTTCGAAAGTGAACAGAAAATACACCAGTTTCGTTCACGGGACTCCGCCCACAATCCACAGGATTGGTCCAGAGCGTGCAAAAGGGTGTCGCCGTGACGTCAAACTTCGATTAATATAAATATGGACAGATTTTTGTTTCAAAAGAATTCGATCTTCTTCTTACGACCAGTAATACGTGTCAAATTTCGTGAGTGTAATAGCTATTTTTCATATACCCTCCTAAGCGTCGGAAGCAGTGTTATTAGTGCGTTTCTTTTTATCATTCTGAGTGACACAGCCGAAGCCTACTAGAGGAACCTTGCACTTTGTTCCCAACGTTGGATTGCGCCGGATCTTAGTCTCGAAAAGTTCCATTGCACTAAGGTTCTTAGTAGGGCTCTGATTGTGAAGATCGTCCTCGGGTCTTAAATCTGGTTCTCTTGATTTATGGCCTAGTAGGAGGCATCTGGAAGAAACATAACTGGCTGTATAAATTGCGCGAGGAAAAAATTGTAAGTTGCTTTGCCTCTGGTCTCCTTCTCCTCTAAGCGTTCTCCAAGCTCAGTTTTTCTCCAGATCAAGTTTCCTTTCTTTGCTCGAACCTTAGCCTAACTTGTGTTCAAGTGTAAAATTAAACTCTGTATCTTTTGGCATATAATTTATCACTCATTATTTTAAAACGCAAACCTGTTTACCTTTGCTTATTTTGGGAAAATTTGAATTTGCTGTTCACTCTAAATTTTAACGAATTGCTCACTAATTTTTTTTAAACATTTTTATAACTCGTAAATTTTTTAAACTACTGATTTTTGACTGCAAACTTTTACTATCTTGTAACATTGTATATTTTATTTGATTTGTATTTTATGATCTACCCTTAATTGGGCGAATCATATTTTTTTGTAAACTTACTGATTGTGACAAATCTGATTTTGATATTCTCTTGTATTTAAACTTAATTGTTTAAACAAATTGTAAATAACAATTTACTTGATCTTGTATTAGGTAAGATAGGATCCTAGCATTAAGTACGCTTGGTGAATCCGATCTCTTTTAAAAAACTTAACAATCCCTCCAGAGACATAGCACGTCAGTTCCTGAAGTTCTCAATCTCTCTTAAGTGTAGAGGATTGTTTATTCTAAGGAACACTTAGCAAAAACCGTGCTCTTGATTTTGACAAAATTTGATTTTGATATATATATATTCGTGAATTTTGTATATATTATATAAGGTATCATAAACTTTAACTTTAACAAAATATAAATTTTTAATAATTTTTATTTTTAAATAATTAAATATTACAACATTTTCGCGTCTAATATCCCAAGCGGCGTGACCCGAGTGGACTATTAGATAGGGACTCTTGGCAAGCTTGAAAAGAATATCTTTTTGAGTTTTAATTTTAATTTTTATTTTGAAAATATCATTTTGATTTTTAATTTTTAAATAGCTTTGCCAACTTATTAAATAAGACTAAGATTTTACTGATTTTGACATTATTAATAATAATAAATAAACTAAATTTTAGTGTACATAAAAAGATATTCACTTAGTTAGTTCGACTAGGTTAAGTATTATTGTAATTTGATACTAAAGTTGTAACTAAAAGATTTTACTGAGCAGTCACTGTGTTATTTTGATTAATATAAACAATAACCACTACGAGAGATTGGTTGTTATCTATTTTGACTCTATCGATTTTGAAAAGTGAGCAAAAAGACAGTTTAGTAATTGTGGTCAATTACTATTTGTATGGACAAAGACTGTTGAGCGAACTTTGAAAAATCTCAACATTGAATAAATATAAATAATAAACAATAAACTTAAAGAGACAAAGTATCTCCACGAACACTTATAGTGACAGTGCGTAGTGCTTTCTTAAACGTTTCGACTTGAGTTCGAAAGGTGAAATATTTAGTGGTGTTAGGACTTGGAAAAGCCTACACACGGCTACGGCCATAGTGACAGGTTACCTTAAGTAAATAAAATCCATACGATTTTTTGTGATTAAAACTAGATTTAGACTTAGGGATAGGACTCCACTCGGGTGACGTTACTTTAGTTATAAGTGACTTTCCCCCGACTGACGCCCGTTGCTCCCTCATTTATTTTGTTCGGAACGTCCGAACTTTGTATTCCTTAAACAAACTTTTTACATCTGACTACCAATGGCTACTCCTACTTCTGGTGTAGTTCCCAAGGGTGGTAGATCAGAACTCCATTCGCCCAGCAACACCGTCCCCCTTCTTGAGCCAGTGCTCAATCTCTTTCCTGGCGAGGGGAACGAACACTCAAAAATTCCCCGGGTGAGTGGTGGGTGCCCGGCAAGCTTACCAAGCTTGCCATTCAATGCCCCTGACTATATAGACAATCATAATAAATCATATAGGACATATTTAGTGGACACATTTGCCGGAGCATCCTACATGGAGAATATCTCCATGGAGGTGCCCCGAGAAAGAGATTATCAACGTAATACATCTTTTATAAATGATAAATTTAAATCTGAAATTAAATTAAACAAACAAAACAAACCAAATGAAACCCTGTTGCTCGATAGTAGCCGCGAGCGCGATTCTCTGCACACGATATATGCTGACAGTTCGTTGGAACTTAGACAGCAAAAGAACAGAAAAACGTATTCGTTATTTGAGTTGGATTTCTCTCCTGACCGTCAGAGTCTGGGTGGGAAATCGGGAGTCGACCTCCGTTCTATATGCGAAGGCGACGACAGGACAATGAATAAAAAACCAACTACAGGACAAAGGGAAGGAAGTTTGTATTCCCTGTTTTCACTCGAAGAAATGGAGCTCAGTGTCCCCGCAGGGAGAAACGTGGTAAGAAAACTGTAGCTCCGCCCAACGTTCGAGTGAAATCGAATAAATTCGAAAATAATAATAATTTTTCAATACAAACTCCGCCCGCAGTAGAACAGAAGTTCTAGACAACGAGCCATTGGCACTGCACAAGCAAGGTTAAGTTAGGT